>JBBDGP010002576.1:600000-993812 GCA_037952835.1 Lithobates septentrionalis | reverse complement strand
AAACCAAGCACCGCCTTCAGGCTTTCTAAGGCCATAAATTTTTGATTTCACTCTTCACTGCCTAGCACAGTTTCGGAGGCCATGGAATGACCAGGTGGCAAAAAAAAAACAAATGACCCCATTTTGGAAAGTAGACACCCCAAGCTATTTGCTGAGAGGTATAGTGAGTATTTTGCAGACCTCACTTTTTGTCACAAAGTTTTGAAAATTGAAAAAAAAAAAAAAAAAAAAAATTTCTCGTCTTTCTTTATTTTCAAAAACAAATGAGAGCTGCAAAATACTCACCATGCCTCTCAGCAAATAGCTTGGGGTGTCTACTTTCCAAAATGGGGTCATTTGGGGGGGGGTTTATGCCATCTGGGCATTTTATGGCCTTCAAAACTGTGATAGGTAGTGAGGAGTAAAATCAAAAATGTACGCCCTTAGAAAACCCGAAGGCAGTGATTGGTTTTCGGGGCCCCGTACGCGGCTAGGCTCCCAAAAAGTCCCACACATGTGGTATCCCCATACTCAGGAGAAGCAGCTAAATGTATTTTGGGGTGCAATTCCACATATGCCCATGGCCTGTGTGAGCAATATATCATTTAGTGACAACTTTTTGTAATTTTTTTTTTTTTGTCATTATTCAATCACTTGGGACAAAAAAAATGAATATTCAATGGGCTCAACATGCCTCTCAGCAATTTCCTTGGGGTGTCTACTTTCCAAAATGGGGTCATTTGTGGGGGTTTTGTACTGCCCTGCCATTTTAGCACCTCAAGAAACGACATAGGCAGTCATAAATTAAAGGCTGTGTAAATTCCAGAAAATGTACCCTAGTGTGTAGGCGCTATAACTTTTGCGTAAACCAATAAATATACACTTATTGACATTTTTTTACCAAAGACATGTGGCCGAATACATTTTGGCCTAAATGTATGACTAAAATTGAGTTTATTGGATTTTTTTTAGAACAAAAAGTAGAAAATATCATTTTTTTTCAAAATTTTCGGTCTTTTTCCGTGTATAGCGCAAAAAATAAAAACGGCAGAGGTGATCAAATACCATCAAAAGAAAGCTCTATTTGTGGGAAGAAAAGGACGCAAATTTTGTTTGGGTACAGCATTGCATTACCGCGCAATTAGCAGTTAAAGCGACGCAGTGCCAAATTGTAAAAAGTGCTCTGGTCAGGAAGGGGGTAAATCCTTCCGGGGCTGAAGTGGTTAAAAACATTATTCCCCAAGATCAGTATAACATTAACTAATTTAAATCTTCTGGAATAAATAATATGGAAAGGCACACTTATCAGATTGCTCACCCCCTCTGATGGAACATTGATTACATTTTAGGGGGTGGTGAAATTCCAAAAAAATATTAATTTTAGGACACGCAGGGATTTATGGACTAAAAAGGCTACAAGACTGCAGTTGCTCCCCAGCTTCAAGTAAATGAGGTAAGGTAAAAAGGCTTTCATGTTGCAAGGAGTACACAATCACATGCAAGGGCAATTAATGAAAACACTTTGTGGCTTGCATATGATTTGATGATGGAAATGAGCAGAGCTTCTGCTCATTTACTAAAGCACTGGAGCAAATGCACTTGTAGAGTGCACATGCATTTTGCAAAGTGCAACATATATTTGCTTTTTAAAAATCAACACCACAGAACATTCTAGCAAATTATTAGGGGGGAGGGGGTTGAAATCAAGCTAATTATAAGCACACTATTTGGATTGAGTTTAGGTGGGGGGGGGGAATCAAGCTAATTATAAGCACACTATTTGGATTGAGTTTAGGTGGGGGGGGGGGGTCGGGAAATCAAGCTAATTGCTAATTATAAGCACACTATTTGGATTGAGTTTAGGTGGGGGGGTGGTAAATCAAGCTAATTGCTAATTATAAGCACACTATTTGGATTGAGTTTAGGTGGGGGGGGGGGTTGGGAAATCAAGCTAATTGCTAATTATAAGCAAACTATTTGGATTGAGTTTAGGGGAAACAAAATACAATGCAGCAGACTAAATACATTCAAACTGCGTAGACTAGGTGGATATGTGGCCAGCATTGTATGCTGGGGAGGTTATTGAAGGCAAATATACATGCATGACAAAAAAGAACAGGAAAAAAATCCAGCATGTGTGAGGAGAAAAAGGGGACATTCACACTATATTGCAATGATGGTAAGTAGTGTTTGAGCTAAGAAATACATTACATTATCAAAGATTAAATAAAAGAACATGTGATGCTAATAAAAGAAAAAATCTTACCTTAATATAGTCCTTCTGCAGGACCTGGATGATGGCAGAACAGGTCTCTGGGATAATGATCCCCAGAGCCTGGGGGGAGATGCCTGTCGAGAACTTGAGGTCCTGCAGGCTTCTCCCTGTCGCCAAGTACCGCAACGTGGCAACTAGCCTCTGCTCCGGAGTGATGGCTTGCCTCATGCAGGTATCCTGCCTGCTGATATAGGGGGTCAGCAAAGCCACCAAACGGTCAAAAACGGGGTCTGTCATCCGGAGAAAGTTCCTGAAATCCTCAGGATTATTCTCACGGATCTCACGGAGCAATGGCATGTGACAGAACTGGTCACGCTGGAGCAACCAATTCTTGGTCCATGAACTCCTCCTCGCCCTGTTCATGGACTGGTCTTGGTCTGAAGAATAAACTACAGCACCAAACACATACAATGCACGAGCTCGACGACGAGTACGTACAGGTAACATGACTTCAAAACGGTCGGCTGGTCAGAACGCACTTAACAGAACGCACTGAAGAACAGCAAGGCCTGTGAAGAGCGACCTGAAAATCAGGAACGAGCGGACAATAAAACAAAGATTTCTCAATGCCAACTGACCAAACGCACTGAAAAGCAGATACAAACCTCACAAGCACAGACTGAACAACAGTTAAAACGAACTGAAAAATACGAGTCTCACAAGCGCGAATCGTCTCTCACCAAACTTCTACTAACACGAGATAAACACGAGATTAGCAGAAGGAGCCCAAAGGGTGTCGTACGGGCTATTGAACTTCCGTTTTATAGTCTCGCCGGACTTGGTGTACGTCACCGCGTACTAGGCTGTCAAACTTTTGTGTGGTCGTGTGTAGGCAAGTCCGTTCGTTAGAAAGTCTGCCGCAAGTCCGCCGAAAGTCCGCCGGAAGTCTGTCGGACAGGCTGTCGGACTTTTGTAGCTGAAAAGTCCGACCGTGTGTACGCCCCATTATTTTCTGCTAACTGGAGTTCAACCTGTCGTGACATCGACTGTGCTGCTAGCCAAGCTCTCTTGGTATCATCCACAGGAATGTTAACATAAGCTTCCTCCGCTCTCTCTGCTTCTTTCAAAATATGAATTTCCCAACAACTTTTTGGAAGTTTTAATGTTGTTAATAAGATATATAAATTGACTTCTCATAAAGGCCTTAGCTGCATCCCACATTACCCAAATAGCTGCTGAATCTATATTAGAGTGGAAGAAGGATGTCAACAACTCAGGGATGGGGTCTGGATCGGGACCCCAGAATGAGCCAGAATGGATTCAGTTTCCAACTATAATACTTCTGGGCTACAGGTAATGCCAGTTCCACCCAGAAGAGGAAAATGATCCGAGATATGCCTTTGCTCATATTGGGAAGCGGCTACAAATGGAAGAATAGATTGATTTCCCAAGCCTAGATCTATTCTGGAAAAAACATCATAAGTTGCTGAATGGCATGAGAACATTATTGTGTTTGGGTATCTCAAATTCCACATGTCCGTTAGGCCGAACCCCCCCACCAGACGAGGAAAGGGGGTAAGTCTCTCAGGCAGGGAGGGGTTTTGAGTTATGGGGGACAATTTATCCCAGTGGATGTCAAGCAGGTTATTGTAGTCTCCCATTGCCTGCAATGGGGTATCAGGGTACTGGGCCATAAAGCTCACCAATGTTTTGAGAACCTCCACTGAGAACGGTGGAGGGCTGTACACTCCTGCAATTATACATGACACCCCATACAGCTTACATAGGACAAATATATAATGACCATTAGTATCAATCAACTTGATTGCATGTAAAGTAAGTCCCCTTTGTCACCATTATACTCACAACTCTAGCATACGATGAGTATGTTGCATGATATTGGGAACTAAATATCCGTGGTGATAAATTGTGTGGTATATTAGGAGGCAAGTGAGTTTCTTGCAGACACACTATGCCCGCTTTTAGGCGCCTGACAGTTCGAAAGACAGCCAACCTTTTCATCGGGTTGCCAAGGCCTCGAACGTTCCAGGACAAGATCCGTATTGTATTAGCCATCAAAGCGTGAACTGAGTATTGGGCAGCTAATAAGTGGGCCTTTAGCATATCCTAGAACCTTGTAGCCACTCAGTGATAAAGGCATTCGTGTTGTACCCATGCCCCATGCGTGCATGTCTCCACAATAAAGATTAGTGGTGGTAAGGAGGATGGAGGAATAAGCTTCCTGGTGAGCACATAGAAAACTGGAGAAGATCTGTGAAGAGGTTGGTACAAAAATCAAAAAAGGTATTAAGAACAAACTCAAATAGTAGTAACTTTGTGCAAACACTTTGTGGTCCAACCTGGACCACCACAGCAAAACTGGTGCTTTGAACTGTCCACTAGGGGCTTCCATCAGTAGTGTATTTAGGTTTTGTGCTGCTCTAGGCCTGACTTAACTCATGCACCCCCTAATTTAAATATGACCCACCCCTTCCTGTCAAGGCCACACCCCTTGCTGTTTCATTTTCGAGTGGGGACACTAGTTCTGAGGGCCTGGAGGGGGGGCAATGGATTCCCTTAATTTGCATAGATTTCCTCTAACTTCCTGTTTGGCTATGGGGCAGGAAGTGAAGGGAAATCTCTGCAATGGGCAGGGATGGTAAAAAATAAACTGACAAGGGCTATGACCCTCCCTTATTCTATCCAAAATGGAAAAAAAAGTGTTGCCTGTAGTTTTACTTTAAGCGCAAATTTCTGATAACTTTATGGCGAGAACTATGAAGATATAACCATTCCAATGGTGCAGCAGAAAACATATAGCACAGTAAGGAAGGTTTGTGGTCCAGGATATTAGGACAGTCAAAATTAGAAGCAGTGCCCCCCCACAGTTGCAGAATGCCGGCTGCTTGCATACCGGAAGCAGTGCGGCTGCTTTATGGGGGACGCTAGACTAATTTGCCTCTCAGCCCAGTCTGCCCCAGAAGACTGGCACTACACTGATAGGTACACACGATAGGATTTTCCGACAACAAAACCATGGATTTTTTTCCGAAGGATGTTAGCTCAAACTTGTCTTGCATACACACGGTCACACAAATGCTGTTGGAAATTCCGAATGTCAAGAATGCGGTGACGTACAACACGTATGACAAGCCAAGAAAAATTAAGTTCAATAGCCAGTGCGGCTCTTCTGCTTGATTCCGAGCATGCGTGGACTTTTGTGCGTCGGAATTGTGCACACACGCTTGGAATTTCCGACAACAAGTTTTGTTATCGGAAAACTTGAGAACCTGCTCTCAAACATTTGTTGGCAGAAATTCCGACAACAAATGTTCTATGGAGCATACACACGGTCGGACTTTCCGACAACAAGCTCACATCCAACATTTGTTGTCGGCATAACAGTGTAGCGCAAGCCGACGGGGACTCTGTCCGTGCTGCCCCCTGCAAAGTGCTGTTGCCTAGGCCAGGATACAGTGATGGTTTCCATGGGGAAAACAGTGGAAGTTCAAAGATCTTACAGCGAACTTCACTAGCAGCAGAATATAACAAAGGAAGATTGCACTGAAAACTTGTCATCTGTTATCCGCCTGTACGTTGGTAGTGTAGAGGTGACCTTCTTTGATTCCCAGAAAATAAAGAAACACAACACTTTTCTCAGGGTATTACAGGCCTTAAGTTGTGCATGCACGGAGCCCACGTTCCTCTCTGTCCAGCCACTGTGTTGCAGCAGATGGCTTTTCAAAGAAATGTGCCTCTCCATTTGCCACCACTCACAGCTTCGCAGGGAAGAGCATAGCGTATTGCAGATTAAGGGACTTGAGGCGATGTTTTAAATCTGTAAATTTTACTGCTTCTGCACCTCCATCGAGTAGTCTGGAAATAATAAGATTTTAGTATTATCCATAGCCAGTGCTCCGTTCAATCCCTGTGCCACGTGACAGTATCACATCACATCTCTGTCCTTGTAATTTAACATATTGAACAGGAATGTGCGAGGTGGATGTCCCGGAGGTAGGGGGCACATGGGCACTCTGTGCGCCCTCTCCACAGAGAACATGGGGGTAAAGGATTCTTTCCCAAATACTGTGAGCAACGACGATTCAATATAAGCAACAGGATTTTTTCCCTCTGCTCTTTCTGGTATGTCGATTGCCCCCACATTGTTACGTCTCATTCTGTTCTCTAAATCATCAAGGAGCGCAGCATGGTGATCTGTCATCATCACATTTTGCTTCACATCCCGCAGCAATGGCTCCATATCATCCTCCACTGAATTAACTCAACCCTTCAGTGCTGCGGTCTTCTCCCTTAATTTTTGCATGTCCTGCCTTATGAAAGATACTTCTGCCTTCACCTCCTTTATCTCAGCAGTTAAGACAGTGATGGATGTAGTGCAGCCTGTAACCACCCCCATTATATCTCTAAGAGTGGGTTCTGGGCCGTCCATTGGGGATTGCGGTGGCTCAGTATGGGAGGCAGTTTGTGCACTTACTTTATCCCATTCAGCAAGCATGCCAGTCGGATCCTCCAATGGAGCAGAGTCGTCTGCTTCAGACTGTGCACTGGATATGTCATCCCAGGAGGACCGATCACTGTAGAAGCGTCCGCGGGTGGCACAGAGCCTCTCTAGAGAGCTGCTATTACCGTTGAGCACCAAGCCACATCCAGACATGGTAATTTATGCAGATGTTACCGCTCTGCTTTTGGGTATCTCCAGGGACCTTAGGAAGGACTAGGGAATCGATCAAGGCAGGTTAGGGTAAAGTAACACTGCTAGAACTGGCCGGAGGAAAAAGCACAGGAGCTCCCTACTACAAATCCGGTCCAGTCACCATCTTGGACACACCCCCCTCACCTCCTCAACTCTCTAAAACAAGCCAAATCAGCTGAAAATAAAATCTTCCCTTATTTACACAGAGTTGACATGGAGACTTGTGTACTTGACTAGAATCTATACCTATCTTTCTGTTCACTGGCCCTATAGTCAAACTTATGATATTCTGCTATCTCATAAACTCTTATGCCGCATACACACGAGCAGACTTTACGGCAGACTTTGCCCGGCGGATGGGATTTCGGCGGACAATTCGATCGTGTGTGGGCTCCAGCGGACTTTGTTTTCTCAAAAGTTGGACGAACTTAGATTTGAAACATGTTTTAAATCTATCCGTCGAACTCGAGTCCGGTCGAAAAGTCCGCTTGTCTGTATGCTAGTTAGACGGACAAAAAGCCATGCTAGGGCAGCTATTGGCTACTGGCTATAAACTTCCTTGTTTTAGTCCAGTCGTACGTCATCACGTACGAATTTGACAGACTTTGGTGGATTGTGTGTAGGCAAGTCCGTTCATTCGGAAAGTCCATCATAAAGTCCTTTGAAAAGTCCGCCGGGCAAAGTCTGCCATAAAGTCCGCTCGTGTGTACGCGGCATAAGACTCAGCCTATGCCCCTGCAACCCTTAGGCCCCAAACAGTCAGCAGCTGTCTTCTGTTAAATGCCCTCAGCTTCTATTCACGCATGTTGCATGTCTGCAGTCTTTGACCATCTTCTGTAGTATGCCCAAAGTCTGTTTTCTGTAGCATTACATACACTTAACATTATGTGTGGCCTTTTATTGATATGAGGCTTAAGGCTTCTCTATATCAAGTAAGTTGATGATCCAGTCCTACCCCAGCCTGTCTTCCTCAAAATATTTTTCCCAAGTGTACAAATAAATTCTAAAATGTAGTAAAAGTCATCCACTCAGAAGACAGTATATACTATAATGTTCTGTCCATATAACTCTATTAATGTGCAAGCAGGTTAAAGTCTATGATTCTCCGAAAAAAATTACAACATTTTGAGCTACCAAACAACGTCTTTTTCATAAATTGGCCTGTTTGCTAGCTATTATCTATTATTTTTTACTGAATTAAAGACATAAAACAGTAACATAAAGGCAAAACAGATCTATCCATATACCCTGGTTTAAATATTTAATAAAGTAGTTTTCATTATGCCAATGTAATAAAAGATTACTTGCTGTAAATAAAGGACTTTGGATTTGTAATTGCTGATACATTTTTTCAGTGGATGGTTAAAAAATAAGTCTTCTCTTGGTCACAATTAGGGATGAGCTTCGAGTTCGAGTCGAACTCATGTTCTACTCGAACATTGGCTGTTCGCAAGTTCGCCGAACAGCGAACAATTTGGGGTGTTCGCGGCAAATTCGAATGCCGCGGAACACCCTTTAAAAGTCTATGGGAGAAATCAAAAGTGCTAATTTTAAAGGCTTATATGCAAGTTATTGTCATAAAAAGTGTTTGGGGACCCGGGTCCTGCCCCAGGGGACATGGATCAATGCAAAAAAAAGTTTTAAAAACGGACGTTTTTTCAGGAGCAGTGATTTTATTAATGCTTAAAGTCAAACAATAAAAGTGTAATATCCCTTTAAATTTCGTACCTGGGGGGTGTCTATAGTATGCCTGTAAAGGGGCGCATGTTTCCCGTGTTTAGAACAGTCTGACAGCAAAATGACATTTGGAAGGAAAAAACTCATTTAAAACTACCCGCGGCTATTGCATTGCCGACAATACACATAGAAGTTCATTGATAAAAACGGCATGAGAATTCCCCACAGGGGAACCCCGAACCAAAATAAAAAAAAAAAAAATGATGTGGGGGTCCCCCTAAATTCCATACAAGGCCCTTCAGGTCTGGTATGGATTTTAAGGGGAACCCCGCGCCAAAAAAAAAAAAAAAAACGGCGTGGGGTCCCCCTAAAAATCCATACCAGACCCTTATCCGAGCACGCAACCTGGCAGGCCGCAGGAAAAGAGGGGGGGACGAGAGTGCGCCCCCCCCCCCCCCTCCTGAACCGTACCAGGCCACATGCCCTCAACATTGGGAGGGTGCTTTGGGGTAGCCCCCCAAAACACCTTGTCCCCATGTTGATGAGGACAAGGGCCTCATCCTCACAACCGTGGCCGGTGGTTGTGAGGGTCTGCGGGCGGGGGGCTTATCGGAATCTGGAAGCCCCCTTTAACAAGGGGACCCCCAGATCCCGGCCCCCCCCCTGTGTGAAATGGTAAGGGGGTACTTACCCCTACCATTTCACTAAAAAACTGTCAAAAATGTTAAAAATGACAAGAGACAGTTTTTGACAATTCCTTTATTTAAATGCTTCTTCTTTCTTCCTTCATCTTCTTCTTCTTCTGGTTCTTCTGGCTCTTCTGGTTCTTCCTCCGGCGTTCTCGTCCAGCATCTTCTCCGCGGCGTCTTCTATCTTCTTCTCCTCGGGCCGCTCCGCACCCATGGCATGAGGGGGGAGGCTCCCGCTCTTCTCTTCATCTTCTTCTCTTCTTCATCTTCTTCTTCATCTTCTTCTTCTTCTTCTTCTTTTTCTTCTTCTTCCTTCTTCTCTTCTTCTCTTCTTCCTGTCTTCTCCGGGCCGCTCCGCAATCCATGCTGTGGCATGGAGGGAGGCTCCCGCTGTGTGACGGCGTCTCTTCGTCTGACGGTTCTTAAATAACGGGGGGCGGGGCCACCCGGTGACCCCGCCCCCCTCTGACGCACACATGACGGGACTTCCCTGTGGCATTCCCCGTGACGTCACAGGGAAGTCCCTCAAGTCACCGTGCGTCAGAGGGGGGCGGGGTCACCGGATGGCCCCGCCCCCCATTATTTAAGAACCGTCAGACGAAGAGACGCCGTCACACAGCGGGAGCCTCCCACCATGCCAGCATGGCTGCGGAGCGGCCCGGAGAAGACAGGAAGAAGAGAAGAAGGAAGAAGAAGATGAAGAAGAAGATGAAGAAGAGAAGAAGATGAAGAGAAGAGCGGGAGCCTCCCCCCTCATGCCATGGGTGCGGAGCGGCCCGAGGAGAAGAAGATAGAAGACGCCGCGGAGAAGATGCTGGACGAGAACGCCGGAGGAAGAACCAGAAGAGCCAGAAGAACCAGAAGAAGAAGAAGATGAAGGAAGAAAGAAGAAGCATTTAAATAAAGGAATTGTCAAAAACTGTCTCTTGTCATTTTTAACATTTTTGACAGTTTTTTAGTGAAATGGTAGGGGTAAGTACCCCCTTACCATTTCACACAGGGGGGGGGCGGGATCTGGGGGTCCCCTTGTTAAAGGAGGCTTCCAGATTCCGATAAGCCCCCCGCCCGCAGACCCTCACAACCACCGGCCACGGTTGTGAGGATGAGGCCCTTGTCCTCATCAACATGGGGACAAGGTGTTTTGGGGGGCTACCCCAAAGCACCCTCCCAATGTTGAGGGCATGTGGCCTGGTACGGTTCAGGAGGGGGGGGGGGCCGCACTCTCGTCCCCCCCTCTTTTCCTGCGGCCTGCCAGGTTGCGTGCTCGGATAAGGGTCTGATATGGATTTTTAGGGGGACCCCACGCCGTTTTTTTTTTTTTTTTTGGCGCGGGGTTCCCCTTAAAATCCATACCAGACCTGAAGGGTCTGGTATGGAATTTAGGGGGAACCCCACGTCAATTTTTTTTTTAAATTTTGGCTGGGGTTCCCCTTAATATCCATACCAGACCTGAAGGGCCTTGTATGGAATTTAGGGGGACTCCCACATCATTTTTTTTTTTTAATTTTGGTTCGGGGTTGCCCTGTGGGGAATTCCCATGCCGTTTTTATCAATGAACTTCTATGTGTATTGTCGGCAATGCAATAGCCGCGGTAGTTTTAAATGTGTTTTTTCCTTCAAAATGTCACTTTGCTGTCAGACTGTTCTAAACACGGGAAACATGCGCCCCTTTACAGGCATACTATAGACACCCCCCAGGTATGAAATTTAAAGGGATATTACACTTTTATTGTTTGACTTTAAGCATTATTAAAATCACTGCTCCTGAAAAAACGGCCGTTTTTAAAAAATTTTTTTGCATTGATTCATGTCCCCTGGGGGAGGACCCGGGTCCCCAAACACTTTTTATGACAATAACTTGCATATTAGCCTTTAAAATTAGCACTTTTGATTATTCATGTTCGTGTCCCATAGACTTTAACGGCGTTCGCGTGTTCGAACAAATTTTTTTCCTGTTCGCATGTTCTGGTGCGAACCGAACAGGGGGGTGTTCGGCTCATCCCTAGTCACAATATAGTCATGGCAACTGCTGTGTTTCTTCAAACAGATACAACCCTTTCCTTTTCTCATTTTCTGTCACATCCTCACACCCTGACTTTCTGTGCAAGTGGCTTTAATTGGAATGGTAACCACATTAGCAATTTTTATGTAATATTTTATTTATTATTTTTTTCATTGCACATATACTGTATATTAATACTACAAATAAAACAACCAACCACAAACCACATGATAATAACCAAAATACACAATCCTACACCAAGACAGGGTAACCCAACACAGCCCTCATGTAGCTATATTACCCCATATTAGTGTATCTACCTAAAGAAACTTCTCCCACAACAACATGACAAAACAACCAAAGGAGAAAGAGAGCTCAGAGGGGCATTCTACAGCAGAAGGTAATATCCATCACACTAAAATAGTGGCACCTATAAAAGTTTTTATACCGATGAGGGCAGGCATCCATTTATTGCCTTCCGCTTCTAGAGGATATAAAATCTTCCAAATTGCTAATTTTTAGTTACATTTCTTAGATGTATCCTGGCAGACATATACCAATTCCTCTGCATCTATAACAAAGTTAACCTGCTTAATCCAGCCCTCATTTGGAGGGGTTTGTGTTTTTTTCCAATATAAAAGGAATCAAGCCTTTAGCAGCATTTAAAAGGTAGGGAACAATACTTTTCTTATACTTCCTAATTGGGATAAGCACCACATATAACAAAAATTGTGCCACGTCATCATTAATTTGTACTGAGGTAATATCTGAAATCAGTTTTCTCACCCCAGTCCCACTCAACCTGGCACATTATTATCATATATTGATGCATGAACCCTGCTGATCACACCTCTGCAACACTTATAATAGAAAAGGTTTGACGCTACTCCCCACAAAAAGGCTTCAGATAAAACTCAAAAAATCATATACAAAATATTCATGTATGAAACGACAATAAGTCAGTGAAAAAAGTCCTCCAACCACCATGCCTTAGACCCCTTTCACACTGGGGCTGCAGCTGTGTTAGCGCTAAAGCGACACGATGCTTTAGCACTATTTAAACTGCGCTTTTAGGTCACTAGCGGGTTGCTTTTAAGCCCAGAGAAGGGTTCCAAAGTGCTTTTCAGGTGATTTGGAAGAGGTGCCCATTCATTTCAATGGGCAGGGCGTTTCTCAAACTACCCCAAAGATGCTGCTTGCAGGACTTTTCCTAACGTCCTACAAGCGCACCTCCCCAGTGTGAAAAGGGCTCTTAAAGTGACATTATGAAGCATTTCTTTCCATTTAAGTTCTCCACCAAGTGTGAGAAATGTGCTCACTCACCAAATAAAAAATGACCACTTAGGGCCTCAATCGCTGTTCAGATGCTCATATGAGGTTTGAATCACTCTTCAGATGGCCCCAGGAAAGGAATAAATCCACAGCAATCAGACACCCCAGCAAAAAATACTCCCTCATCGATATATATAAATCAACAATCCCCCCCCCAAAAAAAAAATAGATCATGGTGCAGCATTTTTATTCAAATAGGGGATAAAACAAGTATTTGCACTTACATTTTTAAGGTGTTTGTAAGAGCCCTAAAACAAACAGCCTCAAAATACTCCAGCACTGCCGCTCATATGGAGCAGGCGTACAGTATGTTCGAAGCAACCAGAACTGATGTGAGATACCCAACTGGAAGCCCCAAAGATACACATACTGCTAAATGCATTGAGGTCACTCCGTCGCCACCGCTGACGTCACTTCCAGTTGTTTGGAAAGCATGCCAGTCCATACGAGCCCCAGTGCTGGAGTATCTTGAGTCTGTTTGTGTTGGTGCTTCAATTGTTCATGAGCCAGGTCCACCCCCTGTCAACTCAGTTAAGATGCTTTACTGTAATGAACACCGGGCATGATCTGACACCTTATCTGCTCTATAGAAGTCTCAGTAATAGCTTGCAGATAATACGCGTCCATAAATACCAAATCAGTTTGTGGGTTTAATCACTTCAATTCCCACCAAGTTTTGTTCCTCTTGTTCGGGGACATATACCTTTAACAATGTAGGATAACATTTTACACTAGCCATCCTATCACAATTAATATTCTGTATGTATCCATTACCTTCAGAATTCTCTGAGCTCTATCTCTCTACAACTGCAAAACAAAGACACAAACACATAAAAACACATTACCACATTGAACAAATAATATAATAACCTACATTCTTGCTTAGGGCCAGGGTGTGGGAAACCAGCTACACAGCCTTCTGGCTCTACACAAGGGTCCATCGTGTATGAAGCTCCAATAAATGGAGTCTCCCTGATTATAAACACATTAGCATTTAAGTAGGGCAATCCTGGTTTCACTAAAGCCCAACCAAAATTAACTGATGTTATCCCAATTATTGTTACAAAATCACTTAAAAGGGATTATATGGTCATATGACTATTTGCAAAGTTGCTTTTAAGCAAGCCATTTTCTTTTATCACATTATTATTGTATAATTGCAGTGTCAGCAGTGGCCAGGGTGGTAGAGGTGCTAGAAAAAGCTCTCCTCCTACTGAGTACCCACAATGTGGTTTTTGGGCTTCTTGTTGCCCACCAATACTGCTCTGGAAGGCCTGTAGGTGCATGTACTTGTTTCCCACTATCTCTGTAAATATTTAAAGCTCAGCGATTAAAAACTTAAAAATTATCTCTGTGGAGAACCAGTGGAGCTGTGTCTGTACTGCTAAGATTAATTGTTTGTTTAGGTCAAGGGGACTTGTAACAGTAGATTTAATTACCCAATCCACCAATCCTTTATGCTGCTATTGCATCTTTTCCCCTAATCTCCAGTAGTCTAGGGATATAACCCTGTCTGCACTGGATGTGATGACACTGAGGGACATTCCACCACTGGAATGTGGGGGAACACCATCTGCTGGGGCAAGGATTGGGTAAGTAAAAGCTTGTCAGTTTGTTGCCAAGAGAAATTATTGCATTCTCTGAATGCTGTAGTGTATATTTGGCTGAATTTCCTGAAAGAAGTGCTAGCTTGCTAGCAAATGTATACTGTTGCTATTCTCAGTATAAGGTAACCTATTCTTGCTCTAAATAAACATATAGCCAACTTCCCTAAACTACGATCCTTGCTAGAAGATACTAAAAGGGATAAAATCTTAGGAACAAAGAACACAGGGGAAAAATGGGTATGCTTTAGGAGCATATTAAATAAGGGTATTAGCCAGTGCACCCCAATGGGAAATAAATTTAAAAGAGCTAATAAAGGTCCTGGGTGGCTTAACTCCAATGTAAAAATGCATATAAAAGCAAAGGAGAAGGCCTTCAAAAAAATACAAGGCTGAGGGATCATCATCAGCATTCCAACATTACAAAGAGTGCAACAAAAAATGTAAGGGTGCAATCAGGGCGGCTATGATAGAACATGAAAGGCACATAGCGGAGGAGAGTAGAAAAAATCCCAAGAAATTCTTTAAGTACATAAATAGTAAGAAAGGGAGGTCAGATCATATTGATCCCATAAAGAATGATGAAGGGAATTTGGTTACTGAGTATGGAGAGATGGCAAAGGTATTGAATTTATTCTTCTGCTCAGTCTTCACGAGGGAATTGGGAGGCTTCAGTAACCAAAACTGCAATGTTTATCCTCATGAAACATCACAGGAAGCACCCTCATGGCTAACAGAGGACAGAATTAGAAATAGACTTGAAAAGTGTAACATTAATAAGTCACCAGATGGCTTGCACCCGAGGGTCCTTAAAGAACTCAGACAAGTAATTTCCAGACAATTGTTCCTAATTTTTACAAACAGTCTACTGATTGGAGAAAAGCCAATGTAGCACCAATATTTAAAAATGGGCCAAGATACATCCCTAGGAATTACAGACCAGTTAGCCTAAGATTAATAGTATGGAAGCTCTTGGAGGGGATAAGGGACTATATACAATATTTTAGTAACGACAACAGTATCATTAGCAGTAATCAGCATGGATTCTTGAAGACTCGTTCTTGCCAAACCAATTTATTAACCTTCTATTAGGAGACGAGCTGCCATCTAGATAAAGGAAGGCCATAGACGTGGTGCATCTGTATTTTACAAAAGCATTTGATACAGTTTCCCATAAATGTTTACTGTACAAAGTAAGGTCTTTTGGCATGATCCATAGGGTGAGTACTTGGATTGAAAACTGGCTACAGGGGGAGTTCATAGGGTAGTGATAAATGGGGAGTACTCAGAATGGTCCAGGGTGGAAAGTGGGGTCCCCCGGGGTTCTGTCCTGGGACCAATCCTTTTTAATTTATTCATAAATGACCTGGAGGATGGGATAAGCAGCTCAATCTCAGTATTTGTGGACGATACTAAGCTAAGCAGGGCAATAACTTTGCAAAAAGATCTGAACAAATTAATGGGGTGGGCAACTACATGGAAAATGAGGTTTAATGTAGTAAAATGTAAAATAATGCATTTGGGTGGCAAATGAAAAGGACCTGGGGGTCCTAGTAGATGACAGGCTCAGCAATGCAAGCAAAGCAAACAGAATATTGGCATGCATTAAAAAGGGGATTAACTCCAGAGATAAAATGATAATTCTCCCACGCTAAAAGACTCTTGTCTGCTGCTCCTGGAGTATGCCATCCAGTTCTGGGCACCAGTCCTCAGAAAGAATGTGCTGGAACTGGAGAGAGTCCAGAGAAGGGCAACAAAACTAATAAAAGGACTGGAGGACATTAGTTATGAGGAAAGGTTATGAGCACTGAACTTGTTCTCTCTGGAGAAGAGACGCTTGAGAGGGGATATGATTTCAATGTACAAATACCGTATTGGTGACCCCACAATAGGGATAAAACTTTTCAGCGAAAGGGAATTTAATAAGACACCCGGCCATTCACTAAAATTAGAAGAAAAGCGTTTTAAACGTAAACTGCATACAGGGTTCTTTACTGTAATGCCGCATACACACGGTCGGATTTTCCAACGGAATTTCCGACAAACGATATTTGAGATCTGGATCTCAAATTTTCAAACAATAAAATCCGTTCTTGTAAATTCTGATCGTGTGTACACGAATCCGACACACAAAGTTCCACACATGCTCTGAATCAAGTACTTTACTGGTAAAACTAGCATTTGTAATGGAGATAGCACATTCGTCACGCTGCAAATTTTAAAATCTTTTAATGCAGCGCATTCTCTTCTTTATTATAATGCTAGAATAATGAAGTTCTTTTGCTGCTGATATTCACACAGAGTTCTGACAACCTGATTTCTTTATTATTTCTCGTGATCTCATGAATAATTTTTTTTTTTTTCATCAGATCTCCATAATAATGTTTAGAATTGTTGTTTATAGTGTTTTTTTTATCCGGATCTCCTATTTTTTTTTTTTTTTTATAGTCATCTCCATAATTTTTTTTCGTTTTGTGTCAAGTTACCACAACACCATTATTATCTTGTATTTTTTACCCTCAAGGAGGTTGGTGTTGGTGTCCCTTGTTAATTTGACATTGTATTTTTGAAATGTACCTGCCTACTCACAAACAAACTGTCCTTTTTGAAGTAAAACACATAGGCAAGTATTTGTGAAAAATAAATAGCCATTTATTATGGGTCATGACAAAATAAAGAGGAAGGCAACCCTGGAGAAACTGGTGAAATTTGCAAAGCCTTTGTACCCCAGGGCAGACAATTCAATTATTTTACAGTCAAAATTGGTGGCCTTAGGAGTTCTTATAATAGTGAGCACAATCCGGTACAGGACTGCAAGAGAACAGGAACAGCAGCAGATGACATATCTGTCCCCAGGCTGTGGTCTTACAACAGTCTGAGTCTTTTGTCAGACCAGACTGAAGCTAGGCCATCACTTTCTTCTATGCTTGCTTCCAGGCTGTGACTCTGGTGTTGTAGTTGTGGCAGGAGGTGGAGGAGGAGGAGGACCATGGTTGAACTCACAAATGTGGCTTTGGCTTGTGAGTTCGCCCCTCAACCCCTTATTTAGGGCTTGTAACATAACTTCCTCACATAAGAGGCGTTGGCCCTTCTCCATTTCATGTAGGCATAGTCGTCTTGATTATTGGGGGGGTTCTGAGGGCCGCAGTAGCCTTCTGAAATAGGCCAAGTGCTGCCTCTTCCTGGGACTTTTTTTGGAAGGTGGAGGGGAGGGACCTGGGATTCGGGCAGGCTACTGGACCCGGCCACCTCCTGGCTGCCAGTTACTCCGCCACCTCCTGGCTGCCACTTTCCACAGCCTCCCCCTGGCTGAGACTTTCCCGTGTATGAAAAAGGGACATAGTTTTAGTTTTTGGTTCATCAATCACACACAATTTTCAGCTCATGACTGTTGCAAATTGAATGTTAATAAATAGAAAAGACTATCATTCGGACCCCAGCATTTTTCATTCTTGTCCCAATCATTTGTGGCCACTACTGTCTATTGATATGTAAAACACTTTGTAAAATCAGAAATTACTGATCAATAATAACATCTAGTTAACATCATTAATTATTTGACTAGAAATATGTTGAACAATGCTATACCTGGCTCAAGCTGGGCTCCTCCACTTCTATCTGGCTGGAAGGCCCAGGTTGGACATCGGAAGCCTCAGCTGAGGTGGAAGGAAGCCTTGAAGGAAGACTTGAGAGTGCTGGCCTGGGTTCAGTCTGGCCCCCCAGAAAATGCAGTCTGTCATAGTACCACAGCCTGGGTACATAAATATCATCTGCTGCAGCTCCTGATCTCTGGGAATCCAGGACCTTCTTGCGCTCCCTATTTTAAGTGCTCCTCATGCCACCAATTAGGGCCTTCAAATAGGGGATGTTTGCCGTGGGGATCACCGGCTTCAGAAATTCCAGCAGTTGATCCATCGCTGCCTTCCTCTTTGTTTTATTGTTATAAAAGGGGTGGTTTACCTGCCACAGACAGGGCAGCTCCCTGTACATATCAATGAATATGGGGATAATGTCCTCATCATTGAATAGATCCATTTTCTTTACAAGACACAACCCAAGACAAACCCTAATGTCAGGCTAAACTCTCCTAATCTTGTCCCAATATAGGCCTCAATCTATAAGCAGTATAGGCCACTGATGCACCAAGTTAAAACACACAGAAAAAGAAATGCGAACTGACTACATGCACTGAAAACCAGATACGAACCCACAAGCACAAACTGAAGAGCAGTAACGATCTGAAAAGCACGAAGCTGAAAAGCACGAATCGTCTCTCACCAAACTTCTACTAACACAAGATTAGCAGAGGGAGCCTAAAGGGTGGCTCACTTGGTGTTGAACTTCCCTTTTATAGTGCCATCATATGTGTTGTACGTCACCGCATTCTTGACATTCGGAATATCCGACAACATTTGTGTGACGATATGTGTGCAAGACAAGTTTGAGCCAACATCCGTCAGAAAAAAAAACATGGATTTTGTTATCGGAATGTGCCATAGGCAGTGGTTTCAGCAGGGAGCATCAATAATTTCTAAAAACTATTAAAAAAGCACTTGAATGACCACAACATACAGGGCTATGCAATGTAATACCAACATAAAAGCACACACATAGGTTGGACTTGATGAACTTGTGTCTTTTTTAAGCTTCACCTACTATGTAACTATACAGTATACAGTACATTCCATAATGTCTACAGAATGGTGTTTGGTTGTTGTTAAGCGGACTAACATTTTTTTTCTTTAAGTGTACATTTTGCATATTTATTCATTCTTTCAAGCTGTGTGTGAATAAGGAAAAAAATGGTTTTTTAGGCTATATTATTTGCATATTGAGAATTAAATTGGGTGAATGGTTCGGGCCAACAAAAGTTTGGCCCAAACATCGCCTGTTCTCCCGTTCGGCGAACACCCAAATTTGCAGGGCGTACAGCAGGTGTTTGCCCCGCTGAGTGCCATGCAATACGCTGCACAGCGCATTCTAAGCCTTGATTGGGCAAAGCTTTGCCTAATCAGGGCGCAGTAAATAGCTGGCTGTTAAGGAGCAGGCCAGGAAGCCGTCCTTGGTCATCCTTAACAACCGGTGAGTCATCAGCTGTCAATGGGCTTTCCCGCTGACAAAATAAAAAAACAAACAGCATTGGGTCCCCTCCAAAATCCATACGAGACCCTTATCCGAGCATGTGAAGAGAAAAAATGGGGAGCGCTAAATAAACAAAAATCAAATACTAGAAAACAAATGCTCAAAAAATATCTATGTGTTATTCCCAGCACACCAGCCTGCCTATATAAGCCAAACTAATTGTGTTTAAATAGTGTAACTAAAACCATAGAAAGTGATAGCAAAGATGAAATGTTGGACAATCATAACACAACAATAGTTGGATCATTAGTGCCTCAAGTAAGTATGACATAAGACATAACTACTAACATGTGAATCATAAGTGAAACATATATAAATAAAAGTCCATATATAAAAATGTATTGTAGTGAAATCCTTGTATGGATCTTGGTATCAAAACACGAACAGTGGAATCCCTTCACCGTCACTGAAAGATCACCCAAATAAAATTGCTCATGGAATGGGTGTCAGCTTACCAGATGGATTTGACCAATTTAATGAAAAAAAGGTCAAATATGTGCACTGATGATTTTTTATCTAGTTAGGGTGTAGCTGCTTTATTCATTATATATATCCATTAGGTTTGTTGTTGTTTTTAGGTGCCGAATCTCTTTTTTATTTTTCCTAGCAGGCCAGGAAAGGGGGGCGAGTGAGCACTCCCTGAACCATACCAGGCCACATGCCCTCAACATGGGGGGTGGTACCATCAGGTGACATCACCAGGTGGCCCTGTCCATACTTATATAAGAACGGTCAAATGGTAAGCCAGGCATTCAGTGGTTTGCCTTTGTTGTTAGCAAAGCAATTTTTTTTTCTTTTTTGGGTCAGGCGTCGTGATTAATGATGATTGGGGGACACTGTTTTTTTTTTTTTTTGTTTGTTTAATAAAGGAATTGTCAAAAACTGTCTGTGTTTTTATTACTTTTTGACACTTTTTTGGTGAATGAGTAGGGGCTATGTACCCCATACTCATTCACATGGGGGGCAGGATTTGGGGGCACCCTTAAAGGGCAGGGGGCTTTCAGATTCCAATAAGCCCCTGCCCGCATACCCCCACAACCACAGCCAAGGGTCATGGGGATGAGGCCTTTGTCCCCATCAACATGGGGACAATGTGCTTTGGGATGGGGGGGGCAGAGCCTCCCCGCCCAAAGCACCCACCCCCTATGTTGAGGGCATATGGTCTGGTATGGTTCAGTAAGGGGTGGCACTAGCTCATCCCCCCCTTTCCTGGCCTTCCAGGCTGCATGCTCGTATAAGGTTCTGGTATGGACTGGGGGGGCCCATGCCGGGTTTTTTTTTTCAACATTTTTCTATTGCCAGCAATGATATTGTATTGCTGACAATTTAAATGTCATTTTTGCTGCAGCATGTTCTATACATGCTACAAATGTGCCACTTTACAACTAGACCAAAGGGACCCCCTAGGCACTATATTTAAAGGAATTTTTCATTTTTATTGTTGCACTTTAAGCATCATTAAAATCACTGCTCCTGTAAAAACAATCTTTTTTAAAAAAAAAAATATCCCCCAGGGCAGTACCCAGACCCACATACCCTTTTTGTGCCCAATTACTTGCATATACAGTGTAAGCCTTCAAAATGGGGACTTTTAATTTTTCAAGTTATGGTCCCATAGACTTTAATTATTCTCTGTTCGGGAGTTCTGGTATGAACCAAACAGGGGGCTGTTCAGTCCATCTCTATTGAGAATGTGCAAAAGGCAAAATACCACATTATGGCCACTAGATGGCACTGATTATTATAGGAAATAGGAAGTATTCTCCTCAGTTTCATCTAGTGGGCATAATTCACATATTTACACATTCAATATGCAGAGAATATAACCTGAGAACATTTGATTTTGCCTCATTCTCACAGAATGAATTTACATGCAATTTCAATTAACAAACAGCTATGCATTTTCTTTTATAAATGCACCCTTTGATGCAGCTCAATAGAAACTCAATAGAGCAATGAATGTGGAGGGTAAGCGGTCACTGATTAAATGGGAGGGATGCAATTAATTGCAAATTGGTAGCCTATTTATGTTTTTTTTGCATTTATTGGCCTGCAACATTTTTTTTTTCTTTTTAAGCCTTTCAGAACACAAAGACAACAATGACAGACTTGACATTTCTCTAAGGAAGCTTTCAATGATTTTTCAGACTGAGACAATGAAGCATGGTCATTAAAGATTTTTGCCTTTTTTTTCTTTGTTGGTATTAAGGCCAGAGGTTATAGGTCATATTGCCTTGTAAAAATATAAAAAAATATTGTTTAATGATAATAAAACCTGCATATGGAACCATATAATATCAGCAAGATAACAAAACAGTGCCAGGCTATGAACTGCTTTATGTTTACTACAGGCAGAAACTGGAAGCACAACCATTGACCTTTTGCTTTTGTATACTTTCTGAAAAAAATATCCTAGTAAAAATTGATCAAGTCACTTAACAATTCATGCTCATACATGCATTTGTGTGATTAGGCAACTTTTTTTTGCAAATCTATTTTATTATATTTTCACATATAAAATAAAGATATGTACAGACTCCAACAACCTAATCTATGTGGGGGGTTGCCAATAAGACCACACAAAAAAAAACAAAAACAAAAACGAACAAGAAATAACACCCCTAACGCAATGGCTCACTAACCAGTCCACAACACCCTATAAGGATCTCAGAGCATCTCCCTGTAAGTGTTACATTGAAATAAATAGAACAGGCATAAAAAGAAAAAAGAGGGGAGGAAAATCAAGAGCTTGAGTCATCCACCATAGAGAGTTCCTCCATCCATCCGGACCAGACCTTATGAAACTTATTCTTTCTGCCTCTATGATCATAAGTATCTCGGTAGAGAGGCAAATTAGCATTAATGAAGCATTTCCAGAAAGCAAGTGAAGGTGGTGTTGGTTTCTTCCAATGCATGGCAATAGACTTTCAAGCAAAAAAAAAAGGGACAGTCCCAGGAATGTTCTCTCCACCACAGCAGAGGTCAGATCATTCACCAAGCCCAGATGGCACACCCTCAGCTCCAGTGGATGGTGAGTCTGAGCCACATCATTTTTTTAAATATACCACTCCAGACCAAAATCGAGAGACAGACAGACAAGTCCAGAAGACATTAAAAAAGTCATCACCAGGATGGGCACATCTCCAGCATACAGAGGGTAAAACTGGATTTAGCTTATGCAATCTGTGAGGAGTAAAATAGGCCCTGTGCAAGAGCTTGTACTGAATCAGTCTATCGCGAGCTGAGGTCAGGTGTTTAAAGGGTACATCCCAGACATCTGACCAGTCTTCATAGTCTAGTTCTGGTATCTCCCTCCACCATTTCTCCCAGAGACTGGAAAGATCAGAGAGGGTAGCAAAAACAACATGTTGGTAGAGGGACGAAGCCAGCTTTAACAACTGGTCTGAAGTGTACTAGGGTTTCTAATGGAGAACAACTCAAAGATACATGTTGATGAGAGAATTGACCATGGAAGGAGTGAGAAAGTTGCATATTCCAAAACTGGTAGTAACTTGGGATGCCAAACTGGTGGTGAAGTTATCCAACAACAGCAATTCTCCATTAAGCACTTTATGGGCCAATGTTGTAATTTTAAATTTAGCCCAGCAGTGAGGGTCAGGAATCAAGAGGAAATGGAGCAAATTGGGATATTCCACTGCAGGGTGTGGGGGAAGAAGATAATTGGTGCCCATGCATCCCATCTAAGGCCGACTAATAAGGCATTGATGGCAGTCTTCATAAGGGAAGTGAGTGGGTACGGGGCTTTGGGCCCTCTTAAAAGGAGATGACTGAGCACCTCCAGGGAACCAAGGATGGCCGCTTCCAGCACATTTGAGGAGTTATTTAAGTTGGGCACTAGCCACCAGTGGGCGGTAACCAACTGGGTAGCATTGAAGTATTTATTTAAAAAAATCCCGCATAGCTAAGCCACTCTGTAGGGTTAGTCTTGTCAATGTAGTAAGTTTGTGTCTTGGAGCCTGAGACCCCCTCCAAAAGGAGGGTCATATTGCTTAAAAAGGATCTAGGTACCCACATTGATGAATTCCTGAAATGGGCAAAATTTTCATTTTAAGCAAATTGATGTGAGCCAGCAAGGTAAAAGGCAAGTTTCTCTATGCTTTAAGCTTGAGTTTAGTCTCTGCCAACACTAGAATCAAATTCTTCTCAACATACATTTTTGCATTGCGGGTTACTACCACCTCTAGATAAGTGAACAATGTTACCCACTGCAACTGCAGGTCCCTTGAGGCCTGGACAGCAGCATCAGAATCAATTGGAAGGAGAAGTGACTTGTGCCAATGCACTTTAAGACCAGAGACCTCTGATTAGTCTTGCATGACCTGGAGAGCAACCTGTAAGAAGGGGCCAGTATCATTCAAGAACAACGGGAGGTAATCCACATAGAGAGCCACCCTCTCGTCAACCTGCCAACTTGCAGACAATGGATAGCCGGGGAAACATGCAGAGCCTCTGTGATTGGTTCCATGGCCATGGCAAATAAGATGGGGAGAGGGGGCAACCCTGCTGTGTGCCCCTGTGTAGTGGCAAAAACAAGGAGAGTTGTCCCCCCCCCAGGCAGACAGCCACAGTAGGCCCATCATAGAGCAATTGTAGCTATGCAATAAAGCGCAGTGGATAGCCCATTCTCTTCAACATCTCCTATAGGTAGGGCCACTCCATGATGTCAAAATCCTTCTCAATGACCCTTGTATCAGTAGAGCATGAAGTGCATGGATATTAGTAAAACACCTGGAGATGTTGATATCCATTGATTTATGGGGATGAACCCTATTTGGTCGACGTCTATAAGGGTGTGCAGTAGGTGACTAAGCCTTGTATTTAGGAGCTTTGTAAGAATTTTGAGGGCACGATTGAGGAGAGCAATTGGCCTGAATGATGCACATAATGATGGGGCTTTTGGATGCCTATATATCAAAATAATATGAACTTCCTTCATGGACAGGGTGTCAAAAACTACACATGGATTTTCTAGAAGTCTATTGGAATCCTGTGAGGACCAAAAGGTTGCCACTGGAGAATGACTGAATAGCCATCTCTACCTCCTGCACTGCAATCGAACACATAAGGAACTCAGGTTCCGAATCTGAGAGCCATCAGGTTAAAAAAGGGCGGTGACCGTGGCTGGACCAAAATCCAGGAGGAGAGAAGATATATACAGGTTGGTATAGTATTTAGCAAACACAAGTAGTATATCTTCCTGAGTGGTGCGCAAAATACTATTTGAGGAGCGCAAGGTCATGATAGTTGTAAGGGGTCTGCCATTCTATGACATCATAGCTAATAACCTGACATTTTTTTCACCCTGCTCAAAAAATTCTTGCCTGCGATTATGTAAAGCAGTCTTGGTGGCATCAGACAAAGGGGAAGCAGCATGAGCCACAACCTGAGCTTTTTCCACATCCTGTAAACTTTGCATGTGAGCTGTGTTTTCACTGGTAAAAACCCTCCATAGGCATATCCAATGGCCTTGAAGGCGTCCCAGACCACAGTCGAAAAGCTAGAGTGTTCATTAAGGCTCCAATAATCCTATATAACAGTAGGTATTTGCTCAATAGATGTTTCATGATTTCTCATGAGGAGATAATCTCCATAGGGATCTGTTGCAGACCTGAGAGGATCGCAGAGTCAAAGACATAGGCAGTGCTCTGAGACACCCCCAGGGAGATACTAAACCTCATTGACATCAGCAAGGAAGAATGGGTTGGAAAATGCCAGGTTTATGCGAGAGGAGGTCCTATGTCTGGTGGAGAAACAGGCATAGGCTCGGCTGGTTAGATTATGCCATCTTCAGACATAAGTCACACCAGCGGTCACCTCGAAAGGTCACCTGTGTGAAAACTAAGCGGGGTAGGCCTGTCCAAATCAGGAGAAACAATGGAGTTAAAGTCTCCTATATTACATATTTTAGCTGGGGAGTATACACGTATCTTATCCAGTAGGTTATATAGTAAATCAGGACTAAATGGGGGCAGGAGATACACATTAACCAATACATATTTCTTATTTCAGGCAGTGAGCACCAGAACAGCATATTTACCATGCCGTACCATATTTAGGATAAGTATGTACACCGTCTACATTGCACCAAAAGGATTTACTCAATAAGATGGAAGTCATATGATGTCCTTTCAGGAAGCGCCAGTTGTGCGGCCACACAGCTGCACAATCAATTAGCGGCTGTGTCCACGGGACACAGCCGATGACTGATCAGAGTACTAACTCACTGCCGGTACCATGTGACGGAGGTGATGAATCACAGCAGGTCACATGACAGTTGTACACAATGAATGGCTTCCTTTTATGCCATCTATTGTATACAATTGTTTTGCTAGCTGTGATTGGTCAATACAGACGGGGCCAATTACAGCCCATCTGTACCCTGTGATTAGCGTTGACCAATCGCAGCTAATCACAACAAAACAGACTAAATGATTAAGTTTCATTCAGTAAAATGCATGCTTATGTAATTCACTGCTATAAACAAACGTAATGCGTACAAAAAAAAAATTCTGACTTCCCCAAAGTAGTACAATATTACTATGGTAAAATTTTATTGCTCTGGTCACAGTGTGTTAAAAAAAATCTTAAAAAAAAGAAAACTATGTAATAAAAAAGAAATGTAAAAAAAAGATAAACCTTTTTTTTTTGTACTGACACCAGTCAGTGTCCCTGATCACTGCCAAACCAGTTATATGATGATGCCGTGCTGCACTGGAGACAGTATGTAAAAGAAAAAAATACAAGATTAACCACTTGTCGACCAGCCGCCGTCATTATACGGCAGGTCGGCACATTTCCGCAAATCGCCGTAGGTGTACATCGGCTCCTTTAAGGGGACCTGATGCTCGTGGCCGCCGTCTGTGATGTCCGCCGGAGACAGAGCCAGAACTGGGATCTGTCAATGTAAACAGATCCCCGTTCTGACAGGGGAGTTAGAGAGACATTTGCTGTTCCTAGTGATTAGGAACAGCTATCTCTCTCCTCCTCCATTCAGTTAGAAACACTCCCAGGGAACACACTTAACCCCTTGATCGCCACCTAGTGTTAACCCTTTCCCTGCCAGTGACATTTATACAGTATTTAGTAGCTATTTTTAGCTCTGACCGCTGTATAGATGTCAATGGACCCAAAAAAGAGTCAAAGGTGTATGTTCCTTTCGCCAAAATGTCGCAGTCCCGCTAAAAATCACAGATCGCTGCCATTACTAGTAAAAAAAAAAATAATAATAAAAATGTCATAAGGGGGGCGTGGCCTGGAGGGAATCGAGATGGCTGCTTGAACAGACAGCTCCCGCACAAAAAATGCCTAATCTGGGATCTTAGAGGCACATACCCATGATGGGAAAGTCCAATAGGAGTGCCTCGACACCCCGTACACAGCTCAGCGGTAACATCCTAGAGATTTTCTGGACCCAACAAGCCGCACAACACGAGGCATCGCAGGCCTCACAGACCCTGCAGACCTCATCCCCGGACTCGATTAGGAGTAACGCGGATCCGCTCATGGACGCCGACGGCTCCAGCGCTCCTCATCCGAGTCTCCTTGACCTCCAAAGAGACCTTCAGAAGGTCGCCCTGGACATAAAACACACCACGATGACAGCGATCTTGGACCTGAAGGCGGACATTTACTCGATGAACCATCGAATCTCTGATGTAGAGGAAAACGCCTGGACACAAGTTACAGCGATTAAGCAAGTACAAAAGACATACGACCTGCACCTGCCACATATGTTTGAGCTCCATAGGCAAGTGGAGGACTTAGACAACAGGGGCTGCAGACATAACGTGAGGGTGAGGGGGGTCCCCGGGGGAGTCGATCAGGCCGCACTACCACACACAGTGTGCTCCATCTTTAATGATTTGCTTGATCACCCGGCCGACTCCCCCATAGTGATGGAACGCCTGCACCGAGCATTAAAGCCCCCTCCCAGAGAATCTGAACCACCCAGGGACATTTTTTGTTGCATTGTCAATTTTCCCCTCAAGGAGGAAATTCTCAGGAAGGCAAGGGACAGAGGCCGCATACTGTTTAATGCCACAGAGGTGAAATTGTTTCAAGACTTGTCCCAAATTACATTACAGAACAGACGCACCCTGCGCCTCCTGCTGGAAGTGCTGTGCACACACAACATCTAGTATAGATGGAAGTTTCCATTTTGTCTCTCAGCATCTACCAGAGGCCGCACAGCACTTCTCCGAACCCCGGAGGACTTGCCCACTTTATGCGAACAACTGGACATACCCCCGGTGGACCTCCCTAAGTGGTACTCCTACTTTCCCACGGAACCATGGAAGCCAGTCTCGCATAACTCCTCTCCCAAAGCTCAACGTCAATGCTCCAGACACCGCAGACTGGATCCCACATCACCTGGAGAATGACCTTCCTGCCAAAACTTGCCTGCAAGCAGCCCGGGGCCGGCAGACACCCCACGTTGGAATCACCCGTTGGTGTAACACAGACCTGGAGCTTCTCACAATGCCTTTACACAGTTATCACTGACTTTTATTTCCCCCTAGTTTTCTTCATTCCCCCGCCCCGTTTTCTTTTTTTAGTTTGTGGTGAAGCAACAGACCTCCAAAGACCCCGCATTTCACAAGACATCTCACTGGATGATCCATCTCCAAAAGCACGAGTCTTCTACTCCGGAACCTCAGAGACTCTCAACGCCCCACATGGATTTTGAGAACAAAGAACTTTTCCTGGATCCATGAACTGGTAGCCTATCCATCTTTTTTTTTTTTTTTTAACATTCAGTTTATTAAAGATTTTCCAAAACAAAATAAATCAAAACTTTACATTGCCAGGTTATGCCATCTAACAATCATACATCTAGATTCCTTTTACATATCCACACAATTCACAAAAAAATTAAGCTTACAAACATATGTGTCTGCCAGAGTAACATCTTATCTCTCCTACCCTGCTATACAGAAAAAGTAGTGAGGATTCCCTGGAAGGGAGGGGGGAGGGAGAGGGGAAGATACAGAGTAAACCCACTTCTAAGTGATATTTAGGTCACATTTAGTCAATCGTTAGGTGCTTTGCCTTTACCCATTCATTCCATATTTTCCCAAACTTTTTGGGACAATTTCTTCCCATGTACGTCAGTTTGTAGAGCGAGAGAGCTGTGTTTATCAGTGATTGCCATAATTGTTTAGTAGGTGGTAAGGTCTGGTTCCACTGCAGTAAAATTGCTTTCCTAGCATAAAACGTGGTATAAAAGAGGAACAACTTCCTACCCCATGTCAAATCTAAAAAGTCGCTTATGCCCAGAAGGAGAGGGATCGGACTATATGGAACTGATAGTTTCCCAATGCTATTGATTTCAGCCAGTACTTCTGTCCAGAATTTCGACACTGCAGGGCAAGCCCAGGTTATATGGAAAAAATCAGCTTGTTGAGAGTTGCACCTAGGGCATGCAGCTGTACGGTCAGTGTAAATTCTAGCCAGGCGAACCGGAGAATAATAGGCTCGGTGAAGGAATTTCAACTGAATAAATCTGTCTCTGGCCGATATTACCAGAGGCAGATACTGTTGGACACCCTCCTCCCAATCTTCATCTGTCAGCTCCGGGATATCTCTCTGCCAGAGGGTAAACAGCCGGGAGATCACAGAGGTATCTAATGTAACAAACATGTTGTATAAGGTAGACATTGTTTTGGTCTGGTCGGGAGATCTAAGCATTCCCTCTACCGGCGACCTTTCTATTGTGATTGCAGAGGGGAATTGGGAGCGGTAGGCATGCCGTAATTGAATAAACCTGAAAAACATGTGATTCGGGAGGTCCCGGTCTCGCTTTAGTGCATTAAATGTAATCAACTGCCCCTGAGACACTATGTCCCTTAATGTTGTAACTCCATACCTAGCCCACACAACAGGATCAGGGATGGTACAGAAATGCGGCAAGCGAGGATTTCCCCAAAGTGGGGTCTCAGGGGACCATATCCCAGGACCACCCATCTGTCTGCTCATCGATTCCCACACCCTCAGAGTCGTAGTCATAGGAAGAGTAATCCGTGGGTTAGACCTGGGGCCTCTATAAATCAAGTTTCTGAGCTCCGCATATGAACCCAGCAACGCCGCCTCTAATGAAAAGGCAGGGTTAGCCGGCTCCTCCGACAGCCACCACTTGACCGTCACTAGGACAGCCGCCCAGTAATATTTCACTAGGCACGGTAGTGCCAAGCCACCAAGCGAGGTGGGCATCTGTAGTTTACCCTTAGCCACCCTGGGAGCCCTCCCGTTCCAGACAAAGGATATTAAAATGCTGTCTAGCTTCTGGAAAAAACTGTTTGGTATAGGTACAGGAGTCTGGCGGAAAAGGTAGGTGAACTTAGGGAGGATCGACATTTTAATTAGATTGACTCTTCCAACCGGTGTCAGGGGGAGTGAACTCCATCTGGCACAGTTCTGAGATATCCGCTGAACCACCGGATTGAGATTCAGAGGGATAAATTGCCTTAGGTCCCTATGTATCTCTACTCCTAGATAGCGAAATTGGGGAACCCTCTGCAGCTGTCCGTCCATCTGTTGGCGTCCCATCCCAGAATGTAGGGGAAATATCACAGACTTCCCCCAATTCACTTGAATTCCCGAGAATCTCCCAAAGCTATCTATAAGTGACAGAGCCGCCTGCAGTGAGCACCCGTCATCCCTCAGGTATAACAGGGTGTCATCTGCATATAAGGATACTTTTTCATGCAGTGGACCTCTAACTATTCCTGTAACTTGTGCTGAGGCTCGTAGAAGCGCCGCCATAGGCTCAATAGCCAGTGCGAAGAGACCCGGGGACAAGGGGCACCCCTGCCTCGTTCCCCTGCCCAAAAGGAAGGGTGATGACAGGACTGTTCCGGTACGGACCCTAGCTCTCGGTGCCTTGTATATCAACCTAACCCAGGAAATGAAGGATGGACCAAAACCGAATTTACGGAGGACCTCCCAGAGATAGCCCCACTCTACGGAGTCGAAGGCCTTCTCTGCATCGAGAGAGGCCACCATTTCATCATCCCCCCCTCACCTCCAGACGCCAGGATTGCATACAGCCTACGAAGATTAATATCGGTTCCCTTGCCAGGCATAAATCCCGATTGATCCTCATGGATCAGGGTAAGTATAACTTCGTTTAATCGCCTGGCAAGAATTTTGGTGAGTACTTTGGCGTCGGAGTTGAGGAGGGAGATGGGTCGGTATGAAGAGCACAGCTGAGGGTCTTTCCCAGGCTTGGGTATTACCACTATGATGGCCTGAGACATATATGGTGGGAGGTCCCTGGCCTGTAAGGTTTTGGTAAACATGTCATGCATTTTGATAGTTAATTCCTCTAGGTACTGTTTATAGAATTCAGGGGGGATCCCATTTTCCCCCGGAGTCTTCCCTGTCTGCATAGAGGTCAAAGCAACCCGAACTTCCGGTTCTGTAATCGGGGCGTCTAAAATTTCCCTCGCATCTTCCGAAAGAGTTGGGAGCGTCACCCCCTCTAAAAATCTATGCAGCTCATCTGGGGAATAGTCTGCCCTGGTGGAGTACAAAGCCTCATAAAATTCTTTGAAACATCGATTGATGTTCACCGGGTCTGTCACCTTAGTCCCATCCTCCCTGCGTAGACCTGCAATAGTAGAGATTGGGGACTGTTCCTTGGATATCCAGGCCAGTAATCTACCTGGTTTATCACCTTGTTCGAAGATCTTTTGCGTTTGAGTAAGCTGACGTTTATGAACCTTGGCCACCCTAAGTAACATCACCTCCCGATATGCCACCCTCATATCTTGGGCCGTGACAGGATTGGAGGTCATGGCGAACCTAGACTCCAATTCCTGCGCTTTTGCCTCCGCCTCCTCCAGTGTAATTTTATCATTTCTCCTTTCTCGTGCAATGGATGATAAATAACACCCTCGTATATATGCTTTAAACGTGTCCCAGACCATCGCCACCCCTGTGGTGTTGGCATTAGTCAACCAAAAGCCTCTTATTTCTTTGGCCACCTCTATCTCTATGGTCGGATGCTCAATCCAGAATCTAGAGAGTCGCCAAAGTCTATCAGCCTGGGGAGTATGGGTTTGGATTGTACATAGAAGGGGGGAGTGGTCCGAGATACCTCGTGGAAGTATCTCAATTGCAATGATCTTGGGGAGTATTGTGCTGCTAGCATAGATCATGTCGATGCGGGACAGGGTGTTGTATGAGGAAGAGTGGCAGGTGTACGCCCTTTTTGATGGATTCTTCCACCGCCATATGTCAATCAACCCGTATACTTCAGCCCATCTAGACAGTGGCGAGTCCCCAGCAGGGTCAGGAGATAGTTTATCTAAGCAGGGATTTGGAGGCATATTAAAGTCCCCCGCTATGATCACATTGTCAGTCTGAAATTGAGTAATCAGCGCAATCAGCTTCTGCATTACAGAGATATTAGCTGGGGGAGGCAAATACACTCCTACCACCACAATTTCCACCGTGTCTATGTTAGCGTGTATCAACACATACCTCCCCTCTGGGTCCGTGACCACATCTAACAGTTCAAAACTAAGTGCTTTGTGTACCAACACACTAACTCCTCTAGCGTAGCCGGAGTAAGTGGCATGGTAGTGGTGGTTCGCCCAAGGTCTTTTTAAACCCATCACTCTACCACCCACTAGATGCGTCTCTTGAAGGATGCATATCTGAGGGGAATATCTCTTAAGGTAATCAAAGACCAGGGAGCGTTTAACTTTGTGGTTTAAACCCCTAACATTCCAAGACAGAATTCCAATAGGGGCCATTATTGATTATAATGTAAGGGATTATCGGATGGACCCGGAGGAGAAATCACCCCCCATATCCCAGGGCTCAGCAATGACAACCATATGTCCAACGTTACCAACCCCCTGATCAGTAACCACTGAAAATACTCATAGCAGACATAGTAAAACAGTATCATGAGGCATAAGGCACAAAGGCAGGCAATAAAAGAAAAAAAAGAAAAAGAAATCATATAAACCTGAAACATACCCAACTCCCCCCCTGTCCCACCCCACACCTCCAAATGTAACTCATGGGGTGTTTGTATACCCAAACCAAACTTGTTAACCATTGTAGATAGGAGAAATCTCCTTTGGGGGGTGGTGCGTAATATCAAGCGCACCAAGGACTCAGAGCCCCATCCGGAGCTAGGGAGCCCCGCCCAGAACCGGTCATAAAGACCACTACCACCAAGGAGGCCTGCGCAGAATTAACTGCCCAGGATCCCCCACGGCAGCGTTTCACCTAGAGTTATCTAGGGGCACATTCTTAATAAACTATATACACACAACTTTCTCATTTACCCAAGGCTATGTGTAGGGCCATGGTCCATCTCCCCGTCTCCGCACCAAAATCATCCTTCCACTTCACTTAGATAATCTAAGGGCACAAACTTTAGTTACAATTTCAACTTTTCCCTCGTTTACATGGAGAGAGAGAGACGCCGACCACAGCCTAGTCTAAATACCCATGTCTTCTCATCATTGCAGCTGTATCTAGCAGAGGGCGCAATCTAATTTATTAACAAATCATATCTAACCGCCTATGGGGGGAGAAAGATCTCTTGTTTGCAATTCAATTTCACTCAGAGATATTAATCCCTTTACCGCTTCACTTAGAACAAGCTAAGGGCACATTCACGGTTGCATTACCCCCTCTCGGTCAGAGTCTGCCATCGGTATCCTATTATACATATGTAACGCTCAGAATCCTCTGTGGAGGGAGAGAGGGCCAGAGGTACTGTGTCAGCCAGACCTGAAGGAGTGTCCTCCCATTGTTAGTTCCAAGCCTGAATTCCCCAGGATAGTATAATAAAGGTCACTGTAGTTCCGGCCACAACAGTCAGGAGCAATAAGCCAGCCAGTTCAAAGTACGTACCTCAGGTAAGGAGGGCCGAATAAGCCGCCAGTAGTAAGTGTCATGGGTATTCAGAGGCTGTCCACAGATCAAACTGAAGAGGAAACATATCCGGTTGACATATGTATATAATCTCCGGCACCTCCAGAATTAAGAATATAAACCCCCCCTCGCCCTCCCGCCTCAACAGCAACCAACGTAGCCTCCGGAGTAGATCCCAGAGGAAGTTAGTGTAGCAAGCGGTCAACAGGATAGATTTGTAAAGGACCAAGCATTCTATTTGCAACCGGGGATTTCCATATTAGTAAAAAAAAGGGGAAAGAAAAATAGAAAATGAAAAAAGAGAAAAACAGTAGGTAGCTTAGCGTTGCCTCGGAAGGGATTCCACCCATCTGGATGCCTCATCTGGGGAAACAAAAAACTTGCTTGTCTCGCCGTCAATCACTCTGAGGCGCGCTGGAAACATCATGCTGTACTTGAGACCTTTGCTCCTGAGTTGGGCCTTGATCTGGTCAAACGATCTGCGCTGCCTTTGCGTTTCTATGGAGAAGTCTGGGAATAGCATGATCTTCACGTTTTCATGTCGTAGTTCTCATATTTTCCTGGCCTCTCTGAGAACGAGGTCCCGGTCTCTAAAATTCAAAAGGCGAAAAATGAATGTTCGTGGCGGAGCGCCAGGCGGGCCTGGAACCGACGGCATCCTATGAGCCCGTTCAACTGCAAAGTGCTGGGAAAATGGCGCCTGCGGGAGGAGCGTACGCAGCAAGTGTTCTGTAAATGTCTCGGGATCTCTCCCTTCAGCCCCCTCCGGGAGACCGACCATGCGTAAATTGTTCCGCCTGTTCCTATTCTCTTGATCTTCTGCCTGGGATTTGATCGCCTTCATTTTAAGCTGTAATGTGCGGAGGGAGGTAGAGTGTTCCCTGACCGTGTCTTCAGTCTCCCCCACTCTCCACTCCGCCTCTGTTAATCTGTCCCGGTACTTGTCCATGTCGCGCCGTATGAGGCCCATCTCAAGCTGCATCTGCTCGATCTTAGTGGTCAGTGTCGTTTGGCAGCCCGTAATGGCTTGCATGAGCGCCTGGAACTGATCAGCTCCCAGTTGGGGCGACTCAGCCTGCTCCGTCTGGGATGCCATGTTAGTATAGGCCGTCCCGCACGCACCTCTGGCTGTTGGCGGGGTCCTAGGAGCCTGCTGTCTCTTCCTCTGGGAACCGGAGCTTCCCCTTCTCATACCCGACCGTGTTCTCTACCTCCCGGCAGTGTCAAGGCGAGGATTAGTCCCCTATAAACGGATGGAATGTCGGTCAAGGACGGAGCTCCCTTCTCACATGTCCTATCTGGTCGCCATCTTGGCCACGCCCCCCAGCCTATCCATCTTTGCCCCAGGTACTGTTGCTACCCACATGCTTATTGGTTAGCAAAGACTGCTTACCCAAATATGATAAACTATCTCGCCAGCATTACAACACCAATTTTCTTGCCCCCCCTGAATTGCTTTAACAGATATATGTACTTTACAGGTAAGCTATAGGGGTTTGGAATGATCAGAGCCTAGCTAAGAGACAGTTTGGCGAATACATATTTAGACCATCATAGAGGATTACCCTGCTTCGCCCCTGTATCCCCCCCCCTTGTTTGCGGGAGATGCGGGAGCGATGTGGACATTTCTTCCACACAAACCACCCAGATCTTTGGGTATCCATACCCTTTAAAAGTATCTCATATGTCTCTCCAATCCTCTAGATATGCAACAATTTCTCCACAACGTCACTCTCATCCACAGAGTCGATGGGGAACCTGAAGCACTATAGACCAATAGAGGCAAAAACCTTTTAGCGCTAACCAATCCTCCAGTGTATTAACACATGTACCTTAGGCCCTAATTGGTTTCCCAGACCATCATACTAGCTGGATTAATCTCATAGAGAGGGGGGCAAGAAACTGAGATATAGAGGGGTATGATATAAGAGTTCCAATATCTTCAATATTTTCAACATTGTCAACACTACGTAGTTGCAACAGGTTCTTACTTAAGTTTTCTCTTAACGTTACTTGTTAATCGTTAGGATGCTTATTACCCTTTCTTACTGAAAGATGTTTTTGTTTAATGTTACCAGCTTCATGAATGTTCTATGGTTCATTGAAACTGCTACCACATGTGACCAAAATAGCCCTAACATGACCCCACACATCCTGCATTTAGATCTCTCAAAACACATATCTTGACACACCTCTTAATACCCTATGATGCAACTGCATATCTTCTTTCGTCCTCTTCAGTGCGATAGCACTCATTTCCTCCCTAGTTTACTAACCCCACAAAGCTGTCCATACAGACTAAAGCTAACAATCCGGACCTCCTCCACTAGGTGGATGGGCACGCCTACGACCACCTCCGGTACCAACTTACTTAAGTGACCCAGTTGAATAACTGAGGTACTTACCCCACACCCCACAAAGCTACTCTTGCTTAATCCCTCTCCCCTCCCTCTCCCAGAACCTTCCCTCTCCCCTCATCCTTTTTCCTCTCCACTCTTATTCACTCCTCTCTTCCCCTTCACATCCTTTCCGTCCCGAATCCCTCTTGCAGATAGGGGCCGCTCCTCTCTCCTCCTCCCCACATACACACTAAGTCAACCCTTAAAACATGCAAGGGCCTCAGAACAGAACTAACTAAATACACGCAACACCTTCTGCAACTCTAAAAATACATATCATGCAGAAAGAAGCAACCACTATCCAACAACTTTCACTAAAATGCCTGTCACTCAATGTGAAAGGCCTAAATATCCCAGAAAAGAGATCACAAGTCCTTTCAGCTTTAACTAAACACAAAGCCCACTTCCTATTGTTACAGGAAACACACTTTTGTACAAAGGCCATTCCCAACCTAACAAACCACGTCTATAAGCAACCCTGCACTCTACAAACCCAACCTCCAAAACAAAAAGGAGTCTCCATACTCATTTCCAAACACGCTGATTTTCAACTATCTGATTCACTGATTTATCACGAAGGTAGATACATTTTTGTTAAAGGCACATATGCATCTAAACCAATCACAATAGCAAATGTATACTGCCCGAACGAACACCAAGTAACCTTTTTCAGACAAATCTGTGACCTCCTATCTACCTTCCAAGAGGGCATAGTAATACTAGGCGGAGACTTTAATGTCCCACTAAATCCGATACTGGACTCCTCTACAGGCACCTCCACGCTCCCCTACCGCACACTATGGCAGATTAAACTCCAATTGCGTTGTTGCAAGAGGTGGGCTGGGTGGATGTCTGGAGACATAGGAACCCAGGAGGTAGACAATTTACATGTTTTTCCAAAACCCATGGTTGTTTGTCTAGAATTGACCTGGGGGTGTGCAGCTTAAACATGCTCCCGTTTGTTTCTGATATGATACATAGGCCCCGCAGTGTATCTGATCACTCACCAGTGGTTATACGGCTTATAATTGCCCCAATAGTTACACTACCTAAAGCCCCTTGGAAATTCAATGCTTTTTGGTTGAAACTGTTCCGCTCACACGAGGGGATAGTTGGGAGCATGTGTGAGTTTTTCCGCACCCAGGATCCAAATGAATCGATGATTGGGCAATGGGATGCCTTTAAGGCATATTTGAGGGGTGTGTTAATTGCTGAAATGAATAAGGTTAAACAAGACTCTTCCGCACTTAAAAATGAACTTGAAACTAGAGTACAAGAGATGGAACAATTATATGTCACGGATCCTTCTGATTCGACCAAAGAGGCATGGCAGGCGGCTCTTTCTGCATACCGTCAACTGCTGTCCTCACCGGCCGACAAGAAGAGATTCTTTGCTAAGCAGGCGTTTTTTGAGGAGGGCGAGAAAACAGGCCGCATACTGGCGAGAATCGCAAATTCATACCAGAAGTCCCCAACTATAGGTGCTATTAGGACTAAGGAGGGTAACATAGTTAACACGCCTGAAAAGGTGCTGCAGGAACTAAACACGTTTTATGAAGATTTGTATAAGCCAGGTACATCTTATACATCTGAGGAGTTAGAACAATACTTAGGACAGATAGATTTCCCTAGATTAAACAAAGATCAGAGAGGGCTCTTGGAGAATCCCCTTACAGTGGAAGAACTACAGGATGCGGTTGGATCTTTTCCTAACTGCAAAGCGCCCGGGGAAGACGGAATTCCCATAGAAATATATAAACAGTATCCTACTGAATTACTACCCCAGTTGCTTAAAGTCTTTAATAGAGCCCGGGAGGAAGGCCGCCTACCAATATCAATGTCAAGGGCCAATATTGTTTTATTACTCAAACCTGGTAAGGATCCAGTAGATCCGGGGGCGTATCGCCCGATTTCCCTGCTACAGAGTGACGTGAAAATATTAGCGAAAGCTCTGGCCATTAGACTAAATGGAGTTATTACTTCAATTGTCCATGGAGACCAAGCTGGTTTCATGCCCAATAAATCAACGGCAGTTAATTTGAGAAGGCTATTCCTTAATATGCAATCCAAAGCAGACAATATGGGTTCCAGGGCCTTGCTGTCACTGGATGCCACTAAGGCATTTGACAGCATAGACTGGAATTATCTGTGGTTGGTCTTGCAGAGTTTTGGATTTGGCCCCCAGTTTGTTTCTTGGGTTAGGCTCCTTTATAGTCGACCGGAGGCCGCTGTGAGGGTTTCCGGCTATCTTTCCCCAAGCTTCGTGTTGAGGAGGGGTACGGGACAGGGATGTCCCCTGTCTCCTCTCCTCTTCGCGTTGGCTATTGAACCATTGGCGATCGGGATCAGGGCAAATCGGAGCATTACAGGCTTCTGTTACGGTGACATGCAGGAAAAAATTATGTTGTACGCCGATGACACCATGCTCCTACTCGGTGACACCGGCCCCTCCCTTCAGGAGGCCATGTCGACCATATCTAAATTTGGGAAGTTCTCTGGCCTGCATATAAATTGGTCAAAGTCTGCCCTTCTTTTATTGGATGGAGATGAATCACAGGAGGTGTGCGCCACTTGTCCCATCCCGATTACCACTACTTTCAAATACTTAGGGATCCAAATCACGTCCCAGCCCCGGGACTTTATACATTTAAATATATTTCCACTCCTACAGTGCTTCAGAAACAAAATTAAGACCTGGAACTCTCTCTTAATGTCAGTAGCAGGTAGAGTAAACCTAGTGAAGATGATTCTTATGCCACAGTTACTTTATTTTCTACATAATACCCCTATGGTTATCCCCCTAAAAATATTTCACATAATCAATGCCATTTTCCGAACCCTTATTTGGAAAAATGGTCCCGCCCGGATCAAATTAGAACACCTACAGAGACCCAAGGACTGTGGTGGATTGGCATTGCCCAACCCATGGCTGTACTACCTGGCCTCCCAACTGCAGCATCTGATTGGTACATTTGTCCCGTCACAAAACTCATCCCACAGGCTAATGATTCACACAGTGGGTAAGGGACCGATTCACATGGCTTTAGAGGCATTGGCCTTCACTAAACCACATAAAAAATACCCAACGTTTAGTCTGATTCAAAAGGTGTGGAATAAGACCAAATATCTCCAGAACGTAGATGGATATACGGAATATAGTCCCATTTGGCACAATGACACATATGGGGAACTAGCTAAATTACAATGCGGAGCTCGTTGGAAGCAGTTTGGAATCACTCATATCAAGCATATATTTAGGGAAGGTGTGTTGCGAACATTTGCTGATTTAAAAGAAGCGTATAATCTGCCAGCATCAATGTTATTCTACTATATGCAACTTAGACACGCAGTACAGACACAGGGCCGCTCTTCGGAGTGGCACTTGTCCCCAACCCCGGTTTTCAACCTTCTGGGGGATGCTGGCTCATCTAAGGGATTTATCTCCCAATGCTATGCCATCCTGTTGCAATCCGTGATGAGACACCATCCCTTGAGGGTGAGAGAGAGGGAGGCAGAGGTGGGACAGCTAGACGGGGATCAGTGGGAGGAGATTTTTCAGGCAGTGAACCAATGTTCACTTAATGTGTCACAAAAACTCACCCAACTATATATACTATTGAGAACATATTATACTCCGCACAGATTACATTTAATGAACAGGCTGACGGAACCAACATGTACTAGATGTAAACGTGAGCATGGTGACCTGATACATATGCTGTGGAGATGTCCCAAGTTACACATGTATTGGGCAGGAGTGGTGCAAAATATTAACTCAATCTTTAATGTGAGTCTTCCAAAGGACCCTAGAGCGTGTCTCTTGGGTGCTTTGGAGGAATACGAATGGGAAGGACACAACAGAGAAGCTGTGCATAGAGTACTTTTTCAGGCCAGAAGGCTGATTATGACTCACTGGAAGTCCGATAGGTCCCCGACTGTTAAGGAGTGGACTGAAAGTATTAACACAACTCTAAAAATGGAAAAGTTGATTTACCAACATAGAGGTAGCATGCCAAAATTTGAAAAAATATGGGGTCCATGGTTAGATGTACCGGGATTAGCACCTATGGAACTGGTATATGACAGGTTGTTAGGAATCAATGCCGGGTGAGACATAGATAGAGGTTAACTGTGATTGGAACAATCTTTTAGCTGTGTTATATTGAGATTGTTACTTGGCTATTGGATTATGTGTTGCATAAGAGGTACTGTGTAATCCTGTTTACAATGTTTGTAATGCTTTCCCTGCAAACTCAATAAAATCTTGTTGGATTAAAAAAAAAAAAAAAACTCCAATTGCAAAACCTGACCCTTCATGACACATGGCACACCAGTTCCCGACAGACAAAGATTATACATTCTTTCCCCCCCACATCAGAAGTTTTTATGCCAGACACACCTATCATTCCTCTCACAAGCCACAATAGAACCTATGTTTTTGTCCGACCATCACCCCATTACGATAACTCTCACATTTCCAGAATTCAACAAAATAACTAAAAGCTGGAGGTTGAACCCTTCCCTCCTAAAAGACCCTGAAACACAAAGCCAAATCAACGCCCAACTTAAATTATACTTTCAGGAAAACTCTTCCCCAGACATCACTCCTATCACACTTTGGGAAGCACACAAGTGTGTTATACGGGGGAAACTTATAGCCTTAGCAACAAACGCTAAAAAGAGACATCAGGCACAGATTGCATCACTTATCAAAACTATCAATAGACTTGAAACAACTCACAAGCAATCCACCTCTCAATCCACTTTACAGGATCTCTTACACGCACGATCCGCCTTAATGGACGAACTAGGGAAACGCACAAGGCTACGATACATTCTCAGACAGAAAGTGTTCTACGAGCACGGTAACAAGAGTGGGAGATTACCTGCCCGCACGATACAGGCAGCTAAAACCTCATCTTTAATCCACTACACTTCTCTCCAAAAACGAAGACATAGCCGCCCACTTCGAAAACTTCTATTTTAAACTTTACATTCTGCCACAACACAATACAGGGTTACCTAATGCACCGGATCGTCCATCCCAAATACGTGACTTCTTAGCCCAATATTGTCTAAAACAAATCACTCCACAACAAGCTGAAGCCTTAGAACACCCATTGACCACTGGGGAGCTGGATCTTGATATAAAGTAAATGAAAGTGGGTAGGAGTCCAGGTCCAGGCGGACTACCACTAATCTACTATAAAAGTTTCTCAGAGACACTTTCACCTAAAATGCTAATAGCATTTAACTCCCTATCGAATCTACTCGCCCCATTAGGCAACATGCTAGAAGCCCACGTAGCAGTCATACCGAAAGCAGACAAAGACCCTTCACAAGCATCTAAATATAGACCCATTTCACTACTTAATGTAGATATTAAATTATATGCAAAGATGATAGCAAACAGACCATTACCCCTCATTCCTGGTGTTGTTTCATCTGACCAAGTGGCTTTATCCCGGATAGGGAAGCCAGGGACAATACCATACCTACCCTGAACATTCACCACTGGCTCACCTCCTCGGACACTAAGGGATTCCTTTTATCACTTGATGCTGAGAAGGCGTTTGACAGGGTGGCCTGGGATTACATGCGTGAAGTTTTAAGGGGCATTGGCCTGTTACCACGCATGTTTGCACACATTAACGCCCTTTACGACAATCCCTCAGCAAGGGTTAAAGCAAATGGCCTCCTGTCAAATGCCTTCCCAATAAGCAATGGAACTTGCCAAGGATGCCCATTGTCCCCCCTGATCTTTGTCCTAACTCTAGAACCCCATTTAAATAGACTGCGTGCCAATACAGACATTCAAGGAATCAACCAAAGGGAATTTAAGGTAGCTGCATTCGCGGACAATATTCTATTATCACTGCAATCACCTTGAGTGTCTCTACCCAACCTCTTGAATGACATTAAACACTTTGGTGTGTTATCAAACCTCAAAATCAACTACTCCAAATCCCATGCCTTGAATATTTCCCTCTCCCCACAGGATGTTATCCACTGCCAAGACTCTTTCCCTTTTCAATGGAAAGGAGATGCCATTACCTATTTAGGCATTCGAATCACCAGACGACTAAAAGACCTCTATGACCATAACTTCATATGTACTAGGGGTGCAACGGATCGTTGGCGATCCATGATCCGTACGGATCACCCTCTGCGGATCGGCACACCTGCGATCCGCGGAGAACTTTTTCGGCCTCAGCCATAGGAAAGGCCGCGGCTTCGTCCTAGCTCCGGAGCGGCGGCCATCTTGGTACACCCGGAAGCGGCCGCTGTCTCGACAGTAAGTGATGTTTCATCGCCGCCATCTTGCTACACCCCACACTCCTGCACAGTACAATAATGATAGAGTGAGAAGGGGGCAAGCTGACATCTTGTTACACCCACCGGAGTTTTAGATTTAAAAGCCATTTTCAACACAAAACTGAGCTTATATGCACAAATACTGTATTTATGCATATAAGCTTGGTTTTGTGTTGAAAATAGCTTTTAAATCTAAAACTCCGGTGGGTGTAACAAGATTTGTGTGTTTTGTTTTTTTTGCTGATCCGAAAATGATCCGATCCGATCCGTGACTCTGATCCGAGGATCGATCCGATCCGTGAGATTTTTGATCCGTTGCACCCCTAATATGTACCCTATCAAAAATCCAGACAGATCTAAAAAATTGGGCCACCCTCAATGTCTCATGGTTTTGGCGCTCGGCCTTAAAAAAAGGGATTATCCTTCCCCGCCTTCTCTATCTTATGCGGACCATTCCAATCTCTTTACCTCTCTCCTTTTTCTTATCAAACAAAAAAGCTTGTACAACCCTCATTTGGAAAAACAACTCCCCACAAATTAAATATACATGATTGACGTGTCCCAAGACTAAGAGTGGGATCGCCTTCCCAGACCTCCATAAGTACTATCTGGCATGCCATCTAACTAGAGTGGTAGACTGGAAAACCAATAAACTGGGGAAGACCTGGGTCACACTGGAAAACACCTTCATACATAAACCAATACACATCCTTCCTTGGCTTTCACCAAAACATTGGCCCCAACCCATTAAGACACATCCATTTATCTATCTCTCATTGCTTGCCTTTACTACGGCAGTAAATTCCTTTCATATATCCTCACAACAAGGGCCTCTCACCTCCCTGAGAGGAAACCCAGATTTCCCCCTGGGAGAGTCAAATACATTCTTAATACAAGAATGGCCATATGACGATATCCAAACACGCCACTTCTTCCACGAAGGTCGGTTATGCCCATATGAAAACCTGATCTCCATGTCCCACACAAAGGGTTTTCCTTTTTGGTCTTACAGACAGTTGAGACTTTTTTTTACCTCCACAGATTCCACTGACATATGGTCAAGACAACTTACACCATTTGAAATTCTTTACTCTCATACCACACCACAAAGACACCTAATATCTCTCATTTACTCTCACCTCCAAGACAAACCCCATCCCTCACAGACAGAAACCTTACGACTATCCTGGGGCAAGGACCTATGAATAACTTTTACTGACAATGAATGGGAAACCATTCACATACAGGCCCATAAGGGATCATTAATCATAGCAAACAAGAAAATGGCTATAAAATAATCACAAAATGGTACAGAACACCGACTCGCTTACACAAATTCTCACCCTCAATCCCAAACACTTGCTGGAGGTGTAATAGGGAGGAAGGATCCATGATCCACATATGGTGGGAGTGCTTAGTGCTTCAAACATTCTGGAAAGAGGTACATTCCATAATAACACGAGTCACTGCCTACACCTTGGATTTTAATCTGGCTCAATATCTCCTCCATTATACAACCCTGCCTAAACAATCCTATCATAAATCACTGACCATGCACATGGTAAATGCGGTCAAATTATGCATACCTGTACACTGGCGATCAACCAACCCCCCAACTATCAGGGAATGGCTGATGAGGATTGCAAAGATAGAGGAGATGGAAGAATTGATTTACACCTCACAAGACCGCAAATTATGAAGAAGAATACATACTGGCCTAAACTGATGAAGAAATTTTTTTTGAGACATTTATTAGAGAAAAAAATATTTTTTTTTCAAATCTATTGCTCTTTTTTTGTTTATAGCGCAAAAAATAAAAAACACAGAGGTGACTCACTTTTTGTAATAATGATTGGTATGTTCTATTTATGCATCTTTTTAGATCATACAATATATCTTCACAGGAAATCCCTGAAGAAGGAATTATACCTATAATATTCCGAAACATGTTGGGTTCTAGCATATCATGCCTGTATGTGTTTCTTTCATTAGAACCCTCGGTTACATGATGTAGCAGATTATTTGTATGAGCCGTTCATTGTTTTTAATTAAACATTTCATGTAATAAATTTTTTGAATAAAGTATATTTTTAATACTTCTGATTATCTGTTCTATACCAATCATATACCAACTATTCCCTTAAATGTTTTTTCCTCTTCCCCCCCACCCACAAAATCCCTGGGGCAACTTCTTTCCATTTTTCTCAATAATTTTGGGATGAGGTGGGGGGTTATCCATACACGAATAATCATTTCTCATGTATTTTGGTAGTCTACCATTTCTTTATCACCCTCTGTATTTGGAGAGGGGGGGCTTATAGAGGGGGAATTTTCTAATGGGGACACACTAGTTCTGGTGACCTTGATGACAATCAGGGACTTCCCTTCTTTGAAGGGATTTCCTGTTTTGGCCATGAGACAAGAAGTAAAAGGACATCTCTCAAATAGGACATAGATGACAAAAAAATTCTGACAGTGGTTATAACCCTCTTTTACTCTATCCAAAAGGAAAAATAAAGTTTGCCCATTAGTTCTATAAGCATGAATAATGGCAAACCTAGCCTAAGGAATCTTTCAGGGACATTCGTCCTGCTTTCCGAATTTGCACAGATAGAAAATCAGTAGCTTCCATTGTCTATGGAAATACAACTAGTCAGTGTCTTCTGCAGTGCATGCAATGCTTTTTGTGGCGTCTTGATGGTAATAATGAAAGGTAAGTAGTGGGGGCTTGGAGAAAGCAGTGTGGGATCAGATTTAGACAGCTTGGCAAGTTCATGCATTAAAGAGGTTCCTCAGCCAGCCTTCCAAAAATTAAGTCAGCTGACTTTTAATAGACACTCACCTCTCAAAGGATCCACCACCATCCTCATCCAGACTAGTTTTTCACCGGTCTTCAGGTCCCCGGTGCCAGCATGTTAACTGTAGGAAGTCGGCTGTAACTCCATGCAGCTTCACAGCTGGCTTCCCCTTGCACAAGAGTGAGCCGCGGTGCACCCTAGAAATAATACCCCTGCCTCCTTGGACCTGTGATGTGTCCCAGAAGACTGCAGATGGAGAGGAAGGATGAACTTCAACTCGGATCATCTAGGCAATCTCATCGGAAGTGGGAGCGGGTACCAGTCAAAACTAGGTACTCACCCCCCCCAAAAAAAAAGAATGTGCTCTATGTTTAAAGGGATCGGGAGGAGGAGGAAGAGGGGAACTTCCCCCTTTTGGATGAAGTTTCATTTTAATATTTCCAGAATTATACGAGAATACAAAAATATACAATATGCCCATGGGACTTATAGCTCTAGTAAAATGGTACAACAGATATCTATGTTTTGGATTCAGAACAAAAGTCTGATATTATTAAATCTACCCCTGATCAGATGGAATATAAAAGCTTGCACGCTTTGAAGTGATTAAGCTGACACTCAGTTCAGAATAAAAAAACTTCTGTTTAATATTTCCGCTTCTCAAGACTTTTATACAATTCCATTAAAGATTGAGATACGTCAACAAGACTGGCACATACAAACCACAAATATAAAAATACATATAGAGCAAAGTATGTGACAAAGTTTTGGCTTTTAGTTAGTTATATAAAGCATGTATTGAAATAGACAATTCACGGGGGCGCATGCGCGAAGCTTTACATGGCGGACGTCTCCCTGTGAAGCTCCGCACTCCCCGCCGCACGCCCGGGACCTTAAAGCACCTTTAACGCAGCGATCCGGCTCCCGTTTTCCAGGGATTACCTCCCCCGGACATCAGTGCTTCCTCCGGTATGGTACTCACGGGTCATCGCGGCAAAACAAAGCCGAAACCCATAAAAGAAGCGCTGGCCCGCGCTTCTTCCAAGATGGCGGCGAAGGCCCGAGCCCTGGCTGATCAAGCAGCGTCCTCTCCTGCACACTCAGAGGTGCTGGAGAGCGAAGATGAGACATGCAATCTCACTCAGGCGGCTCTCCCTCCTTACCGCAAGCAGGTATATCACAGACTGCTTTTATAAGGCTGATGGAAACCATGCTCCATAAGGCATTGAAAACAACCTCTGATCAAATCACTAACAATTTGACACGTGAGATCCGTGAAATAGGCCAACGCACTGCAGACCTTGAGACCAGGGTCGATGACATAGAACTCACACTACAAGAACAGGCCCAAGATCATATTGCCCTCCGTGAGGAAAATGCTATGCTATTATCGCGTCTGGAAGACGCTGAGAACCGTTCTCGCAGGTCCAATTTGCGACTCAGGGGTATACCAGAGGCGATTGATGATTTACAATCATTTACCACTGCTTTATTTCAAGAGCTTGAACCCTCTATACCCATCGAACGCCTGGAGTTTGACAGAATTCACAGGGCACTAACCCGCCGTCAAGCAGACGGGCCACCGCGAGACATCATAGTCAAACTACACTTTTTCCGCATGAAGGAACAACTACTAGCAGCAGCACGGAATAAGAACTCCCTTCAGTTCCAGAATCACGACTACCAACTGTTCACGGACTTAGCGCCCCTCACCATCGCTAAACGGCGTGCTATGAAACCACAGCTGCAAGTATTACAACAGCACCATCTCAAGTACACATGGAGATTCCCATTTGCCTTACAATTCTCCTATCAAGGACAACAACATACCTGCACCACCCCTGAGTCGCTGCAACGCTTACTAGAATCTCTGCACCTGTCGCCCCAGACGCGTCAGCCTGAAACATCTCTGCCTCGCACACCAGCCAGATCAATCTCCCAACCATACAACATGACCCCGAAGAGAAACAACCCCGATCCACAGTCCATCCGGAAAGGAACCCCAGCACGATCATCTGGAAACTACCATCCCAGCCCGAAATCTCAAGCCCTCCGCTGAAAGCATGACAGACATATATTCTTTTTTTTCCTTTTTTGTTTCCTTCCCCCCTTGTCTCCTCCAGCATACAGTTCCCCGGTTGCATCGTCCATGACTCTCTTCACATAGAACGCTTCAGTGACCAGGAGCTGCTGGATGACATTGGTTGGTTTAGGAACTAATACAGCTTCTTGCAAGCCTCCTCTACAGAGCTTCTAGGCCTTTTAAGGCCTACTCAGGTTCAGTTACGTTACCCCCTTTTTTAAAGGTTTTCCTTAGTGTTTGTTTTTTTTTATTTTTTTTCTCTCTCTTTTCGTTGATTTGAAAGGTTTAACCTCCAAACTGTATTTCAACCTGCCTGTATAATGTATAATGTATACACACATTGTATTTTGGCTCATACGCTTAAACTGGTATACACAAAGTGTGCCAGGTTAACCCTAGTATCCAGCCATTCCCACTACTATATTACCACAATATAGCAACCATAATCTTACGAGATTTTACCCTGAATACAAGTCATGTTAGGGGTAGAAAAAAGAGGAAAAATTGACTGATTATGTTGTATGTCCCAATTCCCTTACTTCCCTTATCCCCCCCCCCCTTTTTTTTTTTTCCCCCTTCCCCCTCCCCCCTCCCCCTCCCTCCACTCCCAATTCCCCCCCCTCCCTCATGTTCTGTGTTAGGTTTATGCCTTAATATATGTTACAACATTGTGGGCTTTAACTTTAAATTGTTTTGATTAATCCCGACTGCGGCGGGGAGCTGTCATTGTGCTCCCTCTCTATGGTGCGCCCTCTCTCTGATTGGTCAACTGATCGCAGGGATGGCGCATTTACTGGTCGGGCGCCACTGACCGTTTGCCTCCCTGATAGGGGGCGATCTCGGTGGCGTACCCTACACCTTATGCCCTCTCCTTTCTTTATTCCCTCGCTTTTTCTTCTCTCAAACTCTCTCCCTCTACTTTTCCCCATTTCTTCTGTTGGTCGGCTCGCACGGGCTTGGTATCCCTGGCTAATAACTCTCCACATACCTAAACATGGCACCACTTAATATACTCACCCTAAACGTTAAAGGGCTTAACTCTCCACATAAACGGGTCAAAGCCTTTCAAACGTTCGCATCCCTAAAAGCCAACATAGTGGCTCTCCAGGAAACCCATTATTCAAAGCGTCACACCCCCAACTTCTTTAGCTCTAAATATCCGCAAGTCTTTACCGCCTCAGCAGACACAAAACACCGAGGGGTCCTTCTAGCTTTCCATCACACCACACCATTCACCCCCTTAACTGAAATAAAAGATCCAGAAGGTCGTTACCTACTCCTTGTAGGTCTGTTGCAGGATGTTACAACAACTTTTGTTTCTTATTACGCCCCTAATTCAAACCCAAACCCCTTTTTCTCACACCTACTACAAATAGTGAAAACCCACTGTAAGGGAACCCTATTCCTATGTGGTGACTCCAACTCTGTTTTACAACCACATACAGATAAATCCCCCTATGCCCTCGAGCACCACACCCCCTCTATCCAATTCCGTAAACAAATACTTAAGGCCTCCCTTTTAGACACATGGAGAGAATCCAATCCCACTAAGAAAAATTTTACATTTTATTCACACCCCCATAAATCTTTCTCTAGAATCGACCACATTTTTATTCCTATAGCATCCGCACCACTCCTCCTCCATTCACATATTCACCCAATCACATGGACAGACCATTGTGCTGTTATCACCACAGTATATTCTTTAATACCACAGGCCCCTCAAAAGTGGTGGTCCATGAATGACTCCCTCCTAACCAACCAATCATACTGCTTAGATATCCAGATAGCTCTCAAAGATTACTTAACTCATAATGCCACTCCCGATATCTCCCCTATACTACTCTGGGAAGCCCATAAGCCAGTCATACGAGGCACATGCATTTCAGTGGCGTCACACCTCAATAGGGATAAAAATCTCCGAATACACCAACTTGAATCTGAATACCAGAACCACTTCCTACAATTTCAAACTAACCCAACTGAAGCCCATAAAATAACTCTAGAAAAGACTAAACTCGAACTAGACCTACTTTTGGCTGAAGCGTCTGATAAGACTATCCACAGGTCTAGTCACACGATCTACACCAAAGCAAACAAACCTGACACATATCTGGCCTTACGCCTTCGTAGACCAGACCGTGCTCGTGTCCCTATCAGACTTAGACTGTCTAAAGATAATGTGACTAGCAATCCGGTTAAAATTCTCGCTGAATTCCGTAAACAACTAGCAAACTTGTATGAGTCTAAAACGGCATTTTCGCCGAATCAGGCGGAAAGGCTTTTTAGCAATCTTCCTATTCCTACATTATCTAATACTAGTCGTGATCTGATGGAGAGCTCGATCACCACGGAGGAAGTCTTATCAGCCATCAAGTCACTTAAGCCTCATAAACGTCCAGGCCCGGACGGTCTGCCGAGCCTTTATTCTAAAAAATTTGCCAGTGAATTAGCCCCCCTCCTTACCAACTCCTTTAACGCTATACTTAAACAACACTCCTTCGGCAGAGACACATTGACGGCACTCATATCGATGATCCCGAAACCAAACACGGACAACACCTCATGGTCTAACTACAGACCAATTTCACTCTTAAATGTCGATATCAAGATCCTAGCCAAAATTTTAGCCCTACGTCTCAACCCTATAATTGGAGGATTGATCCATAAGGACCAAGTAGGTTTCATACCTAAACGACAGGCAAGTGACAACATTCGCCGTGTAATTCTCCTCCAACACCTAGCCCGTTCCCGTAAAATCCCGATGCATCTCCTTTCCTTAGACATCCGGAAAGCTTTCGATACTGTCTCCTGGCCTTACTTATTTTATATTCTCCAACGTTGGGGCTTCGGCCCACATTTTCTGGGATGGGTCAATGCACTGTACAATCAACCACAAGCATATGTGCATTACTCAGGCTTCCGCTCAGACCCCTTTCCCATTTTACGAGGAACTAGGCAAGGTTGTCCCTTATCCCCCATTTTGTTTGCACTCGTGATCGAACCTTTAGCTGCCCTGATAAGGAGTAACCCTGATATTCGGGGCTTGGAGATTGCTTCTACCTCACATAAACTTTGCCTTTTTGCCGATGATGCTCTTATGTTCATCACATCTCCCCATACTACCATCCCGATCCTTTTGCACACTCTAGATAGATTTGCCAGGGTCTCGGGGCTCGAAATCAACCAAACTAAATCGAGGGCTCTCAATGTGTCTTTGCCGCAAGCTGATTTAGAAATGATACGCCAAAATTTTCCTTTTCAATGGTCTACCACATCTATTCCCTATTTAGGGATTAAGCTGACAAGTGACCCATCCCACTTGTTCCAATCCAATTACCTCCCAATGCTAACTCAACTAACTTCCCTTCTTAACCTTTGGTTGCCTTTATGTATCTCCTGGCTCGGCCGCATTGCGGCTGTTAAGATGTCTTTGCTTCCAAAGTTATTATACCTATACAGAGTCCTCCCTGTCACAGTCCCTTCATATTATCAAAGGATCATACAAAGTAAAGTTTTTAAATTTATCTGGGGATCTAAAAGACCCAGAGTGGCTAGATCCATCCTTCTTCGTAACAAGTCTAATGGAGGCCTTGGCATCCCAAACTTTCAACATTATTACCAGGCTGCAAGGCTGGCCCAGATGGCTCTCTACCACTCGAAACTCGAAATACCACTCTGGGTTAGCCTTGAAGCTATTGACTCATTTCCGCTTACTATAACTAATCTGCTATGGCTTTCCCCAGCATCCCGAGGCCCCATATCTAACCCAATCACACAACACACTCTCAGACTTTGGGATAAACTGAAAACACCCTTCAAACTGATTTCCCCGCACTCCCCCCTCTTGTCATTTCTAGGTCACCCACAATTCTACCCAGCCTATACTGAACCAGTATCATTTCAGTTCTGGGAGCGTGCGGGCCTGACTCGCATATGCGATATAGTCAATACTGACACTATTAAATCATTTGCCAGTATCCAAGCACAAACACAGCTCCCCAGTAGAGAATGCTTCCATTATCTCCAAATTGCGCACTTTACTCAATCAACAATAAAATCTCTCACTGGATTGGATACTATGACAGAGTACGAGGCTATGTGTGACTCGGACCCGCACGCTCCAGGTGCTATCTCCCGTCTCTACGCCCATCTCACTACACCATCCTCACGCCTTCCCGCGTATGCACAGAAATGGTCAAATGATCTAGACATTAATATTGAAGCGGAGGATTGGGTGACTATCTGTACCAACACAAAAAATGCTTCCCAAAACGTGATTGCCTCAGAGGCAAATTACAAGGTGTTGATGCGGTGGTATCTAGTCCCGGCTAGAATTGCTAAATTCTTGCCTGAATTTTCCCCAAACTGTTTCAGGGGATGTAGCGACAGAGGCACTCATCTACATATCTGGTGGACATGTCCACTGGCGCAACGCTTCTGGGAAACTATATTCCAAATGGCGTCCACCCTTCACCAAGTCACCCTAAAACCCAGCCCAACGATAGCCCTGCTCAATTTAATTCCCCAGGACTACACAAGAGCACAGCTTCGCCTCCTTCTCCAGCTATTCACCGCAGCTAAGCAAACAATCGCTAAGGCTTGGAAAACACCCACGCTCAGTATAACCGAAGCTAAAAATCGGGTCACACAAGCAATGGTTCATAGCAAGATTGAGGCGAAAATCCTGGATAAGGTCCCCCATCACGTCAGAATCTGGCAACCATGGATGGACCACTTCCTGCCAGCTGGTATTGATGAACATTTGTTAGGACTCTGAATATATTCGGTCCTAAACCTGAGACAATGATACCACACCTCTGCCCGTGCGACCCGGCCAACCCATACCCCCCCTTGCTCCTCTTTTTTCTATCTATTTTTTCTCTTTCCTTCCCCCCTTTTTTCTCTTCTCTTTTTCTCCCTTCTTCTACCATTAATACCTATTGGTATTGTACTCGGTCTTGTACAATGGTCCTGGTGGCTCCCACGTCTGTTTTCTAGGGAGTAACTCGGAACCTTTACATTTAATACTTATTTGGGGGACCCGGTTCCCTCTAAAACTTCTAGTTATTCAATCTTATCCGTTTATACTTGCGATTTGACTGAGTATTCACTTGTTGGTATAATCCTTTATATGCCATTTTGTTAATGATATAATCTATGTCACTGAAAAGCACTGTCTTATGCTACCTGGCTATCTTTATTGTAATGTATGGAACAGTTGCTCGTCAATTACCAATAAAATATTTGAAAAGAAATAGACAATTCACCATGATCACATTTCTTAATCACATCCATTACAGTCCCCCATGAAGCTGTCTATTTCAAACTATCTGTCAAGGACTATACTCACCGAGGCCGAGATGCCGAGAGCGGCTCGCCCTTACGACCACGCGCACCCGACCCCTGGAGGTGATACAGGGAGTTGGGGGCACGCGGAGGCACGGGCTTCCGGTGGTGACTGAATTCCTGAAGGAAGTCCGTGTAGCCGCTGGGCACTGGAGAAGCTGCAAAACAAGTGGTTAAATGGAACCGGGGTATCAGCTCAGGCAAGTCCGTTATTCAGGCAAGGATCAGGGGTATCAGACAGGCAGAGAGAGTAATCGTTGAACAAGCAGGGGTCCGGGGTATCAGGCAGGCAAGAGTAGTCCGTTATATACAAGCAGAGGTCTGGGGTATCCGGCAGGCAAAGAGTAGTCCGTTAATACAAGCAGAGGTCTGGGGTATCAGGCAGGCAAAGAGTAGTCCGTTATACAAGCAGAGGTCCGGGGTATCAGGCAGGCAGAGAGTAGTCCGTTTATACAAGCAGGGGTCAGTACTGGTAACACACTGGAAGCAGGAAAATGACAGGCACAGGGGACAGGGTACAGCTGACGACAAACCAGCAACCCGACTGGGTGCTGGAGCCGTCAGAAGTAGCCCTCCGGCGAGCGCGTCACCGTGACGCGCCGCCGTGCACCCGCACGGTCACGGCGCGCACACGGGGACCGCCGTGCACCCGCGTGCGCCGCACCATTGGGCCGCGAACGGGTGTACGGCGCAGCGTGAGTTCTCCGCGCATGCGCCGTGGAACCCGGCGGACGGAGGCGGCTTGTGCCTCCTGACAGTGCCCCCCTCCTAAGGGCGGACACTGGACGCCCAGACTGGACATCACCTCCGGGTGGTCTCGGTGAAAGGCTTGAATTAAGCGTGGTGCATGTAAATTCTTCGCGGGTTCCCAAGAGTTGTCCTCAGGTGGATAACCCTTCCACTGGATCAGATACTGCAGTTGTCTGCCCTTCTTCCTACAGTTAAGGATGGACTCCACCTCAAACTCATTTTCTCCATCCACCCTAACTGGTGGCGGAGGAAGCTCCCCTCTTTCCGGGAAAGTGCTGTCCACTACGGGCTTCAGTAAGGACACGTGGAAAACAGGATGGATTTTGTAAGTTTTTGGTAGTGCTAGCTCCATAGCCACAGGATTGATAATTCTTTTGATGGGGAAAGGACCTATGAACTTGGGTCCCAATTTCCGCGAAGGCACAGATAGTTTAAGATTGGTAGTGGATAGCCAGACCTCTTCTCCTAGTTTAAAGGTTGGATTCTCCCTCCTGCCCCGATCATACTGCTCCTTGTAATCCGTTTGAGCCCTTTGTAACATATCTTGAATCCTCTGGAAATTTGCTTGTAAAGAGGCTATTCTGTCCTGCACTGCAGGGACTGCTATCTCTGGAACATCGTTGGACAGAAAGGTGGGATGGAATCCACAATTCACCCAGAAGGGCGTTTGGTTAGTAGCAGCGTGAACAGAATTGTTATACGCGAACTCTGCGTATGGGAGAAGACTTGCCCAATCATCTTGAGATCCCGAGCAGAAACACCGCAGGTATTGCTCTAGAGTCTGGTTCGTCCTTTCCGTTTGGCCGTTACTCTGGGGGTGGTAAGCTGATGAGAGGCAGACTTGGATATTTAAGGCTTTGCAGAGCTCCCTCCAAAATTTGGACGTAAATTGTACACCCCTGTCTGATACGATGTTCTTTCGTACTCCATGGAGCCTGATGATCTCCTTCAAAAAAATATTGGCAGTCTCTAGGGCCGAGGGGGTGCCCTTCATGGGCAAAAAATGGGCCATCTTGGAGAGACGGTCCACCACGACAAAAATAGTGGTAAAACCCCCCGAGGCTGGCAGGTCCACTATAAAATCCATAGAGATGTCAGACCATGGTCGTTCGGGGATAGGTAGAGGTCTTAGTAAACCCCAAGACTTGGCGTTTCGACCCTTGTTTCGCTGACACAAAGGGCAGGATGCCACATATTCTTTGCAAAACCGTCTCCACCCAGGCCACCAAAAGGAACGAGAGACCAGCTCGGACGTTTTCCTTACTCCAAAATGCCCTGAGAGTTTATGGTCATGGCACATCTTGAGGGTTAGCGACCGTGTCTCCTGTGGTACAAAGATTTTTCCCCGGATCCAAAAGAAATTACCGTTTCTTTTCAAGGATTGCACCTCTGGTTCCATGCAAGAGTTGGATGCTGTTTTAATGGATGACATCAAATCCACTTGTGTTACCCCAAGGAAGTTTTGGGACGAGAGGATTGTTCCAGGTTCTGAAGCTTGGGACTCTGCTGAGAACATCCGTGAGAGTGCGTCTGCCTTTCCATTCTTTGAGCCAGGTCTATAGGATATGTGGAAGTTGAAGCGAGAGAAAAAGAGAGCCCAGCGGGCTTGTCTAGGTTTTAGTCGTTTTGCTGTCCGTAAATATTCGAGGTTTTTATGATCTGTAAAGATCATTACCGGATGTAATGCGCCTTCGAGCAGATACCTCCATTCTTCTAAAGCAAATTTTATGACCAGCAGCTCCCTGTCACCCACGTCGTAGTTTAACTCTGGCAGGCTGAGTTTCCGAGAAGCGAAAGCAACGGGGTGAAGGATGGCTTTAGGCCCTTGTCTTTGAGAGAGAATGGCCCCTGTGGCAATTTCCGAAGCATCCACCTCCAAAACATATGGCTGAGAAGGATCGGGGTGGCGAAGAATTGGAGCCGAACTAAACAGATCCTTTAATTTTAGAAAGGCCTCTTGTGCGGCCTCACTCCACCGGAAAGGGTTGTGCTGACGGGTTAGCTGGGTGATAGGTGCTACAATGGTCGAGAATCCGATAATGAACTTCCGATAAAAATTAGCAAATCCTATGAATCGTTGGACCCCTTTTTTATCAGATGGAGCTGGCCAATCTTGGATAGCTTGTATCTTTTGGGGATCCATTGCGATCCCGCCGGCCGATATGATGAACCCCAGAAATTGTACCACTGACCTCTCGAATTCACACTTCTCCACTTTCAGATAAAGCTTGTGTTGTTTTAATATAGTGAGGACTCTTTTGACATGCCCTTTGTGTAGTTCCATCGTGGGAGAAAAAATGAGTATGTCATCTAGATAGACAACAAGGAAGTCATCCAGGTATTCTCGGAAGATGTCATTAACTAGGTGCTGGAAAGTAGCTGGAGCATTGCATAGCCCGAATGGCATCACCAGGTACTCGAAGTGCCCAAACCTGGACCTGAACGCTGTCTTCCATTCATCCCCAGCTCTGATTCTAATAAGGTTATAGGCACCCCGCAGGTCTAATTTGGAAAAGACCTTGGCAGATCGGAATCGTTGAAATAACTCCGGGATGAGTGGTAGTGGGTACCTGTTTTTAATGGTAATATTGTTGAGCTGCCGGTAGTCCACACAAGGTCTAAGGGACCCATCTTTTTTCCCAACAAAGAATATCCCTGCTCCCGCAGGTGAGGACGAAGGACGGATAAAACCCTTTTCCAGGTTCTCATCGATGTATTGTCTGAGCGCCTCCAGTTCGGTCTCGGAGAGAGGGAATATACGACCGAACGGGATCACTGATCCTGGCAACAGGTCGATCGGACAGTCATAAGGCCGATGAGGTGGTAGGCGATCAGCCATTTGTTTATTAAAGACTTCCTGGAACTCCAGATATTCAGAGGGAATCTGCTGCAGTTTGTCAGACGAGGTAGTAACCGTAGCACAAACCTTCGAGGTTAAAGGGAGGCAATGCTCCGAGCAGTATGGAGAGGAGAAGGACACCACCTTGGTGCTCCATTGGATCTGCGGATCATGAGCTTGTAACCAGGGCAGGCCGAGGATGACTGGGAAGATGGGAGACTGGATGAGGTCGAGCCGTAGGAGTTCCTGATGCCCGGAGTCGGTGGTTACTAGGATAGGCTGGGTCTCTTGGGTGATTGGACCGGACCTAGGAAGAGACCCATCAGCTAGATGCACCTGTAACCCTTGGGTCTTTGTTTGCAAGGGAATACGGAGGCTGCGGGCCAAGGCTGCATCCATGAAGCAGCTACAAGCCCCCGAATCAATGATGGCGGGTAGGCGAGACTCCCCTTCCGGTAGCCGCAAGGAAACAGACAACATCACATAAGACTTTGGAGCATCATTATCCTGGTAATTCATCAATCTAGGCTGAAAGGACTTACTGGGCCTTATTGGACAACCGCGCAGGAAGTGTCCCGCTCCCCCGCAGTACAGACACAAATTGGACTGCCGTCTGCGTTGTCTCTCCTCCGATGTTAGCGGGGCCCGGACCAGGCCTAGCTGCATGGGTTCAGCTTCAGGAGGTGTGATGGAGGATGTTGACGGCATGGATGGGGCTCTGAATGGCGTCCACGAAGGGCGTGGACCCTGAAACCGCTCCGAGCGGCGTTCTCGCAAGCGCCTGTCCAACTGCGTGGCTGCCTGAATGAGTTCTTCCAAGGTCTCCGGGGTCTCCATCCTGGCTAGCTCATCCTTAAGGAGTTCAGAAAAGCCTTGGCGATACTGGTAGCGAAGAGCCGGCTCGTTCCAGTTCGTGTCGGCCGCCCATTTACGGAACTCGACCGTGTAATCTTCAATGGGCCTCCTTCCTTGGGACAAGTGGTGTAGAGTGGCTTCAGCGGTAGCCTTCCGTTGCGGGTCATCATAAAGTTTGGACATACCCTCAAAGAAGGTATCTATGGAATTTAACACAGGACTTCCCTGTTCCATTAAGCCGTGGGCCCAAGCCTGAGGTTCCTCTGACAGCAACGAGATAGCGAACCCCACCTTGACGATCTCTGATGCAAATGTCCGGGGCTGGAGGGCAAAGTACAGAGAACATGCGTTCTTAAAAGCTCTGAATCTTTTACGGTCCCCTGAAAACCGTTCGGGCGTAGGGACCCTAGGCTCGGGAAGCGCCATGACGACCGTAGGGCTGGCGGTGGCCTGGGGAAGCGGACCTTCATTGCCGGGTGCCGGAACTGCAGCGGCGGAGGGAAGTACTCCAGCAATCTGTTGGAGGCGATTGGCAATCTGAGTATACCCCTCTTGTAACTTCTGGACTGAGTCGGCCAAGGTGGAGACCTGTTGACATAGGATCTCCAGAGGAGAGCGCGCTCTGTCGGCCTCGGACATCTGGCTGGTTTGTACTGTCAAGGACTATACTCACCGAGGCCGAGATGCCGAGAGCGGCTCGCCCTTACGACCACGCGCACCCGACCCCTGGAGGTGATACAGGGAGTTGGGGGCACGCGGAGGCACGGGCTTCCGGTGGTGACTGAATTCCTGAAGGAAGTCCGTGTAGCCACTGGGCACTGGAGAAGCTGCAAAACAAGTGGTTAAATGGAACCGGGGTATCAGCTCGGGCAAGGCCGTTATTCAGGCAAGGATCAGGGGTATCAGACAGGCAGAGAGAGTAATCGTTGAACAAGCAGGGGTCCGGGGTATCAGGCAGGCAAGAGTAGTCCGTTATATACAAGCAGAGGTCTGGGGTATCCGGCAGGCAAAGAGTAGTCCGTTAATACAAGCAGAGGTCTGGGGTATCAGGCAGGCAAAGAGTAGTCCGTTATACAAGCAGAGGTCCGGGGTATCAGGCAGGCAGAGAGTAGTCCGTTTATACAAGCAGGGATCAGTACTGGTAACACACTGGAAGCAGGAAAATGACAGGCACAGGGGACAGGGTACAGCTGACGACAAACCAGCAACCCGACTGGGTGCTGGAGCCGTCAGAAGTAGCCCTCCGGCGAGCGCGTCACCGTGACGCGCCGCCGTGCACCCGCACGGTCACGGCGCGCACACGGGGACCGCCGTGCACCCGCGCGCGCCGCACCATTGGGCCGCGAACGGGTGTACGGCGCAGCGTGAGTCCTCCGCGCATGCGCCGTGGAACCCGGCGGACGGAGGCGGCTTGTGCCTCCTGACACTATCCCTCATACTAAAAGTCCTACTCCGCTGACCCATTCTCCTCTGCAACTCTTTTCAGCTGTAGATAGAGAAGAGCAGTGACTAATTCACTACCCCCTCGATACAGCATGGAGAGGGGCAGTCAGGTGCTGTCTGTCCCTGTCATCCTATGGCATTGCATTTCGGGGGGAGGTGACTGTAACGGAGCGCAACACATAATCATCATGAAGTCTTACATAATCTTCATCATCATCTGGTATTTCTTGGTTCACAAACATGGGCGTAGATTGGTCAACAGCTTTTTCTACACACTTCTTAAAGCAGGGAAGAACACAGCAGACCATGACAACTAGGGTCACTAGAACTATCAGAATGGCTATTCCGATCTGTGTTAAAATTCCCTGCCACCCCCCCCCCCCTTGATCCAGATGAAGTACTGGTCCCAGGGTTTGGAGAGCCCTGAATTCTTCTTTAATTCTTTGGACAAATCCTCAAGTTTCTGGATGGCTAAAGTCACCTTACCATTTGGGCCTGTGTTATCTGGGATATAAGTACAGCATGTACTCGTCTCAGGTAACATCTTACACACACCCCCCTTTTCAGCTAGGACCATATCTAAGGCCATATGGTTTTGGAAGGTCATATGTGAAGCAGCTTCTAGTTGTTCGGCTAAACCTCGGAGTGCATCTCTGGTGTAATTAACAAACCTCTGTTGGTTGTAGTAGATGTCATTTATCCAGTCTACATTCTTGTTTACAGTGATGATGGGGATCAGGGACTCTAATCCTGCTGCTACTTGGTCTCTTGCTTTGAACTCATCTGGGACCCCTCTAGGGACCCCTATGAAATCTATGTATACATGAGGGTCGAAGCTTCCTGCTGGGGCACTCCTACGCCTCCTGTTAGGTCGGGGTGTGTTTGTATTTGGCTTTGGGTTCTCTGAGAGAATATGTAGAGGCATTATGGCCTTGGCCAGTGCACATTCTCCTGTTCACTGTCCTGTCAATCTGATTCTAATTTTCATGCCTCCGCAGATCCAGTACACGTCTCCCAAAGACTGGACTTGATTTTGCACCAGATCTGCAGACACCTCACTATAAGATCCACAGTAACTCTTAGTGAAATTCCCAAGAGGTTTCCCCACTCCCCGATACTGTCCATAACATGTGTAATTGCCAGGATATATGGTGATACCTTCTCCTGGCTTGGGGGTCTTGGTGACTATGGGATATTCCTTCGTCCAATGTTCGCACAGGGAGTGGTCAGTGGTTGTGTTGGTAAATAGGCTGAGGAAACATATCTCATGTTCTGGGGGATATGTTCAGGGGTACTGTTCCTAAATGTGGTCTAGCCCCCCACACACATAGCAATTGGTCTTATTGTGTTTCCCTGCACTGTACCTCATCCACTTGAGCCACAAGTTGACATCTGAGAACCTGGTTTCTGCAGTTATAGTATCCTCAAAGGTAGAGTCTGCTATGGCCACCATGTCCTTTAATGTCTGTATATGGGGCCTCAGGGTGTTTGAGCTAGATGTGGATTAGGGAACTCTCCCCTCTGGGTTATTGAACATATCTTTCAGTTGAAAAGGCTTTCTAAAACCGGGATACCCACTTCCCCACCATAGGCCCAGAACATAGGTCCCACTGTAAAAAAAGAGAGAGGAAATGGGACTTTGTATGAGGCAAGTCATTCGATTGTTCAGTTTGTTAAGAAATAGCAGATTACATTAAGGAAAGTATCAATCTGTAATGCAGGACACAATCCAGTGTAATACATTTGCATAAATATAAATATCAAACAATTATACAGAAGAAAGTACAGAATAATAACCACTTGCCAACCGCGCCATAGCCAAATGACGGATGCAGGGCGGCTGGATAACTCTGGGATCACGTCATATGACGTGATTCCAGAAAACTGCTCCCGTGCGCCCCCTGGGGCGCGCACACGGGAACATCCGTGTGATTGCTCCGTCAAATGATGGAGCGATCACATGTAAACAAACCGATCGGTACAGAGGGGGAGAGATCGGATGGGAGCCATGCTGTGGGCTGCATGTGTAGTGCCCACAGCGCTGTTCAGTGACATGTACAGTCACAGCCATCCATCCCTCCATGCTCAGCCATCCCCCCATTCTCTGCAATTCCCTGTGCAATACTCTGCAATTCCCTGTGCAATACTCTGCAATACCCCACAATACTCTGCAATACCCCACAATACTCTGCAATACCCTGTGCAATACTCTGCAATACCCCACAATACTCTGCAATACCCTGTGCAATACTCTGCAATGCCCCGCAATACTCTGCAATGCCCCGCAATACTCTGCAATGCCCCGCAATACTCTGCAATGCCCCGCAATACTCTGCAATACTCTGCAAAGCCCCACAATACTCTGCAATGCCCCGCAATACTCTGCAATACCCCACAATACTCTGCAATACCCCACAATACTCTGCAAAACCCTGTGCAATACTCTGCAATACCCTGTGCAATACTCTGCAATACCCTGTGCAATACTCTGCAATACCCTGTGCAATACTCTGCAATGCCCCGCAATACTCTGCAATACTCTGCAATGCCCCGCAATACTCTGCAATGCCCCGCAATACTCTGCAATGCCCCACAATACTCTGCAATGCCCCACAATACTCTGCAATGCCCCACAATACTCTGCAATACCCCGCAATACTCTGCAATACCCTGCAATACTCTGTCATACTCTGCAATACTCGGTGATACCCAGCCATACTTTGCCATGCTCAGCCATACCCAGCCATACTCTGCCATACTCAGCCATACCCAGCCATGCTCAGCCATGCTCAGCCATACTCGGCTGTACTCGGCCTCTGTATGTGGCCAGGCTGTGGAAGTCTCACACATGTGGTATCGCCGTACTCAGGAGGAGTAGGAGAATCTATTTTGGGGTATCATTTTTGGTATGTGCATGCTATGTGTTAGAAATATTGTATAAATGGACAATTTTGTGCTAAAAAATGTGTTTTAACCACTTCCCGCCCGCCGGCCGTCATACGACGTCCTTGACTTTGTGCGGGGATATCTGAATGATGGGTGCAGCTACAGGCATCATTCAGATATCAGCTTTTTCAGCCAGTGATTCCCTACACCATACGAATTACCATAGTGGCTATTCCACTGCTTGATCGTTCTTACGGGAGGCGAGAGGGGACGTCCCCCCCGTTCGCCGCCCTCAGGTGCTTCTACCGACTCACCGGTAAGATCGAAGCCAGGATCATTTTTTTTTTTTAATTTTAGGCTTCCCAGCCTAGAGGTGAGATGTGGGGTTCTATTGACCCCATATCTCACTGTAAAGAGGACCTGTCATGCCATATTCCTATTACAGGGGATCTTTACATTCCTTGTAATAGAAATAAAAGTGATCAAAAAATTAATTGTTTGGAAAAAAGCCTCAAACTAAAATATATAAAGTAAAATGAACAATAAAAAAAAAAAAAAAAAATTCCCGTGTCCCCATGTGCTCGCATGCAGAAACGAACGCATATGTAAGTTGCGCCCACATATGAAAATGGTGTTCAAACCACACATGTGAGGTATCGCTGCGATCGGTAGAGCGAGAGCAATAATGTTGACCCTAGACCTCCTCTGTAACTCACAACATGTAACCAGTAAAAATTTTTAAAGCATCTCCTATGGGGATTTTTAAGTAGCGAAGTTTGGCACCATTCCACGAGCGTGTGCAATATTGAAGGGTGACATGTTAGGTATCTATTTACTCGGCATAACTTCATCTTTCATATTATGCAAAAATATTGGGCTAACTTTACTATTTTGTTTTTTTTTAAAGCACAAAACTGTTTTTTTTTTTTTTTTAAAAGCGTTCGAAAAATTGCTGCTCAAATACCGTGCGAGATAAAAAGTTGCAACAACCGCCATTGTATTCTCTAGGGTCTTTGCTAAAAAAATATATATAATGTTTTGGGGTTCTATGTAATTTTCTAGCAAAAAAATTATGATTTTTACATGTAGGAGAGAAATGTCAGAATGGGCCTGGGTGCTCCTAGAATGCCTGATGGTGCTCCCTGCATGTTGGTCCTCTGTATGTGGCCACGCTGTGTAAAAATCTCACACATGTGGTATTGCCGTACTCAGGAGTAATAGCAGAATGTGTTTTGGGGTGTAGTTTGTGGTATGCATATGCTGTGTGTGAGAAATAACCTGCTAATATGACAATTTTGTGAAAAAAAAAAAAGAAAAAAAAATCTTGATTTTGCAAAGAATTGTGGGAAAAAATGAGAACTTCAAAAAACTCACCATGCATCTTTCTAAATACCTTGGAATATCTTCTTTCCAAAAAGGGGTCATTTGGGGGGTATTTGTACTTTTCTGGCATATTAGGGTCTCAAGAAATGAGATAGGCCGTCAGTAATTCAGGTGTTATCAATTTTCAGAGATTGGCATCATTGCTTGTGGACTCTATAACTTTCACAAAGACCAAATAATATACACCGATTTGGGTTATTTTTACCAAAGATATGTAGCGGTATAAATTTTGGCCAAAATATATGAAGAAAAAATTACTAATTTGCAAAATTTTATAACAGAAACAAAGAAAAATGCATTTTTTACAGAATTTTCGGTCATTTTTCTTTTATAGCGCAAAAAATAAAGAACCCAGTGGTGATTAAATACCACTAAAAGAAAGCTCTATTTGTGTGAAAAAAGACAAAAATTTCATTTGGGTACAGTGTTGCATGACTGAGTAATTGTCATTCAAAATGTGAGAGCACCGAAAGCTGAAAATTGGTCTGGTTATTAAGGGGGTTTAAGAGCCCAGTGGTCAAGTGGTTAAATAAACATCTTAATTACAAAAGGACACTCATCCATTCATAAAAGTTCAATGAACATGATCGATTTTACATGGTAGACCAAAATTGTTTAAAGCAGGACAGCAGTTATGTCTTCAGTCACAGACCCACACACAAGGTAATTTCATTTGCTTCATACTTGTCACCACATTCCTTTGGGTTTATTCATAGCTTTCACATTACACAGCCCATCATTCACTTTTGATTTGGATACAATCACTTACTTTTTCATTTTGTTTTTGTGGGTTTGTTTCTTTGTTTTTTCGTTCATACACTTTATCACAACACTATTCATCACTTCACTCACATACTGATATAGGCTCCACTCATTACATATGCACATTAATTTCACATGATTTCATTTTTTTTCATCATTTTTTTACCATTGCAGAGCAGTTTGGACTGATAAGCACACACCAGAACCACATGATTGTGACATGGTCCTCACCTGGCTGCTGTTTTCTGGCCTGGATGGGATTCCTCACCTCAGCCCCGGGTGAGATGATTATCCTTGTCCCTTTTCTTCCTTTGGATCCTAGGTTGGGCGCCACCATTTGGCCGCACTGTAAGTTACACATCTTTATCTTGAGAGATTGTTTCTCTGTTTAAAGGATATCCCTACTTATAAATATTACTGATTTATTTTCAGAGCATCTTACTCCTGATGATTGGCAAGAGCCATGAAACGTGCGTCGAGTTATATCAAACTGATGCTTTAAACAATTTTGGTCTACCATGTAAAATCGATCATGTTCATTGAACTTTTATGAATGGATCAGTGTCCTTTTGTAATTAAGATGTTTATTTATTATTCTGTACTTTCTTCTGTATAATTGTTTGATATTTATATTTATGCAAATGTATTACACTGGATTGTGTCCTGCATTACAGATTGATACTTTCCTTAATGTAATCTGCTATTTCTTAACAAACTGAACAATCCAATGACTTGCCTCATACAAAGTCCCATTTCCTCTCTCTTTTTTTGTTGTATACATATTAGGGATGGAGGCTTGTCATTGCTAGAATTATGTTGTGTTAGGTCGCATCTATTATATAGGTCCCACTGTCTTCTGGGCTAGGATTCTCAATGGTCAGCCTGAACTCTTTGGTGTAATACTGATCTGTGTGCTTGTTGTTTGTCATTCCAAGAGTGACTTCCCATTTTCGTCTTTTCTATTTTGGGGGTTTTCAGGTTTGTACCCCAAGTTTGTACCCCCAGTGTTCCAACCCACTGCTCCCCAGAAATCACACTTGTTACCTCAATAGGAATCAGTAACATATACCTACTAGGGATGAGCTTCGAGTTCGAGTCAAACTCATGTTCGACTCGGAAATCGTCTGTTAGCAAATTCGAATGCCGCGGAACACCCTTTAAAAGTCTATGGGAGAAATCAAAAGTGCTAATTTTAAAGGCTTATATTAATGGTATTGTCATAAAAAGTTTGGGGACCTGGGTCCTGCCCCAGGGGACATGGATCAATGCAAAAAAAAGTTTTAAAAACGGCTGTTTTTTCGGGAGCAGTGATTTTAATAATGCTTAAAGTGAAACAATAAAAGTGTAATATCCCCTTAAATTTCGTACCTGGGGGGTGTCTATAGTATGCCTGTAAAAGGGCGCATGTTTCCTGTGTTTAGAACAGTCTGACAGCAAAATGACATTTCAAAGGAAAAAAATTAATTTAAACTACTCACGGCTATTAATGAATTGCCGGTCCGACAATACACATAAAAGTTCATTGATAAAAAGGGCATGGGAATTCCCAACAGGGGAACCCTAAACCAAAATTAAAAAAAAAAAAATGATGTGGGGGTCCCCCTAAATTCCATACCAGGCCCTTCAGGTCTGGTATGGATATTAAGGGGAAGCCCGGCCAAAATTAAAAAAAAAAAAAACGCGTGTGGTCCCTCTCAAAATCTATACCAGACCCTTCATGTCTGGTATGGATTTTAAGGGGAACCCCGCGCCAATTTTTTTTTTAAAAATGGCGTGGGGTCCCCCCAAAAATCCATACCAGACCCTTATCCGAGCACGCAACCTGGCAGGCCGCAGGAAAAGAGGGGGGAGGAGAGAGCGCCCCCCCTCCTGAACCGTACCAGGCAACATGCCGTCAACATTGGGAGGGTGCTTTGGGGTAGCCCCCAAAACACCTTGTCCCCATGTTGATGAGGACAAGGGCCTCATCCCCATGACCCTGGCCGGTGGTTGTGGGGGTCTGCGGGTGGGGGGCTTATCAGAATCTGGAAGCTCCCTTTAACAAGGGGACCCCCAGATCCCAGCCCTCCCCCCCTGTGTGAAATGGTAAGGGGGTACAAAAGTACACCTACCATTTCACTAAAAAACTGTCAAAAATGTTAAAAATGACAAGAGACAGTTTTTGGTGGGACTTCCCTGTGGTGTCATGGGGAATGCCACAGGGAAGTCTCGTCATGTCCCTGTGCGTCAGAGGGGGGCGGGGTCACCGGGTGTCCCCCCCCGTTATTTAAGAACCGTCAGAAGAGGAGAAGCGTCACACAGCGGGAGCCTCCCTCTATGCCATCATGGTTGCGGAGCAGCCTGAAAAGAAGATGAAGAAAAGAAGATGAAGAGAAGAAGATGAAGAGAAGAGCAGGAGCCTCCCTCCATGCCAGCGGCCCGAGGAGAAGAATGGAAGAAGACGCTAACGCCCGCGGAGGAAGATTCCGGACGAGAACACCGGAGGAAGAACCAGAAGAAGAAGATGGAGGAAGAAACCGAAGGAAGATAGAAGATAGAAAAAAGAAGAAACGTTTAAATAAAGGAATTGTCAAAAACTGTGTCTTGTCATTTTTAACATTTTTGAAAAGGATATACAAGATCATGATTTGGCCCCCTCAGTCTTTTCCTCAGGTACAGGGACTTTCTTGCAGTGGGAGGCGTGTGTCCACGTGTTCTTCCCGGCCACTTTGACTTATGTGGCAGTTGTTAGGAGAACCTGGAAAGGACCATCATATTTGGGTTCAAGATTATGTTTTCTCACAAAATTCTTTATCAGGACCCAATTACCAGGGACCAGCTTGTGTGTTCCTGTATCTAGATCAGGATCTGGAATGGAAGAAAACACTTGCAAATGGATACAGGTTAATACGGGTTAATTCTCGAGATAAAGCGGTCACATAATCAGTTAATACATCAGATTGGAGCTGTAATTGCTGTGGGAAGTAACAACCCAGTCTGTGGGGTTAACCAAATAATATCTCATAGGGTGACAAGCCATGGTTTCCCCTTGGAGTGTATCTAACACTGAATAAAGCAATGTTTTGGCTATCTGGCCAACTCATTGCTGTTTCCTGAGACATTTCTAGATTTTATTGTGCCATTCAATCCCTCCACCTTTCCACTGCTCTGAGGATGGTATGGGGTGTGGAAAGCTAGTGTGACCCCTAAAGCTGCCCATATCTCTTTGGTCACTAAGGCCATGAAAGCCGCCCTCTGATCGCTCTCTATGACCTCTGGGACGCCATATCTGCACACTATTTCCGTTAAAAGTCTTTTAGCCTTGGTCTTTGCCGTCATGCGGAGAACATGTCAATGACAATCAATGCTTATTCATATTGGCCACTCTTCAGCATCTGGATGTGGTCAATCTTTATCCTTCGAAAGGGGTAATGGGATTTTGCTAGATGCTTCAAAGGTACCTTCTCTGTTCTTCCAGGATTGCACTTAGCACAGATGGTGCACAACTTGCACTCACTTGTTGGTGAGTGGAGTGATCCCCGGAGCCAAGTAGTATTTGTTGATCAGGACGTTCATCAAGGTTTTTGACAGATGAGAGGCACCGTGGGCCCACTGTACCACTGCGGGAAACATTGATCGTGGCAGACACGGTCTCTTGTTTAATTCCATGATTCCTTCAACTTCTGTGGCTCCTTTTTTTTGATCCACACTTCTTTTTCTTCTTTGTCAGCTGCCTCCTGTTGCTCCTTGAGGTGAGTCCTGATTATAGGAGGGTTTTGTAGAATCATGGTGGTTTGTACAGTCTCTTCAGGGGTATCTATCGGGTCATCCAGGATGGGTGCATTCACTCTGCTGACCACTTCTCGCGTTCCATTTGCAGCGTGTTTTGCAGCGGTATCGGCTGAGTGATTGCCCCGTGCTTCTTGGGATACCAATTTGCTATGTGCCTTCACCTTTAGTATAGCCACTTGTGTTGGGAGAAATAAGGCATCCATTAAGTCCTTGATAGCTGCACTGCGTTTTACAGGTGTTTCTGCTGCTGGCAGGAACGCTCTGGTTTTCCAGATGATCCCAAAATCGCAGGCCACACCAAGGGCATATCTTGAGTCTGTATAAATCTTGGCTCTTTTTCCTTCTGCCAATCTGCATGCCATAGTTAGGGCCTGGAGTTCTGCTTCCTGGGCAGACATGGAGGAGGGTAATGCTGAAGCTTGAAGAACTGTATCTTTGGTGGTTACTGCGTATCCTGTGTGGTACCGTCCAGTGCTGTCTGCATACCTGGAACATCATACCTGGAACATCCACAAAAATTGTCAAGTCAGGATGGTGATGTTATCGGGGAGAAGCAAGGCACACTGGAGTCTGAGGTGCCTCTGCGAGGACAGGTGTTTGGGCTGTACTTGGTTCAGTATGGCAGTTATGTCATGAGGGGCAAGAATGATCAAAGAATGGCTCAATACAAGGTCAGCGGTCTTGTCCAAGAGGGCTTGGGCTGCAAAGACGGCTCTGAGACAAGAGGGTCCTCCCCTGGCCACTGAGTCCAGTTGACAGGAGTAATACCCAATGGGTCTGAGTCTGTTGCCATGGGCCTGAGCCCAAACTCCTGTGGCATGTTCTTGTCTCTCTGAGACAAACAGTTTGAAAGTCTTTTCATAGTCTGGGAGGCCCAAAGCAGGGGCTGTTGAGAGGATCTCCTTCGGAGTATAAAAATTGTCCACAGCTTCTGGAGAAAGCGAGAGGGTCAGATTTCAGGGCATCATAGAGGGGTTGCATCAAGAGGGAGGCTTCTGGGATCCAAGAACGGCAGTAGGAGATTAATCCTAGAAAGGTGTGAAGGGGCTTTTGACCTTGAGGCAAAAGGGATGGTCTTGATTGCAGCAACTCTTTCTTCAGTGAGATGTCGGGTGCCTTGGGAGATGCAGTGGCCTAGGAAGATCACCTTCTCTCTGCACCACTGGACTTTTTTCTTCGAGGCCTTGCATCCTTGCTCAGACAGGTAGAGGAGGAGGCTTTCAGAGAAGATTGAGGCATCACCAAGTGTGTCTGCACAAAGCAGGAGGTCATCTACATACTGATGGAGTACAATATCTGGGTGTAACTTCAACCAGGTGTCCAGAAAGAGGGCCATTGCCTTGGCAAATTGGGGGGGGGGAGTTCTTGGCACCATGTGGCATAACAGTCCAGGTGTAGCGGGCAGGTGACACAGGCTTGCCTGAATCCTAGCGGAGAAGGTCCATGCAATCTGGAGAGGGGTGTGGTGGTGTGCCATGTTTCTGACACTGAGCACTTTCATGTGAACCATGGCTGGGGCTTGGTTGACTGTGGGTGAATTTCTGAGGGCTTCGGCATTCCCTTCTGGAGTGGCCTGGTCTTCCTCAGGTGTAGCAGACATCTGGAGTTGGTACTGGTGGGCGCAGATACGGTGTGTCAGAGGCCATCATGGAGCTACTCTCTACTCCTATGTAAGGATTCTGGACCTAATAACTACTAATAACAACTTCTCAAGCTCCATTACTCTATACTCTGGGCGTGATAGGAGCAGACCCTGTCGGATTGACTCTTTTAAGACCTGAGACAAATGCGGCAGCTAACATGTGTCTATGTGCTTTGGTCAGTGGGCTAAAACCCAAATCAATAAACATTTGTGCTACTCTGTTGTGATATTTCTCAACAGATTTGCCTTTTTCTTGTGTGACTTCTTGTACACATATTGACTTCAGGCGTTTTGGAGTGGAGATGTGAACCAGATCGATAGAGAATAATTGATTTTTCTTTTTTTCCCCTCCAGCCTTTTGTAGCTTCAGGCTTCAAGCCACAAAACGCTCAGATGTGAATGGGGCCTAAATCACCAAACACTTGTGTGATGCTAGTACATAGAATTACACAAGAAAAGCACTTCCTCTTTCGTTACTAACCACAATTCATCTGGCCTAACGTCCAGAATACATAACTTCCCCATTATTATGCCCCGTACACACGGTCGGATTTTCCGATGGACAATGTCCGATCGGAGCGTGTTGTCGGAAATTCCGACCGTGTGTGGGCTCCATCGGACATTTTCCATCGGATTTTCCGACACACAAAGTTGGACAGCAGGAGATAAAATTTTCCGACAACAAAATCCGATCGCGTCAATTCCGACCGTGTGTGGCCTGTTCCGACGCACAAAGTGCCACGCATGCTCAGAAGAAATTCCGACACGGGACAGCTCGTTCTGGTAAACTTAGCATTCGCAATGGATACAGCACTTTCATCACGCTGCAATGTCAAAAATGGTTTAATACAGCGCACTCTCTTCTTCTTTATAATGTGACAAGAATATAGTAGTTTTGCTGCTCATATTCACACACACTTCTCACAAACTTATTTCGTTACTATTTATCTTGATTCCCTCAATATATTTTGATTTCTCACATCTGACAACATATTTTTTGATATATTGTTTGTTTTTTTTGCCTTTAATGTAGAATCTTTTTTTGTGTTTCTATTTTTTTTTGTTTTTTGGTGATTTTGATTTGTACTCCCGAAAATGTTTGTGTGTGTTTTTTGTGACAAGTTCCCACAACACCATTGATATGTTGTTGTATTTAATCTGTAGGAGATTGTTTGGTGTTGTTGTCCCTTGTTAATTTCACATTGTACTTTAGAAATATACCTGAATACTCACCAACAAACTGTCCTTTTTGGATGAAAACACACACAGGAGAGTATAATTTCCCCAAAAAATTTTTATTAAGGGGTCACAACTATAAACAAAGAGGGAGGCAACGCTGGAGAAACTGCAGAAATGGGCGAAGCCTGGGTCCCCCAGGGCAGACATCAATTATTTAAAAGCAAAATTGGTGGCCTGAGGAGTCCTTATCTTAGGGAGGGCAGTCTGGTCCAGAAGTCCCAGAGATCCGGAAAGCAGCAGATGACATCTATGTCCCCAGGCTGTGGTCATACGAGAGACTGCAGCTTCTGTCAGACCAGACTGAACCCAGGGCAATCACTCTTTGGTCTTCCTTCCACGCTTCCTTACAGGCTTTGGCTGTGGTGGTGGAGTTGTGGCAGCAGGAGGAGGAGGAGGAATAGGATGGTCCATCTCAATGACATCCGTCTTGGGTGTCAGTTCCCCACTCTCCCCCTTACGTAGCACTTTATAAAGCAGGTCCTCACAGAGCCTGCGTTGGCCCTCCTGCATGCCCTGCAATTTTGTGGCAGCCATGCAGGCAAAGGCCTCTTCAGGACTGGGGAAGGCTCTGAGGGACGCAGAAGCCTCCTGGATCAGCCTGTATGCTGATTCCTGCACAGGACTGGGAGTGGCCTTCCTGGCCCTTTTGTATGGCAGGTGGAGGGGAGGAACCTGAGACTCAGTCAGGCTGCGACTGGTCCCAGGCTTCTCTTGGCTGACACTTAGCCCCACCTCCTCTTGGCTGCCACTAATCTCCGCCTCCTCCTGACTGCCACATTCCACAACCTCCTCCTGGCTGAGGTCTTCCTGTGTATGAAAAAGGGACATAGTTTTAGTATTTTTTCAATCAATCACACACAATTTTCACCTCCTGACTGCTGCAAATTCAATGTTAACAAATATAACAGACTATCCTTCTGAGCCCAGCAGTTTTCATTCTTGTCCCAATTTTGGGTGCCCACTACTGTCTATTGATATGTAAAACACTTTTTTTAATCAGCAATTAGTGATCAATAATAACATCTAGTAAACATCATTTCTTTATTGCCCAGAAATCTGTAGAATAATGCTATACCTGGCTCCAGCTGGGCTCCTCCACTTCTTCCTGGCAGGAAGGCCCAGGTTGGACATCGAAAGCCTCAGCTGGGGTGGAAGGAAGCGTGGAAGGAAGAGTAGAGAGGGATTCCCTGACTTCAGTATGGTCTGACAGAAATCGCAGTCTCTCATAGTACCACAGCCTGGGGACATAAACGTCATCTGCTGCAGCTCCGGACCTCTGGGAATCTGTGACCTTCTTGCGCTCCCTAAGATAAGTGCTCCTCAGGCCACCAATTTTGTTTTTTAAATAGGGGATGGTTGCTGTGGGGACCACCGGCTTCACCAACTCCAGCGGTTTCTCCAGCGCTGCCTGCCTCTTTTGTTTATTATTGTAATGGGGATGTCTCACCTGCCACAGGCAGGGCAGCTCCCTGTATTTGTCAATGAACAGGGGGAGGAAATTGTGGTCATTGAACCCATCCATTTTCTCTGCAAGCCACAACACAAGACAAACCCAGGTCAGGCCAAACTCCCCTAATCTTGTTAAAATGTATGCTTCCAATTCGAAGCAGTATAGGCGCAAGTTTAGATCTTACCTTCGTTATCACGATACGCGCCTCCGATGCTCCTTCCTCCACTCACAGATCGTATTTAATACGCACACGTGTTACGCTTTATACACACTGCGCATGCGTGTAACTCCGCCCGCCCCTGACGTTCTTTCTAGTCTATTCCCTGCCCCTTTTCGTTCGGCGCAGTGGGGGAAGAGCACATGGCGGATAGACAGCAGGTGCATGCTAATTGTAGCAACGAGGAGGAGGGGGAGGAAGGCCTGGAGCCTGAAACGTCCCGATCCAGAAGGAGATTTAAGGACTCAAATATGTCCTTTGGGGAGATGTTGGAGATGGTGGACATCCTGAAGAAGGCCGACTATGACGGAAAGTATGGGCCTTACCCCAACCCCAATGTCCGAAAGGCCAAGATCATGGCGAAAGTGGTCAGGAGTCTGCACCGGAATTTCGGGGTATGACGATCGAAAGATCAGCTATGGAAGCAGTGGTCGGACCTCAAATTACGAGAACATGAGCAGTACAGAAAGACCTGGAGAGTGCTGCAAAAAAGTAAGTAGTTGTGCTGTGTTCCTATTCTTTATGTTTATTACGTTTGTGCTGCTCCATGTGCTTTTAGGAACTGTTGTACAGTTTAAAATGGCAACTTTCATGTTCATGGGCACATTATTCGTTCGGATCACACATTTTTCTTTCGGACTCGAAAATACCATTGTTTAGGCCATATGCATTTGGCCACCATTTTGAGGCCCTATACTTGTCTTCAAAGAATTGGGTTGTGTAGATGGGTTTGTTACTAGAATGAAATGCAAACTAGATTCTGTGTAAGGAGAGGACACTGAGCAGCTGTTTTCACATCTGGACACTGGAGCACTAGTGTGTGACCCCAGAACACCATTTTTATCAGGGGGGCCACACAGGTGCTCCGGTGTATACTATAGGGGGGTCTCCATCTGTGAAGCTTGTACCAAACAGGTAAAGTATTGCAGCTTGACAAAGGGCATTTAAAAAATTACATCTTGGAACTCGGCTAAAATAGATAATTGTACCCCACTTCCAAGCAATGTTTCCTATTTATAGTTCTGCCATCAAATATCTGTGTGCTAATTATACCTTTTTTGTTTTACATAGGGGAGAAAAGACTCGGAGGATACCCCTCATCCGAGGAGACCAGAGACCCCCCACCTCTGGAAGAAGGTGAAATACCCCCAACCCAAGAAGAAGAGCAGGAGGAAGAAGAAGATGTGGTGGAGATTGGCACCACAACAGGTGAGTGTCTGCGACCACAGGCTCAGATAAGAGATGGATGGCGGCATTTTTTGGAAACAAAATTTATTTTGTGGTTCCTCTCTTTTTAGGTGATCGTGAGGTTGGGGATGAAGATCTTTTCACATCCGAAAGTGCCCAGATCCTGATCGGGGAGATCATGGGGTGTAATTTACAATTGGCAATCATCAAGCAAAACATCAATGATGTTATTCCAAAATATAAAAACATCATTGATGTTTTGGGGCGAGTTTAAAACCCCTCCAAATCACTTTCTTCTTTTGTGTGCTACAATGTGCGAAATGTTTTTGAGATTTTTCCCAAAGTCAAATTTGGAGGATGCACACAGTGTGTCAACATGTGCTATCTGCCATCACGGGAGATCAATGGATGCGTTTTGGGGGTGCAAGCCCTTCCTCAATAATAAAGTAGCGGTGAGGAAGGGGTTTCTCCCTCAAAACATGTCCCTTGATCCCCCGTGATGGCAGATAGCACATGTTGACATTGTGAAATTTGTGTGCATCTTCCAAATTTGGCTTTTCCTGGGGTGATTTCCCCCCATCTGAACGCAATATCAAACACAGTTCCTAAATACTCATGTCTGATATTGCCTTCAAGTTCTACCAAATGTGAACTTTGTAAGATCAAGATTTGTGTCTTTCTTGTTGTTTTTCCACAGGCGTGTTTTCTATAAAATGCACATTTTGATTTTGGATAATGGCACCACAAAAATTCGTATACAACAAACATGTTATTTTGACCGAAAAACCTTTGGTAAAAGCACATGTGATTGTGCTGGTATTAAAAAGATTGTTCATCAAGAATGTGTGGATTATTGTCTCAACGCTACAACATTTTTGGGGTGATGTAATTGTTGTTTTCTGTCAAAATGGGGGTTATTTCCTAAGGGCAAATCCACTTTGCACTACAAGTGCAGTTTAAGTGCAGTTGCAAGTGCACTTGTAGTGAAAAGTGTCTTTGCATTTAGTAAATAACAGCCAACAGTGCTTTGTATAAGGTTACACAATCACGCCATTTTCTGGACTCCACACATTTCTGTCAGGGTCAGCTCAAACCAACACAATGAGTAAATGTCCACAAAGAATTTTTTTTTTTTTTTTATTTCAAAAAGGCTTCACATGTTGTCTGGCATCAGTTTATACTCCGCCATATGGATGGGTGTCAGAAATAGTTGGAACCGGCTGAACAGGATTCCAAATGTGTTCTCCACCACTCTTCGGGCTCTGGCCAGCCGGTAATTAAAAACCCTCTGTTCCGGGGTGAGGGTCCTCATCGGGAATGGCCGCATCAGGTGGTCCCCCAGCGCAAACGCTTCATCAGCAACGAACACAAGAGGGAGACCTTCAACATTGTCCTCTGGAGGTGGCAAGTCCAAGCTGCCATTCTGGAGACGCCTGTAGAACTCCGTCTGGGCGATGACTCCACCATCGGACATCCGGCCATTCTTCCCCACGTCCACATACAGGAACTCGTAATTAGCCGACACCACCGCCAACCTCACTATACTATTAAACCCCTTGTAATTATAATAGTACGACCCCGAGTTGTGTGGTGGGATGATGTGGACGTGTTTCCCATCAATTGCCCCTCCGCAGTTAGGAAAGTCCCACCGCTGGGCAAAGTGGGAGGCCACAGTCTGCCATTCCTGTGGTGTGGAAGGAAACTGTTGAGGAAAAAACAATAAACATTACTATTTTTTCACAGAAACATGGCAATCAGATTAGACACAAACATTATGGGTCAACCTCCAGATAGCATTTATTAAGGGGAATTTAACAACACCAAAGTATAAGGTACACCTATCATATTCCCCCTCCCCCCTCTCATGGGCCATTTCTAACATTATAGGGGGGGGGAACGCTTGGACAGGTAACCCTCTTCACTTCATTGAGAGATGAATGCCTAAATAATGGGTATTACTTGGAACAGACCCTCCTTAGTTACACTATTGGCAGACCACTGGACAGGTAAGAAGTGTCATAATACAAAGATATAAATACACACTGTACACATTTGAGGACATTTGGACATTCTGCTATTACCTATCAAGATAATAATAGGATACAAAAACTTTAAACAGTACCATTGGAAATTATACAGGCAGGTTCTTGCACTACATGCTTTGGGGAATTCATCCATAAATCTGACCAGTAAAGAGATGGGTATAGTGTGTATGGGTTTGGCAAAGTCAGCAGATAGATGATTGAGGACAGAGAATTGGGATCAGCTGACTTAGCAGTTGGGGGGAGGGAGGGTTACAAAAAATTTGGGGACACCACAAAAAAAAGCCTCTGGCACTCTGCCTGAATTTAAATCAAAAATAACATTACCAAACATTTTAGGGGGTGTTTGGGGTAAAGCACTACTATGGAGCTGAAAAAATACATTGTTAAGTGACTACATGAGGTGAATATAGGGCACGAGACACCATGCTGGGGAGGTTATTGAAGGACAAATATGTATGAAGGACCTAAAATAATAATTACATAAAAATCCAGCATGCATGAGGACAAAGGGGACATTCACAGCATATTACAATCATGGTAATTAGGGAATGAGGAAAGAAATACAATATATTATCAAACATTCAATACAATCAAATGTGATATTAAAGGATAAAAATCTTACCTTCATATACTCCTTCTGCAGGACCTGGATGATGGCAGAACAGGTCTCTGGGATAATGATCCCCAGAGCCTGGGGGGAGATGCCTGTCAAGAACTTAAGGTCCTGCAGGCTTCTCCCTGTGGCCAAATACCGCAAGGTAGCGACCAACCTCTGCTCCGGAGTGATGGCTTGCTTCATGCAGGTATCCTGCCTGCTGATATAGGGGGTCAGCGAAGCCAACAAACGGTGAAACACGGGGTCCGTCATCCTGAGAAAGTTCCTGAAATCATCAGGATTATTCTCACGGATCTCACGGAGCAAAGGCATATGACAGAACTGGTCACGCTGAAGCAACCAATTCTTGGTCCATGAACTCCTCCCCACCCTGTTCATGGACTGGACTTGTGTCAAGGTCAGGACCCCAACACCAAGCCCCCGCACAGCACGAACTCTACGAGGAGTACGCATACGAAACATGGCTAGAAAATGGTCGGCTGCTCAGAACGAAGTAACAGAACGCACTGTAGAACAGCAAGGCCTGTGAAGAGCGAACTGAAAAACAGTAACGAACGAACAAGAATACAATGACTACTTAAAGTCACGCGGAACTTGCTGCATGCACTGAAGAGCAAATACAAACCCACAAGCACAAACTGAACGGCAGAAAACGGTCTGAAAGCCACGAGTCTGAAAAAGCGCGAATCGTCTCTCACCAAACTTTTACTAGCACGAGATTAGCAAAAGGAGCCCAAAGGGTGCCGCGCTTGGTTCTGAACCGGCCTTTTCTAGTCTCGTCGTACGTGGTGTACGTGACCGCGTGGTTGGCGATCGGAAATTCCGACAACTTTGTGCGACCGTGTGTAGGCAAAACAAGTTTGAGCCAACATCCGTCTGAAAAAATCCTAGGATTTTGTTGTCGGAATGTCCGAACAAAGTCCGACCGTGTGTACGCCCTATAATACTCTTAAATAAGTATTTAGTTGAAATTAAACATTTTAAAATCCCCAATTATTGCTAATACAGCTTAAACACAATTAAAACCATTTGCATAAGTATAGCACATTTGCTACATTTGCTGTTATTAGGAAAGAAACACCTTTTAACTTCAATAATGCAAGGATAAGCAACTACAACTAAAACAGTCCTTAAAGCCAGACTCTGACTGAAATAATCAAGAATCCCTATACATAAATTGAAATGCTACTTTGATTTCAGGGCATCATAGAGGGGTTGCATCAAGAGGGAGGCTTCTGGGATCCAAGAACGGCAGTAGGAGATTAATCCTAGAAAGGTGTGAAGGGGCTTTTGACCTTGAGGCAAAAGGGATGGTCTTGATTGCAGCAACTCTTTCTTCAGTGAGATGTCGGGTGCCATGGGAAATGCAGTGGCCTAGGAAGATCACCTTCTCTCTGCACCACTAGACTTTTTTCTTCGAGGCCTTGCATCCTTGCTCAGACAGGTAGTGGGGGAGGCTTTCAGAGAAGATTGAGGCATCACCAAGGGTGTCTGCACAAAGCAGGAGGTCATCTAAATACTGATGGAGTACAATGTCTGGGTGTAACTTCAACCAGGTGTCCAGAAAGAGGGCCATTGCCTTGGCAAATTGGGGGGGGAGGAGTTCTTGGCACCTTGTGGCATAACAGTCCAGGTGTAGCGGGCAGGTGACACAGGCTTGCCTGAATCCTAGCGGAGAAGGTCCATGCAATCTGGAGAGGGGTGTGGTGGTGTGCCATGTTTCTGACACTGAGTCAGAGGCAATCATGAGAGGAGCTACTCCCTACTCCTATGTAACGCCCAGAATACATAACTTCCCCATTATAATACTCTTAAATAAGTATTTAGTTGAAATTAAACATTTTAAAATCCCCAATTATTGCTAATACAGCTTAAACACAATTAAAACCATTTGCATAAGTATAGCACATTTGCTACATTTGCTGTTATTAGGAAAGAAACACCTTTTAACTTCAATAATGCAAGGATAAGCAACTACAACTAAAACAGTCCTTAAAGTCAGACTCTGACTGAAATAATCAAGACTCCCTATACATAAATTGAAATGCTACTTTGATTCTGATATGTCCCGGAGGACATAGCACAGCGGGGGAGGTGTCACTTAGAACAGAGGGGCGGTAGACGAAGGGCAGTGTCTACTTCCTGGGGCCCAGAAGCCATATAGGGCGGTGGCTGACTACTTAGCTTCCTTTTTTCTGGTTTTCTATACACATACTGTATACAATACGACCATTTTGATTATTTTGATGTTCTGTCCACCCTTCTTCATGAATAGCTTTTGCAACTTTAAACCAAGCATCTGCTGCTCGTAGCAGCCCGTGATCTGACAACAGACCCTTTTTACATTTCAAAACAGTACGCCATTCATCTACCTGTAACCTTCCGCCCAAATGCATATCAACCCCACACACTTTTGCCAATTTCTTTCCCTTTTTGACAGCACCCTCTCCTTCCCACTCTAATACCAAGTCACAAGCCAAACTGCCCTCTTTGGGTCTCACTAACCTTTGCCCCATCGTTTCGTTAGCTATTGAAGAGTTTATGTGTCCGGCCTTAGGGTTTGTATGGCGGTTTTATGAAGCTGCCTTGGACTCAAGGGGTCCGACAATCTTCTGACTGCCACCTGTCCTCTTTCGGACCACCCTCCAATATATAACGCTACCTTGCGTTTTTGTCTTGACGACTGGGATATTTATGTGTCTGCTCAGGATTTCAGACAGGTCATGAGGCTGTCCTGGACTCAGGGGATCCGACAATCCCTCTATCCATCACCTGGTACCGGTTCAGACTATATCACAGTCTCAAGTTAACGAGGACAAGAGGACAAGAGAGATAGAGAGTGAGAGAGAGAGAGTGTGAGTGAGAGAAAGAGAGAGAAAGAGAGAGAGAGTCCAGTCACAGCCTGTCCACCTGAGGTGGCCACAGGTAGAGGAGGAGTCGAGTAATATGTGACTACTTATTACTCTCAACAAGACATTTAACAGACAAATAAAGAGTACAGCAGTTAATATTCAATAATGCACCACTTCAAATGTTATTTACATGTTCCAACCCAAAGCCCAAACTTCTCACTTTTTCTACCTCTTCAAGCCCCTCTGGTTGTTGAGGTTGTAAGGGGCACCTCTCGTCCCCCTGTCCTGCTATCCCAGCCTGAGCCCCTATGACTTCCAATGATTTCCCAACAAAAATTTTGACTGGATAATGTACATTCAATCTGAACACCAATAAATGCGCAGCATGTGGCAGTAGGGGTTTGTAACCAAGGATTTCCCTCCTATACCCTGGCTCTACCACCTCAATCAACCCCCAAACCTCATGTATTTCGAATAACAGACCACAAACACACTTAGGACATGACATTACCACCAACAACAAGATGTGACCAACAACCAACAACAAGCAACAACATGTGTCACAACCATAGAGAAATACAGGATTGTTCAGATCTCACGGGATCCCCACGCCACTGCTGGGTATATTCCTGACGCCCCCTTCTGGTTTTCCCATGCTTTACTGCACAATATATTTCCCAGGAGAAGTTTTAACCACGTCAACTAATTTTATCCCTGACTATATAATCAATCCCTCATTCACAACAGCCACCACAAAACACTTGATCGATCAACAAAACAGAACAGAACAAAACAGGCGATAGATATAATTGCAGGTTCCTTATTATATCAACAGATTCAAGGCAAGATATATACCTGTCTTTGAGGGCCGCAGGAAGCTGATATGGGCACAGAGGTTGACCAGCCACGGGTACAGGATAAACAGTAGACTAGATATACGAGATATCAAAAGTGTCTTACCGTTTTCAGAGGTGATCAGTTTCCATCCTGTCTCCATGTTGGCTTGTCCCAGTCCCTTCTCTATCGGCTATCCCTTGGGACCCTAGCCTCGTGCCCCACATTGGGCGCCAAAATGTTTTGGATTCAGAACAAAAGTCCGATATTATTATATCTACCCCTGATCAGATTGAATATAAAAAGCATGCACGCTTTGAAGTGATTAAGGTGACACTCAGTTCAGAATAAAAAACTTCTTTTTTATATTTCCGCTTCTCAAGACATTTATACAATTCCATTAAAGATTGAGATACGTCAACAAGACTGGCGCATACAAACCACAAATATAAAAATACATATAGTGCAAAGTATGTGACAAAGTTTTGGCTTTTAGCTGGTGCACATTTAAGGAAGTAACTTTTGTCCTTGCAGCATTTCTTGCTTCTTTTAATCCATTGGTGTTATGTTGTTGTATTCTGAATGTATTCTCGGAAGCAGGCAACTCTTCAGTTCCACAGCAGCAAGGGAAAGGGTGAGCTTTGCAGAAAAATCTGAATATGTCTTAAGGCTTATTAAGCGTAGAAGCTGATATATATATATATATATATATATATATATATATATATATATATATATATTTATTAGGTATATAAAGCATGTATTGGAATAGACAGTTCACCATGATCACATTTCTTAATCACATCCATTACATCTATATATAAAAATAAAAAAAAATTTATTAGAAGTGACATAAAAAACATGTATACACTTCCACATGGATTTTTATCACAATAGCAAAAAGTTTCACCAACGTATTTACAACATATCAGATTAGTAAATAATGCATTATTTATTAACGTGAGCTGTAATCTCAATGCATTTTGCAGCACAACGCCCACTTCATCAGGAGACAGCTGCGGTTGGTTTATGTGTACATCTGTGGAAAGACCATGTCAATATACAGAAAACTTTTATTAACAAAGAGAAAACAAATAATATTAGAAGATGTCTTAATTTAAATGGGTAGAATCCAATGTTATATACTGGATATACTCACATAGAAGTTAGTGACGTGACACAGCAAGACCACATGGTAGAGGTCAACCAAGATAACACGTGAATCTTAATGCTGTAAAAAAACACATCACAGCAAGGGGTTCCCCCCAGGAGCTGAGGGTGAGTAGGTGGCCAGAAGGTTGGGGCATGAAGATGCGCCCCCACTGCAGAATCCCTAAGAGAATAGGATGGGTAATTAAAAATTAGTGAGCAAAGCAAAAAAAATTAAAAATGATAGAAGGTAAAAAAGTTGCATGCTGGGGAGTATGCCCAGAAAGATGAATGTTCATGCTTAAAGTGAAAAACATAATGTGAAAAAACAAAACAAAAAAAAAATACAATAAACCATGACCCATTAGGGAGGGAAAACTCATGTAAACCTTAATAAACAAGTGCGTTTCCACCACATGGTGATGGTAAAGAGTGTCACCAAATACTGTATGGTAACAGTGCAAAGTGCGAAATGACAAAAAGTAAGTCATACCTGTATGAGAAGCGATTTTAGGAACATGGGTGCTGACACCCACCCAAGTGATCTGACGGAAACTGCTAATGGTGGGTCTACTCTTATGTACCCCTTTCCCTGGAAGAGCAAACCATCACCCAGCATCATGTAAGGGGTAGGAGATTGGAACAACAAGCTCCTCCCTACAAAAGGGCCTCACATGGAAGTCGATGGGTCGCCTCCCTGGGTGGCAGCAAGGGCTTCATACTGTGAGCGAAGGATAAATAGTTGGTACTATTAGTTGCTTAGAATCTAAACCAATAAGCTTGTTAGATGTTAAACAGATTGATTACTGCTGGGAACCCATGATTTTGGACCATCTCTATAAGAGTAAAATAGAAGAAAGTAAATAACATACTAGTAAGCTATAATCTCACTAGGTTTTACTTAGCAATTAGCTACCACTGTAATTTCTAAGAATAAGGTTTACCCCTGCAAGATGCTCAACTGTGGCAGCCTCCCTATATATAATGTATTACTTTTACACCAGATAAGCTACTATTGTACATGGTACCGCTGCATCATGATTGACTCAATCAGGTAGATTTTCCTCTGTTTTTGTGGATCATAAAACAATTCTGCTCTAAATTACAGTGGCCATACTGTACATATACGAGGCACAGAACAATGTCAAAGTGTTGTGTTACCCTTCAGGTTGCCCAGCAAAATCAACAAGAGTTTACAGGAGAATTTATTTTTTACTAGGCATCAGCAATTGCATAATCAATATACAGTATGCAAAAATGGCCACCTGACCCCCCCCCCCCCTAAAACTTCAGTCTTGAGCCCCCAGTACTGAACCATCCCACTAAAAAACCCTGTTTTTTTTTTTTACTATCTTGATCCCAAATACCATCAAAATATACAACAAGAACAACTATAAACCTCTGGACTCTACCTGACCATTAGGAGGACTATTGAGGATTATTTGGCACATATTCATTTTTTTTATGACACTGGGACATTTTCTGTGTTTTTTCTCTTTTTCTGGAGTTATATCCTTGATCCATCCCACTGTGGCAGGGGTGCAATGAATGAGAACAGTTTTAGACATCCAATTCTTCATTATTGTTCTACTGTATATACAGTATTGTGAACCTGTGTTTATATAGATTTAAGGACATTCATCATTATACCCCATTTGTTCTCCCCTTTTTTGAAAGTTTCAATTGGGTATTATTTTGAAATGTATATGCATTGTTCATGGTTGCTGCTAGAAATATAAAGTTAACATGCAAACAACCAGGATTAAAGTGAGTTTTTGAGTGCTGTTGGATATGCCATTATTGTGCAGAATTTATATAGTGCCAACAGTTTGCTGAGTGCTTTACAACACAATTCAATACAAAAGGTTTAGGAGAGAGCTTACAATCTAATAGGGAGAAGAAAGTTGAACAAAAGGTAACAAATGTGAGAGATGAGCTGATGGGAGAAATACAAGATTTAATTGTTAGCTGAAGGATGGACAGGCTTCCCTGAAGAGAAGAGTTTTCACTGATCGCCTAAAAGTGGACAAAGTAGGAGAAAGCTAGACAGATTAGGGTAAATAGTTCCAGAGGATGGCAGAGGCTCTGGAGAGTTCCTGGAAATAAGCATGGGAGGAGGCGATAAGGGAGCTAGAGCAAACACCAGAGCCAGTGTTTGGTTCATACGCTATATGACTTCTCTATTTTTAGAGACCAGTCATAACTTTCTCATAAGGGTGAAGCACTGTGGCGGAGGTCCATTAGGAGTAGAACGTACATGAAGATTTTTTTTTTGTTTGCTTTCACTTGAGCTGTATCATAATACTTGTCAATGCATTCTTTACTTTGCATCTGTATATGTGGAGGACATTTTGCTTTTACTGCACAGTTTATGTATTAAGGTGTCATTATATACAATATCTTTTTGTGTACTTATGTTTGAGAATTATTTACACAGTTTTCACTATATTTGGTTTAATATATTTCACTTTCAATTTAATTTATATTTATCTTTTATATGTAATAAGCACAGCACTTTTTTTGTACCTATTATTTAAGCTATGTTGAATATCTAATAGTGTGCTAGTTGCTTTTCATTTCTTATGTCGCTAATATACCTACAAGTGTGGTTAGGATATATTCATTTTTTTAATATTGATAATTGATATCGGCCCCCCCAGTAAAATTATACATTGGTACCCCTGGTTATTTACTCCCTCCATGCAATGTAAAAAAAAAATAAAACTATATAAAGACACTCACACCATGAAAAAGGTACTTTACTAAAAAAAAAAAAAAAAAACTTGTCCTACCATCTAAATCCATCATCAGTCACATTTTCAAGCAATGTAGTTCCTCATCATTGACGATGACCCACCACTCAGCAATGCTTCCCTTCCAACCAATGATGTTTCTATATCTCCTTAATGACTGGCTGCAACAGGTATTGACTGGTTGCACTATGACCACTAAATGACAGATCTCCATCCGCTGTTTTTAAAGAAAACAATTGTTTCCTGAACAGTTTTTTTTTTTTTTTTTTTTGCATTGGTACATGTACTTTAAGGCAGTGTCCAGTCATGACATTTAAAAAAATTAATCTTGCAAACTACCTTTGAAAAGGGGGCAGAAAAAAATATGACTCAGCTGACAACTCAACTTACTTCCTGCAATGGTTGTGGAGCAACCAGGGAACCATACTTTACCTGCTTCCCTCAGCCCTAGTAGTGAAGTGCTGCAAACAAAGGCCAACTTTGTCTGTGTCATCAAGAAGTGTATACTGCAGCCCCAAGATGGAAAAAAGTGCCCCTAAACCCTAAATATTAAACCCTAACCATGTTTTTACCTAGCAGAAAATAGAAAAAAATATGGATAAGCAAGAACTAAAAAAAAAAACCCAAAAAAAGACGAAGGAAGGGGGGAGGGCAGAAGCTAAACAGCAAGTTCAGTTTCTTTTTTTTCTAAGACACAAAAGGTAGTCCTAAAAAGGACTCTGAACCATGAATGGTAGGTATTTATACAAGAATATGTAGCCCATCACACTGTAACACATACTAATTTAGCAATAAAGGAGAGTATAACATTGTATAACTTTCTCTACATGCAGGGGTTGATGTACTAAAACTGGAGAGTGCAAAATCTGGTGCAGCTGTGCATGGTAGCCAATCAGCTTCTAACTTCAGCTTGCTCAATTAAGCTTTGATAACAATCTGGAACCTGATTGGTTTCTATGCAGAGCTGCACCAAATGTTGCACTCTCCAGTTTTAGTAAATCAAACCCCGTGTGTCAGCTCTCCCTACACTTCTCCAACACACACTGACAAATGGTTAAAATGAAGGGGGTGGTACATAACAAACCCCCCATTATTGGTCCTTCTAAGCAGGCTGAACTAACTTCAGAGGCCAGGCAGTGCATTTTGGTTGCAAAGAATTTACTCTGGGGAGGTTGCACAGTTGAAAGGACCATACATTTTTAACAAGCTAGAGCTGCCGTGAACTCATTATGGTGGAAAACCTTAACCTCTTCCCTATTGTAAACTTGTCTGTGAGACTGCAGCTATAAGAAGCTTGCACATTTTTGTATTGATTTTTGCTCTAATACTTACTAATTACATCACCATGTAGCAGCCAGTGAGTTGATCAATACGTTTAGCTTGGTTGAAGCTCTGCTTCAATTATGGTATTCCCAATATTTATTTCATGTTTTCAGCTCAGTAATACCAAGATATTCATAAATATTAATGTCAAACTGTGGCTTTTAAAACATTATTGTGCCATAGTCATTGCAAAGCCTTAAAGCCTTATTATTATTGGTATAATTTGGATAATCTTCTGAAGGGTTAAGAATCTTATTAAGCAGCACAAAAATTAGGCAGGAGTCCGGTGGAAATATTTCAGGCTGACTTGTTCCTATGTGGCCATATGCTGTTCATCTAACCGTGTTTTACATTGTTTAAGCAATTCACATGTTAGATATGACAGGAGTCAATGTTTACATGAAGTCAAAACCCAGTACTCTATTATGAAGTACTCTACAGAGAACTTTGTGCAAAAACCCAATTTTTTAAACAAGACAAAGCAGGTGTCTAAACTCATGTCAGTAAAAGCAGAGCAATGCATGGCAATAGACATGTTTGCATTTATTTATATTTAAGGTTACAGGTTTATGGTCCTCCTTTTGTATGGATGGCCAATACAAATGCCCCTTAACAGTATCTGTAGGTCTATTTTTCTTTAAATTAATTTCATTATGGCAGAATGGTTTGCCTTCCGTTTTTAACTTCTTTCACTCATTCTTACCTATTCTCCTATATTTACTATTAATCCAAATGGACATTCATTTTTGGTTTTTATTATTTTTTCCAATAGATAAATATCCTTAATTGGCAGCCCTTGCTTTTTCCTAAATCTAGCGGGTCTCTTGTAAGTAATTCCTTCATTGGCCCCCCAAATTAGTTATCACTATTCACCACCCATTTTCCTGTCACCGCATGTCTTCACTTTGTTCACCACTCCCTGGTGGTCCTCACTTTCTTTCCACCTCCCATCACTCCCTCACTCTGGATCCCCCCTCCCCTTCCCCTTTACCCAACCCACCCCCTCCTTTTTTTCCCCCTCCCCCCTTTTCTCCCCTTCCCTCTCCCCCCCTTTTCCCTTCTTTCTCTTCTTTCCCCTTCCCTCTCTACCTTCCCCTGACGCCCCCCATTTTTCCCCCTCCTTCTCCCCCCTTTCCCCCCTCTTTCCCCCCCTCCTTTTTCTTTTCCCCCCAATCCCTCTTCTTCCCTCTTTCCCCCCTCCCCCTCACTTCCACCCCTCCCCCTCCTTCCCCTCACAATTTTTACAGTCATGTTTTTCCCCTTTCATATGGCAGACATTGGTCCCACGGCCCTTGACTGGGCCTTTTTAGGCCAACCTTCTCCAGCACAGCGCATTGTCCGTTCTTTTCCAGCTTGGCCTTACCTTTACAGCAGATAACTATTCAATGGTTGGCAGTGGAATTATTTAGCTTTTGACAATCGTTGACATATTTTGAAATTCATTTTTTTGCTATATCTTGTTATGGATGGCTCCTAATTGTACTTTATTCTATGCAGTGACATACTCATTTTGGTCCCTCAACAAACATCCCCTGAGGAAGCCCGAGCGGGAGAAACATGTCGGGATTTGAGTCTGAGTGACTTTTATTTATTATTCAATTTAATATGTACTGCTGTGTGTCCTATATTATGCATAGCCAGAATAATTTTTAACTTTGTTTGTGTTTAATAAAATGTGATTTATATATTTTTTATTCTGATGTCTGTTTAAATCTGTTTGCCTGGCACCTACAAAGTCCCACTAAATTACCCTCCTGATTCTATTTATATTTAAGGTTTTCTGTAAAGGCATTTTTTCACCTGCAACACAATAAATATAGCACATGCTCAAAAGAATTGTTCACTGTCTATGTACATCCATCATTGTCCAAAAATAAAAGAGGCAAAAGTAGAATTTTTGGATGATTATCGTCCTAATAATTATATTCTACTCTGTGGTTAATACTACAGATGCAACCCTGATGCAAAAATCATGGACACTTTAGAGTAGGGAATAGCCATAATCCTTGTCACATTTTTTAACTATCGTATGCCCCATTGAGGTGATTTACAGAGACACAACTGGAAGTAAGTGGAAAACTATACAAAATTAGGTAAAATTCACTACTAAACAATGGTAACAACTGTCAAATTTTGGATTTCCCACCACTTTCTGCCCCATTGACAGTGATCATCAAGAAAAAGACAGCCATTCTTCTGTTAGAGACATACAACAATAAAAAAGCAGAGATTATGTTTCTTATTCTATCTAAAATATATAAATAATGGCAATGGGGGTTATTTACTGAAGGCAAGTCCACTTTGCACTACAAGTAGTGTAGTGAGTACCCCCCAAATGATCCCTTTTTGGAAAGCAGACATTTCAAGGTATTTAGTAAGAGGCATGGTGAGTTTTTTGAAGTTGTAATTTTTTCCCACAATTCTTGGGAAATTTTTTTTTTTTTGTACACAAAATTGTCATAATAACAAGTTATTTCTCTCACACAGCACATGCATACTTGCAATGACACCCCAAAATACATTCTGCTACTGCTCTTGAGTATGGCGATACCACATGTGTGAGCCTTTTTATAACCTGGCCACATACAGAGGCCCAACATCCAAGTAGCACCGTCAGGCGTTCTAGGAGCATAAATTACACATATAATTTCCTGACAACCTATCACACTTTCGAAGGCCCTGGAGCACCAGGACAATAGAAATGCCCACAAAATGACCCCATTTTGGAAAGCTAACACCCCGATGTATAATCTATGAGGCATAATGAGTCTTTTGAACGGTTCATTTTTTTCCAGAAGTTTTTGAAAATGTGGGAATAAAAATGAATACGCATTTTTTTTTTTTTTTACACAAAGTTGTCCAAGATATTTCCAACACACAGCCTGTACATAGAAAAAAATTACACCCCAAAATACATTCTGCTACTCCTCCAGAGTATGGCAGTACCACATGTTTGAGACTTTTACATAGCCTGGCCACATACAGAGGCCCAACATCCAAGTAGCACCGTCAGGCGTTCTACGAGCATAAATTACACACATAAATTCCTGCCAACCTATCACATTGTTGAAGGCTTTTCATATTTCTAACACATAGCATGTACTGTACATACTAATTACAAAACAAAATACATTCTGCTGAGCAAAGGGTAAAGAAAAGATTACCTGCGGTTTTAGTAGTGCAGTGGTCCACAGAGGAGAAAATCGGTCCAGGCAGCAGGCAGGAAAGTAGAGAGCGACAGCAAAACAGGCAGCAGGCAGGAATACTGTCCAAAGTCAGTACAGGTAGAGATGTTGTCAGCACAGCCAAAGCATTGGTCCAGGTAGCAGGCAAGGATGTGGTCCGCAGCAGAAAAAGGATAGTCCATGCAGCAGGCAGGAATACTGTCCATAGTTAGTACAGGCAGAGATATGGTCAGCACAGCCAAAGTATTTGTCCAGGGAGCAGGCAGGACCATCAAGCTTAGGGCATTGGTCAGGAAAGACTGGGGACAGGGGTATAGGATTCTCCCAGCCAAATCTCTTTGAAGCCTCTGGGCAACCAGACCCTGTTCTGGGAACACAGAAAACCAACAACTGTTTTTCTCAACTCAGAACACTATTCTGGAGCCCCTCACATATGTGAGACCCCTGTGTAGCAGGGTGAAAGATCAGTCCAAGGTCAGTGCAGGTAAAAGGCAGAAATAGACGGTAGGCAGAGGCATAGTCGATAGTCCAGGGTCAGTTCGCGTGAAAGGCAGAAACATGGCAGATAAACAATGCAGACGGCAGGCAGAGGCATAGTCGATAAACAGGCCAGGGTCGGTTCACATGGAAGGCAATGATATGGTTGGTTGAGGCATCAGGGAAATATTCAGGACAGAAACATGAGCTAATAGTGTATAAGAGTGTGATAGTGTCTGAAACATTCTCCGATGCAAAGGCCAGGGTGGGAGGGACATTGGGGACAATGGAAACTGGTGTCTTTTCTAACGCCTCTTTTGGTGCACACCTGACATTTTTTTTGGCGCCGTCTTCCGGATTGTGATGGTGGAATATGGTCAGGAAAATGGCGCTCATGTAGTCTGCTGACACAATTGGAGCGAATGCTTTCTGGGGGGATACTTGTTGATGTATCAGGGCAGTGACAATGTCTTCATTAAACTTTAGGAAGGTGTTTTGTGTTTCCATTCATTTTTGATAAATGATGAAAGAATTATACATGGTCAAATGAAAAAAGTAAACTGTGACTTTTTTATACCAGAACAGGGATTTTCATGTTGATAAATAGGGCTGCAACATTTGATCATTTAAATTCACCCCCCCATGAATGTATTGTACTCGTGGATACAGGAAGGCTTTCAAACGGGGCCGCGTCTTCTGCGAAGTTCCACCGAGGTGTCATCATGGATGGTGGACATGATGTACACATCTTTCCTATCCCTCCACTTCACAGCCAACACTTCCTCATTCCTCAAGCTTGTCGATTCCACCCTTAGTAGCATTGTGGTCACTAGATTCTGTGGGAAGCCTTTTCTGTTTTTCCTTGCTGTACCGCAGGCCAAAGTATTTTTCAGGTATAGGTGATGGAAAAGGGGGTAAACTGGTATAGTAATTGTCCATGTAAATGTGATACCCCTTTTGGATTAGTGGGAATGCTAACTCCCAGACAATTTTTCCACTTATTCCCATGTACGGTGGACACTCGGGGGGCTGGAGCTGGGAGATTTTGCCTTCATGCACACGGAATAAGTGCATAGTGGCTGTATGATGGGTGACACTGATGGGCTGAACGTCAGGGACTAATGGGCTGCACCTTGGTAGTAATTGGCTGCTCATGATGGGATCACAGGACAGGTACTCAGACGGGATGGATGGGATGACAGGTACTCTGGTAGCGGGTACTCTGGTGGCGGGTACTCTGGTGGCGGGTACTCTGGTGACAGGTACTCTGGTGACAGGTACTCCTGGTGACAGATACTCCTGGTGACAGGTACTGTGGTGACAGGTGACAGGTAGTCTTTATTTAGGGGTGCAATCTGGACACTGTAGTATAAACTGTATAATATGTAACTCACTGTTAGCTGATCTTCTCCTCACACTGGATCGGTGTGTAAGGAAAAGAACCCAGTAACAGCCGTTACACAGCTGTTTGTTGGCATTGGTGACCGACTGTGATTGTGCACAGCCGATCTCATGGTAAAGAGCCAATTTCATTGGCTCTTTACCCTGATCAGGGCTGGGCTTTGTCCGAGGGAAAAGCCTCAACCCCGATCACCACACTGAGTGCCGTGCATGCCGCTCTGCATAGTGACCGGCTGTGATTGGATACAGCCGGTCACAATGTTTCTAACACTCCGCCACCCACTCTTTACCTCCATTGGGGAATGGCAGTGTCCTGAGGGACACGCCGGATCCCCGATCACGCACTGCGGGCCCCAGGGGGTCCTCATTAGCGACGGAAAGCCGAGGACGTCATATGACGCCTCAGAATAGGGAAGCTGCGCTACAAAAGTTTTGATCGATCAATCAAATCAAAACATACAAAATATAGAAAAATGTAAAGAAGTCCATATTGAATCACTTAAATTCTTGATGTCACCACATTGTAATCCAACACAGAAAAGAGAGTGCCCGAACACTGTAATGTAAATCTGCTTACCAGATGGCAAGCATAAAGGGCAGGTGGCTATAATCCAGCCGCGGCCTTTAGCTTGCAGATGTCTGCACCAGTATCAGCAGACTGGATCATCCAGATCGCTCTCTCTCTCCCACTATGGAGTCCGTCTTAACTCAGATGCCCCAGAAGAAAGAAGACTGACCATAGTGTAATAATGCCTACATATATTTATTAAAATTAAGTATTGCACTTACATCTATGATAAACTTGGTATGCATCTAAAAACATGCCGGCCGGCACAAACAAACGGAGCCCGTCCTCCTAGTACAATTGCGTGGTGACGTCACTACATGCCTTCTTCCTCCTGTTGGAGGAAGGCACGTAGTGACGTCACTGCGCAATTGTAAGATTGTACGGTGTGACAGAAAGCATTGCAACGACTGCCACTTTATTCTTTAGGGTGTTAAAAAAAAATCATATATATATATATATATATATATATATATATATATATATATACACAGTGGGGACGGAAAGTATTCAGACCCCCTTAAATGTTTCACTCTTTGTTATATTGCAGCCATTTTCTAAAATCATTTAAGTTAATTTTTTTTACTCATTAATGTACACACAGCACCCCATATTGATAGAAAAACACAGAATTTTTGACATTTTTTGAAGATTTATTAAAAAAGAAAAACTGAAATATCACATGGTCCTAAGTATTCAGACCCTTTGCTCAGTATTTAGTAGAAGCACCCTTTTGATCTAATACAGCCATGAGTGTTTTTGGGAAAGATGCAACAAGTTGTTCACACCTGGATTTGGGGATCCTCTGCCATTCCTCCTTGCAGATCCTCTCAAGTTCTGTCAGGATGGATGGTAAACGTTGGTGGACAGCGATTTTTAGGTCTCTCCAGAGAAGCTCAATTGGGTTTAAGTCAGGGCTCTGGCTGGGCCATTCAAGAACAGTCACGGAGTTGTTGTGAAGCCACTCCTTCGTTATTTTAGCTGTGTGCTTAGGGTCATTGTCTTGTTGGAAGGTAAACCTTTGGCCGAGTCTGAGGTCCTGAGCACTCTGGAGAAGGTTTTCGTCCAGGATATCCTTGTACTTGGCCACATTCATCTTTCCCTCGATTGCAACCAGTCATCCTGTCCCTGCAGCTGAAAAACACCCCCACAGCATGATGCTGTCACCACCATGCTTCACTGTTGGGACTGTATTGGACAGGTGATGAGCAGTGCCTGGTTTTCTCCACACATAACGCTTAGAATTAGGGCCAAAAAGTACTATCTTGGTCTCATCAGACCAAAGAATCTTATTTCTCACCATTTTGGAGTCCTTCAGGTGTTTTTTTAGCAAACTCCATGCAGGCTTTCATGTGTATTGCACTGAGGAGAGGCTTCCATCGGGCCACTCTGCCATAAAGCCCCGACTGATGGAGGGCTGCTGTGATTGTTGACTTTCTACAACTTTCTCCCATCTCCAGACTGCATCTCTGGAGCTCAGCCACAGTGATCTTTGGGTTCTTCTTTACCTCTCTCACCAAGGCTCTTCTCCCCCGATAGCTCAGTTTGGCCGGACGGCCAGCTCTAGGAAGGGTTCTGGTCGTCCCAAACATCTTCCATTTAAGGATTATGGAGGCCACTGTGCTCTTAGGAACCTTAAGTGCAGCAGAAATTTTTTTGTAACCTTGGCCAGATCTGTGCCTTGCCACAATTCTGTTTCTGAGCTCTTCAGGCAGTTCCTTTGACCTCATGATTTTCATTTGCTCTGACATGCGCTGTGAGCTGTAAGGTCTTATATAGGCAGGTGTGGGGCTTTCCTAATCAAGTCCAATCAGTATAATCAAACACAGCTGGACTCAAATGAAGGTGTAGAACCATCTCAAGGATGATCAGAAGAAATGGACAGCACCTGAGTTAAATATATGAGTGTCACAGCAAAGGGTCTGAATACTTAGGACCATGTGATATTTCAGTTTTTCTTTTTTTAATAAATCTGCAAAAATGTCAACAATTTGTGTTTTTCTGTCAATATGGGGTGCTGTGTGTACATTAATGAGGAAAAAAATTTAACTTAAATGATTTTAGCAAATGGCTGCAATATAACAAAGAGTGAAAAATGTAAGGGTGTCAGAATACTTTCCGTCCCCACTAATATATATATATATATATATATATATATATATATATATATATATATATATATATCAAAAATAGTAGTATCTCAATAAACATTTCAATCCTTGGATCATTCAAATACTAAACCAGCGCTATAAATTAAAAAATGGCGATGAACTCATAGACATGTGGCAAACACCACAGGCAATAGTCTCTATGTAGTAGATGGTAGTGTTGACAGTTCAAAGCGTAATAGGTGTTTGATCACAGTTATCCAGCGTGCACCTTCCACCAAAGAATAAAATCCGTAATCCACCTCGTGAAGCACACTCCCCCAGGGGGTCAAACTCACCAGAAGCCTCTATTAAGTAATCCTTGAGTTATGTGTACATCAATCACTATGCACTGGGTCCTCACTATCCAAGAGATCCACTGGTGTAGGGGCTCCAATAATGTCATAAAACACAAGGATAGATATGCACATAGTGTAATCTTGTTTATTATGATCAAATCCCCCCACAGAGTAGAAGACCACTTAATTCCAGCTACGTACATAAAAGCAGATTCAACAAGCATAAAAAAGTGACCCAGAGGGCGCTATCACCGTATTCAGTCATCAGCTGGAAGCGTGCTAATCCTTGCAGACACCGCAATCACTTCCAGGTAGAGGACAGAGGGTGGTGGAGCGCTCAACGTCACTTCCGCCATACCGTGCTGGTCATGCCCTGACCGGTTTCGTCACATCCGACTTCAACAGAGGGCGTGACAGCACAGTAACTCGACTGACTTAAATCTCTCCGCCCATAACTTCTCAGCCAATCACACGCACATGGCAACAGATGACTGGTACTAGTCTCTGCCACCCTATTGGATGCGGCCGGCACAGTGCTTTACAGGGAGCATGGAGATAAACAATGTTAAAAATCAACACAGCCATGATAACAACCGTATGCCATGCCACATACCATGATGACAGTAATGGGGCAGATGCGCTCAAAACAATACCTGAGAAGTAAGGATGAGCTCGGGTGTGTTCGCACAGCCCACATGCAGAGCCCGCCAGGAAGTCTCATTGCGCTGCGCTAATCACAGGCAGTGAGACATTTCCCTATCTCTGCAGCCGCACATCAGGAAAATGTCTCACTGCCTGTGATTAGCGCAGCACCGTGCTGACTTCGTGGCAGGCTCTGCATGTGGGCTGTGGGAACACGCCCGAGCTCATCCTTAATGAGAATGGAAATTGAATGGGTCAATATAATATTGACAGATATGATCGAACCTCAGACTCAGAATAATTGAACATAAATGGGGCATAAACTAATAAGATAACCAATAACAATCAAATGCACAATGAACAGATATGGATACATGTGACATATCTCTAATGGATAATAATAATAAAACAATTATCGATTAGTTATTAGAATATATCTAAAATGGCATGATGTGTAATAATCACCAAAAAAGGGAAAATAACAGCCCTTATATTAAAAAAAATAAATGACAATATATCTAAAATAATTAATATTATTTAAAATAGTGCTTAATGGTCACTAAAATCTTGCAAAAGAGGACCTCATATAGGATAAATTATCTGAATACCGTATCATGATTTATAAAAAGAGGATGAATAAGAGATCATAAAATACCAATATAGGGATAAAATTAGATTAGCTAAAACATCTAAAACAATCTATATCTAAATAATAGAACAGAGAATGCTGAAAAATATAATACTTTCAAAAAGAGAGAGCCTGGAGGGATATGGAATATTAAAAAATATAAAAAAATAGGGTAATGAAGATGTATTAATAGTGGTTAATAGTTGCTAATAAAACAATTAATGTCTATATCGACATTTAACCCTTTAGGCACTAACAGATCGACCAGATATATCCATTGGGTCTCACGTTTAGAGAGTTCTTTTACTAAATTAGCACCTCTCCAAAAGGGTTTTAGGTGATCAATCCCCCAGAATTTCAGTCCAGAGGGATCCTGGTTGTGATGGATTTTAAAGTGTAATGACACATTGTGGTCCTTGAAGCCTATTTTAATATTGGCTATATGTTCTGCAATTCATATTCTTAGCAGTCTTTTTGTGCGGCCTATATAGATTAATCCACAAGGACATTGGAGTGCATATACCACATATGCCATATTGCAAGTAATAAACTCCTTAATTTTAAATTCTTTGATATTGGAGGTGGACACAAACTTGTCAAGAGCTCTTAATGGTGTTCTAACATCCTTGCATGCGCTGCATTTTCTACATGCATAAAGCCCGTTTTTATCCCAAAATGAGGGGGGTCTACATGGGGGGGATCTATCACCCTTTTCACAATTTTGTCAGCATGGCTACGTGCTTTTCTATAAGTAAATCCAGGTTTAGGTGGCAATGTGGGTTTCAGTACCTTATCCATCAAAAGGATATGCCAATGGGTTCTGAATTTAAGTCAGTCGAGTTACTGTGCTGTCACGCCCTCTGTTGAAGTCCAATGTGATGAAACCGGTCAGGGCGTGACCAGCACGGTATCCCGGAAGTGACGTTGTGCGCTCCACCACCCTCTGTCCTCTATCCGGAAGTGAATGCGGTGTCTGCAAGGATTAGCACGTTTCCAGTTGATGGCTGTATACGGTGATAGCCCCCTCTAGGTCATTTTTTTATGCTTGTTGAATCTGCTTTTATGTACGTAGCTAGTATTAAGGGGTCTTACTCTGTGTGGGGGGATTTGATCATAATAAACAGGATTACGCTATGTGCATCTATCCTTGTGTTTTATGACATTATTGGAGCCCCTACACCAGTGGATCTCTTGGATAGTAAGGACCCAGTGCATAGTGATTGATGTACACCTAACTTAAGGCTTACTTATTAGAGGCTTCTGGTGAGTTTGACCCCCTGGGGGTGTGTGCTTCACAAGGTGGATTACGGATTTTATTCTTTGGTGGAAGGTGCACGCTAGGATAACTGTGATCAAACACCTATTACACTTTGAACTGTCAACTTTTATATAGAGACTGTTGCCTGTGGTGTTTACCACATGTCTGTTTTAGTATTTCAATGATCCAAGGATTGAATTGTTTTATTGAGATACTACTATTTTGGATTTTTACCCTTTTAGACAGCTGATTAGTATCTTTTTAATATTTTGTATATTATATTTGTAGTACCATTGTTTTATTAATTTTCATTGTTGTCTGGCGCTGAGTAGGTGTATTGCAGGCCTTTATTACTCCTCTTCAGAGAAATTGTCAGGGATCTACCAGCACCAGACCTGGGCACTTGCATGCGCCTATGCGCCGGCGCGCCCCTGTACAGACGCGGCATCAAACTGCTGCTGTTGCTGTGCATCAGCGCGGCACGCAGGCGCGCGCAGGTGTGCAGCGCGGGTGCGTACGCGTGTGAGCGCGCACGGGCACGCGTTCGCGTTAGCGCCGGTTTGGCGCCAATGAGCACATAAAGGTTCCCCTGTTCCATGGGAACATCGCTGCTTCGTCTCAGCTCTGTGATTCCTGTTTGAACCTGCATCTGATTATCTGCTATCTGATTTGACCCGGCTTGTTTGACCATCCGACCTGCTCCAAACCCGACCCGGCCTGCCTGACTACTCTGCTGCCTCTACCTGATACCGTTGCCAACCTCTGCCTGTCCACCGACTCTGCCTCTGCCTGCCGTGTTTACCTGTATTAGCTGTCTGCCGACCCGGACTGTCTGACTCTGCTTGTGCCTGCTGCTCACCTCTGCTGTTGCACCTTCAGCTTCAGCTCCTGTGATCTCTCACCTCCAGTGTGTTAGTCTGCTGCTTCCAGTCTCCACCTCACCTGCAGTCCAGCCATCCCTGGAGGGATCTCTGCTTCAGCATCAAGAGACTATACTCCAACAGGCACTCCTACCCCACTGCGCTCAGGAGACCACTGTCCCCACTCCAGTGGCTCCTGAACCAGCGCTGTATGAGAGGTCTTCTCCTACAAGTCAGGCTCTACTACCAGGTACCTAACAGTACGAAGCAGCCATGTCCGAGCCTGCAGGAGACACCTCTCCATTGAAGGAAATATGCACCCACCTTGCGGCCCTCACCCAAGCCGTGCAATCCCTCCAGGATAACTACAACAGATTGGAAGGACAAGTCCAGAACCTTGCAGGGCCTAACCCCCTGGCCTCCTCTTCAGCTGCAACTCCTGCACAGACTGCTCCAGGCCCTTCAGTTGTGATGCTTCCACCTGAACCAAGAGTTCCTATTCCTGAGAGATTCTCTGGAGACCGGGCCAAGTTACAGGCCTTTCGCAACGCCTGCCAGCTCTTTTTCGCACTGCAGCCCCGAACTTTCTCACTGGAAGCCACCAAGGTGGGGTTCGTGATTTCCCTCCTACAAGGGGAACCTCAGACCTGGGCTCATCAATTACTTGAGGGGAACTCAGCCCTAACCCAGTCCTTGTCATCTTTTTTTTAAGCCATGGCACAACTATACGAGGACCCCCAACAGACTGCCACAGCTGAATCAGCTCTGTTCGCGCTCCAGCAAGGCCGCAGACCCGCTGAGGACTATGTCACTGACTTCAGGCGTTGGAGCGCGGACACTCAGTGGAATGATGCGGCCCTGCGTCACCAGTTCCGCATGGGTCTATCTGAAGGACTAAAAGACGAACTTGCTCGAGTGGGTACACCAAATACTCTTGAGGCCTTGATTTCCTTGACCATTCAAATTGACCGACGTCTCCGGGAACGTCGATCTGAACGCTCTGCCCTACCAAACCGCCCGATCTGGATGACAGCAAGAGCACCGGTTCCCGCAGCACGCTACTTACCCCCATCTAGTTTGAATCCAGTTAATGCCACGCCTGACACTTCGGAACCTATGCAATTAGGACTGATGCGACCTGCCCTGTCGCCCAAAGAACGTGCTCGACGTCGGCAACTCAATCTGTGCCTCTATTGCGGTGGAACTGAGCACTATGTCCTTAACTGTCCAGTCAAAATAAGTAAGTGCTCATCTCCTGTGTATACCAGTCTCTCTGCTTTGTCTGCGAATTCTACCCACCTTGCCCTTCCTCTGTCATTACAGCTCCAAGAAGGGACAATACCGGTCAACGCCATCATTGACTCCGGAGCATGCAGCTGCTTTATTGATTCAACTTTTGCGAGCCAGCATAACATCCCATTACGGACTAAGACCCATGGACTCTCTGTATTTCTAGCTGATGGATCCCGCATCAGATCAGGACAAGTAACTCAGGAAACCCTGCCTCTGTCTGCTACCACTTCCTCCCAACACAAGGAATTTCTGGTTCTTGATGCCATCGCCTCTCCTATGTTTCCCATCATCCTGGGCATCCCCTGGCTGCAGGCCCACAACCCACACATTCATTGGACATCTGGAGAAGTAAAATTCCTGTCATATTACTGTCAAGAACACTGCTTTAAGAAAGATTCGGATCCCTTATCCACGCTGCTCTGTCTGGACACCGACCAGAAACTTTGCCAGGTCATACCTAATCATTACCATGAATACCTTGATGTTTTCAGTAAGAAGGGGGCAGACTCTCTTCCACCTCATCGCCCCTACGATTGCCCCATTGAGTTGCTGTCAGGATCAAAAATTCCATTCGGATGCATTTTTCCATTATCAGAAAGGGAGCAAGAAGTACTAAAAACTTATATAGATGAAAACCTGGCCAAAGGCTTCATACGCCACTCTACCTCCCCAGCTGGTGCCGGAATATTTTTCGTCACCAAGAAGGACAAGTCTCTCCGTCCATGTATAGACTATCGAGAACTAAACAAAATCACGGTCAAGAATCGGTATCCCCTACCCTTGATACCTGAACTATTTCAAAAATTAAGGACTGCCGTCATTTTCACTAAACTTGACCTGAGAGGGGCGTATAATTTGATCCGCATCCGGGCTGGGCATGAGTGGAAGACAGCGTTCCGAACCCGATTCGGGCATTATGAATACTTAGTTATGCCCTTTGGACTCTGCAACGCTCCTGCGACCTTCCAACACCTGATCAACGATGTTCTCAGGGACTTTCTTGATGTGTTCGTAATCGCATACTTGGACGATATCTTGATTTTTTCAGAATCTCGTGAGCTGCATCGGGGACATGTCTGCAAAGTGTTGGGTCGTCTCCGCTTACACAGACTTTATGCAAAAGCGGAAAAATGCGAGTTCGAACAACAGAGCATTCAATTTCTGGGGTTAATAATCTCTTCAACGGGCATCAAGATGGACCCACAGAAGGTCTCTGCTGTTCTGGACTGGCCGGTACCCCTGGGCAAGAAGGGAATTCAGCGGTTTGTGGGGTTTGCAAATTTTTACAGGAAGTTCATCAGAGGTTTCTCAGCCATAATTGCACCCATCACGCAGTTAACCAAACAGAATATCCGTTTTTCCTGGAATCAACTTGCCCAAGAGGCCTTCGAAAATCTCAAAAGACTGTTTACCTCAGCACCTATCCTCAGTCATCCTGAACCATCTTTACCGTTTATTTTAGAGGTTGATGCCTCTGAGATTGCGGTAGGTGCGATACTTTCGCAACGTAAAGGTAGCAAAGATGTAATGCATCCTGTAGGGTTCTTCTCCCGAAAACTCTCACCTGCGGAGAAAAACTATGACGTTGGTGACCGAGAGCTGCTCGCTATAAAGACTGCACTGGAAGAATGGAGGTACCTGTTGGAGGGGGCTATGCATCCAGTACTAATTTACACTGACCATAAAAACTTGGAATATTTACGATCTGCCAAACGACTGAAGCCTCGACAAGCCCGCTGGGCTTTGTTTTTCTCACGTTTTTCCTTCCATATTACTTATCGTCCAGGCTCAAAAAATATTAAACCGGATGCACTATCTCGAATGCATGACAATCCTAAAGACTTATCTACTCCTGACACCATCTTACCTGCAAACAATTTCTTATTACTGCAATCAGATTTACTCTCCCAGATTAAGGGAGCATCCTCCGAATCAGCCAGGCCTACAGGGATCACTTTGGTAAACAGAGATGGTTTATTCTGGAAGGGAAGCCAAATTTTCGTCCCTGAAGATGTTCGGGTCAGGGTTTTGACGCTTCTTCACGATCATCCACTGGCGGGCCACTTTGGAGTTCGCAAAACCCTGGAATTAGTGCAGCGTACATTCTGGTGGCCCAATCTGAAAGACTTTTGCGAAAAATATGTCAGTTCCTGTCCCATCTGTATCCAGAATAAGACATCCAGGAATCGAGCTTGGGGCCTGTTAAAACCTTTACCCATACCCGACAGACCGTGGAAAATGATTTCTATGGATTTTATTGTGGAGCTTCCATGTTCTGAGGGGTGCTCAGCCATCTTTGTGGTAGTGGACCGTTTAACCAAGATGGCTCATTTTCTGCCTTTAAAGGGAACCCCGTCTGCCATCGAAACTGCTCGTATAATTGTCAAGGAGATCATCAGACTTCATGGAGTTCCTGTAAACATAGTTTCCGATAGAGGGGTTCAATTCACCTCACGTTTCTGGAGAGCCCTGTGTGAAACCCTAAAAATTGAATTGGCCCTGTCCTCGGCCTATCATCCTCAAACGAACGGACAGACAGAAAGAACCAATCAGACACTGGAACAATACATCAGATGCTTTACTTCTTTCACACAGGACGATTGGGTATCTCTGCTATCTCTGCTGGTATCTCTGTAACTTGTAAACACCAAATCTCAGAAAGAGAATCTCAGAAAGAGGCTTGGTCCTTTGTGGTTGAGCTAGCTTTAAATTCTATCAAGACTTGTACAAAATTAATCCCTGTTTTTTTTAACTGCTTTCCGACCAGCCGCCGTCATTATACTGCGGCAGGTCAGCACGATCCCGCGAACTGTCAAAGCTGTACATCGGTCTCTTTAAGTGGGATAGCAGGCGCGCGCATCCGCTGCACTGCAGGAGTGCTGCTGCGCGTGGCCGAGCTCAAGAGCCAGAACAGGGATGTGTGTGTGTGTAAACACACACATCCCTGCTCTGTGAGGAGAGGAGAGACAGATCGTGAGTTCCTACTAGCTGGGAACTACGATCTATCATTTGCTCCAGTCAATCCCATCCCCCTACAGTTAGAACACACACTAGGGAACACAGGTAACCCCTTGATCGCCACCTAGGGTTAACCTCTTCCCTGCCAGTGACATTTACACAGTAATCAATGCATTTTTATAGCACTGATCGCTGTATGATTGTTAATGGTCCCAAAAATGTGTCAAAAGTGTCCAAACTGTCCGCCATAATGTCACAGTCCCGATAAAAAAAAAATATCGCTGATCACCACCATTACTAGTAAAAAAAAATAATAATACTAAAAATGCCAAAACTCTTATCCCCTATTTTGTAGACGCTATAACTTTTGCCCAAACCAATCAACCTATTGATGTGGAAAAATGAATGTGTCATCGGTGTAAAAATATATAAAACTATAATAATGTGTGACTTTACCTTTTAATTTAAATAGCAGATCTGCTGCAGTTATAGATCCCCCAACAATAGTGTGGGGTAAGCAATGTTACAGGAAAAGGTGTAACTGTGCTGACTAGGGATGAGCCGAACACCCCCCTGTTCGGTTCGCACCAGAACATGCGAACAGGAAAAAAATTCGTTCGAACACGCGAACACCGTTAAAGTCTATGGGACACGAACATGAATAATCAAAAGTGCTAATTTTAAAGGCTAATATGCAAGTTATTGTCAATAAAAGTGTTTGGAGACCTGGGTCCTGCCCCAGGAGACATGAATCAATGCAAAAAAAAGTTTTAAAAACGGCCGTTTTTTCAGGAGCAGTGATTTTAATAATGCTTAAAGTCAAACAATAAAAGTGTAATATCCCTTTAAATTTCATACCTGGGGGGTGTCTATAGTATGCCTGTAAAGGGGCGCATGTTTCCTGTGTTTAGAACAGTCTGACAGCAAAATGACATTTTGAAGGAAAAAACACATTTAAAACTACCCGCGGCTATTGCATTTCCGACAATACACATAGAAGTTCATTGATAAAAACGGCATGGGAATTCCCCACAGGGCAACCCCGAACCAAAATTAAAAAAAAAAAATGATGTGGGAGTCCCCCTAAATTCCATACAAGGCCCTTCAGGTCTGGTATGGATATTAAGGGGAACCCCAGCCAAAATTTAAAAAAAAAAATTGACGTGGGGTTCCCCCTAAATTCCATACCAGACCCTTCAGGTCTGGTATGGATTTTAAGGGGAACCCCGCGCCAAAAAAAAAAAAAAAAAAAAAACGGCGTGGGGTCCCCCTAAAAATCCATACCAGACCCTTATCCGAGCACGCAACCTGGCAGGCCGCAGGAAAAGAGGGGGGGACGAGAGTGCGCCCCCCCCCCTCCTGAACCGTACCAGGCCACATGCCCTCAACATTGGGAGGGTGCTTTGGGGTAGCCCCCCAAAACACCTTGTCCCCATGTTGATGAAGACAAGGGCCTCATCCTCACAACCGTGGCCGGTGGTTGTGGGGGTCTGCGGGCGGGGGGCTTATCGGAATCTGGAAGCCCCCTTTAACAAGGGGACCCCCAGATCCCGGCCCCCCCCCCTGTGTGAAATGGTAAGGGGGTACTTACCCCTACCATTTCACTAAAAAACTGTTAAAAATGACAAGAGACAGTTTTTGACAATTCCTTTATTTAAATGCTTCTTCTTTCTTCCTTCATCTTCTTCTTCTTCTGGTTCTTCTGGCTCTTCTGGTTCTTCCTCCGGCGTTCTCGTCCAGCATCTTCTCCGCGGCGTCTTCTATCTTCTTCTCCTCGGGCCGCTCCGCACCCATGGCATGAGGGGAGGCTCCCGCTCTTCTCTTCATCTTCTTCTCTTCTTCATCTTCTTCTTCATCTTCTTCTTCCTTCTTCTCTTCTTCATGTCTTCTCCGGGCCGCTCCGCAGCCATGCTGTGGCATGGAGGGAGGCTCCCGCTGTGTGACGGCGTCTCTTCGTCTGACGGTTCTTAAATAACGGGGGGCGGGGCCACCCGGTGACCCCGCCCCCTCTGACGCACGGTGACTTGACGGGACTTCCCTGTGACGTCACGGGGAATGCCACAGGGAAGTCCCGTCATGTCACCGTGCGTCAGAGGGGGGCGGGGTCACCGGGTGGCCCCGCCCCCCGTTATTTAAGAACCGTCAGACGAAGAGACGCCGTCACACAGCGGGAGCCTCCCTCCATGCCACAGCATGGCTGCGGAGCGGCCCGGAGAAGACATGAAGAAGAGAAGAAGGAAGAAGAAGATGAAGAAGAAGATGAAGAAGAAGATGAAGAAGAGAAGAAGATGAAGAGAAGAGCGGGAGCCTCCCCCCTCATGCCATGGGTGCGGAGCGGCCCGAGGAGAAGAAGATAGAAGACGCCGCGGAGAAGATGCTGGACGAGAATGCCGGAGGAAGAACCAGAAGAGCCAGAAGAACCAGAAGAAGAAGAAGATGAAGGAAGAAAGAAGAAGCATTTAAATAAAGGAATTGTCAAAAACTGTCTCTTGTCATTTTTAACATTTTTGACAGTTTTTTAGTGAAATGGTAGGGGTAAGTACCCCCTTACCATTTCACACAGGGGGGGGCCGGGATCTGGGGGTCCCCTTGTTAAAGGGGGCTTCCAGATTCCGATAAGCCCCCCGCCCGCAGACCCCCACAACCACCGGCCACGGTTGTGAGGATGAGGCCCTTGTCCTCATCAACATGGGGACAAGGTGTTTTGGGGGGCTACCCCAAAGCACCCTCCCAATGTTGAGGGCATGTGGCCTGGTACGGTTCAGGAGGGGGGGGGCGCACTCTCGTCCCCCCCTCTTTTCCTGCGGCCTGCCAGGTTGCGTGCTCGGATAAGGGTCTGGTATGGATTTTTAGGGGGACCCCACGCCGTTTTTTTTTTTTTTTTTGGCGCGGGGTTCCCCTTAAAATCCATACCAGACCTGAAGGGTCTGGTATGGAATTTAGGGGGAACCCCACGTCAATTTTTTTTTTTAATTTTGGCCGGGGTTCCCCTTAATATCCATACCAGACCTGAAGGGCCTTGTATGGAATTTAGGGGGACCCCCACATCATTTTTTTTTTTTATTTTGGTTCGGGGTTCCCCTGTGGGGAATTCCCATGCCGTATTTATCAATGAACTTCTATGTGTATTGTCGGCAATGCAATAGCCGCGGGTAGTTTTAAATGAGTTTTTTCCTTCCAAATGTCATTTTGCTGTCAGACTGTTCTAAACACAGGAAACATGCGCCCCTTTACAGGCATACTATAGACACCCCCCAGGTACGAAATTTAAAGGGATATTACACTTTTATTGTTTGACTTTAAGCATTAATAAAATCACTGCTCCTGAAAAAACGTCCGTTTTTAAAACTTTTTTTTGCATTGATCCATGTCCCCTGGAGCAGGACCCAGGTCCCCAAACACTTTTTATGACAATAACTTGCATATAAGCCTTTAAAATTAGCACTTTTGATTTCTCCCATAGACTTTTAAAGGGTGTTCCGCGGCATTCGAATTTGCCGCGAACACCCCAAATTGTTCGCTGTTCGGCGAACTTGCGAACAGCCAATGTTCGAGTAGAACATGAGTTCGACTCGAACTCGAAGCTCATCCCTAGTGCTGACCCTAAATAGGATATTTATCTTACCACATATCAAAAACAATCTTTATCAGTGATTCGTCATCATGAATTCAAATAAAGTGCCTATTTAGTGAACTGCAATATTATAAAGAAAATGATCCTTCTTAAATCAAAAAAAAAAAATCATGTGTTAAAGAAAAAAAACTGTTCCAACAATCCTCTTCAAAAGATAGTTATCCGAATCCCACATGCACAAATCCACATCCGTGATTGGAAAACTTTCACCAATTCGTGAACCACCACCACCTTCTAAAATGGACACTCACCAGAAACAAGGTAAGAAAGACGCCTTTGGTTTATGTTGGGTTAACCACTCCACTCATATAAGCATGCCTGAAGATTTCCCAATTGAATGCCAGTAATCACTTCTTGCATCTCCACATTAATCTCAGGATCTCATGAAAAGCAAACAGCCATCATTGCGCAACATATTATACTTTATTCAATGATTAAAATACATATAGGGAGTTTTCACTCACAAGTGTGGTGCCTATAGACCGGAACTAAGTCTTTCCAGAAATGCTCTTAGGGCTAGCAAGTGCCGTTCTATCTCCGGGGATGGGTTGTACGATCCAAGCCTCGATTTGGTGCGGGTTGGGGCAGGAAGTTACGTTGGCTTTACCCAGAAGCCTTCTTACTAGAAATGGCGGCGATCTGCAATTTTTTATTAGTAATGGGGGTGATCAGCGATTTTTATCGTGACTGTGACCATTGCCATTTATACAGCGATCAGTGCTATAAAAATGCACTGATTACTGTGTAAATGACACTGGCAGGGAAGGGGTTAAACACTAGAGGGCGATCAAGGGGTTAAGTGTGTCCCAGGGAGTGATTCTAACTGTAGGGGGGATTGTCTCACTAGAACATGACAGAGATCACTGCTCCCAATGACAGGGAGCAGTAGATCTCTGTCATGCTGCTAGGCAGAACAGGGAAATTCCTTGTTTACATAGGCATCTCCCCATTCTACAGCTGCATGACACGATCACGGGCCCCCGGCAGGCATAGAGGCCGCAGGACCTGTGGGCATGCTCACAAAGTATGCAGTGGGCATGTGCCCACTGCGCCATGATTTAAAGGGGACATACCTGTACGCCCATTTGCCCAGCCGTGCCATTCTGCTGATGTAAATCATTGCGCGCTGGTCTGTAAGGGGTTAATGGATGCACAAGCTCTTTTATTATTTTAGACAAATGTGAATAAATATCTGTCGTTCCTGAAGAGGCTTTGACCCGTGAAACACGTTGAAAGGGGACATTTCATCCATCACTTCTGTGTCAGGGAAATGGCCACAGGAGAACTGGCAATGCTGCCAATACTAGAAATGGGCTCATCCGGTGCATTCCCGAGTGCACTGGGGCAAGAATGAGGAATTGGCGCAGGTTCTTTGGGCTCTGTACTTCCAGTACCACCTTCAGGGGGATCCCTCTCAGCACTTCAGCCTCCAACCAGGTACATGACAGCACAATCCATCCATCATGTCAGATGCCGACAGAGGAGCTTCCACACTCGGGGCTATGTGCCAACAAGTCACCGCTCTCACACAAGCAGTGCAGAGATTACAGATAGGCTACTTTCAGTTGGAAGGTCACCTGCAGCTTCTAAAAAGGTGTCCCCTGCTCCTGTGGATCTCAGTCCACCGCCCATCAGCACTGCATCAGCTTCATCAATGCAGGAATACATCACCTCTACACACACACTGTGGTGGTCCCTCCTCCTGAACCATGGGTGCCAACACCTGAATGATTTTCTGGTGACTGAAAGAAGTTCAGAGCCTTCAGAAACACCTACCTGTTGTACCTGGCCCTTCAGCTGAGAACTTTTTCCGCAGAGACTGTGGAAGTAGGATTCATTATCTCCTTGTTGTCTTATGAACCCCAAGCTTGGGCCCATAAGTTGTTGGAAAAAGGAGCCCTGTTTTTAACTCTGTTGATGCCTTATTTTAAGCTATGGCACAAATATATGATGACACCCAACATGTGGCCACCGCTCAAACCGTCCTGCATACTCTACAGCAGGGTTGGGACCCGGTGGAGGACTGCACCGTTGACTTCATCAAGTGGTCTGCAGATACGGGCTGGAATGAGGCAGCTGCTATGTACCAGTACTGCCTAGGACTATCTGAAGCCCTAAAAGATGAGCTTGCTTGTGTAGAGACTCTCGCTTCACTTGAAGGACTGAATCAGTTAGACATCCAGCTCAAAAGATGCCTGCGGGATCGATGATCAGAACGTTCCCAAACTTTCCAGCCTACCTGGATGTTGGTTAAGGTCCCACCTGCTTTCACACCCGCATCTGTACCCTCCACCACTGCAGCTTCTGAAGTGGAACCAATGCAAATAGGCCTGTTCCATTGTTCTTTAGCTTCTGACAAGAGGCAATGTCGTTGGCAGGCCAATCTTTGTCTCTACTGTGAAGGAGACAGACATTTCTTGTGCAACTGCTCCGTGAGACCCAGTAAGTCTTCTCCATGAAGTCCCACATATTTCCAGATCTATGGATCTTCCCCATCTCACCTTGTTCTCCCTGTCTCATTGCAGGTGGTGGAAGGGGAGGTCTGGCTTCTAGCAATAATTGACTCCGGGGCACGCAGCTGCTTTCTGGATGTTTCCCTAGCAAAAAGACTTTGAGTACCCCTCCATAATAAAAAACAAAGGCTGGAGGTGCATTTAGCGGATGGCTCCGTCTCCAGTTCTGGACCTGGAACCAGACTCATTCTCACCATAACAGATTCCAGCCATCAAGAATTCATCTGCTTTGATGTTTTATGTTCACCCATGTTCCCTATCATCCTGGGAAGCCCTTGGCTGCAGGCGCATAACCAGCAAATTAACTTTGTCAAGAAGGAAGTCTCCTTTTCCTCTGCTTACTGCCTGCAACACTGCAGCTTGACTGTTAAACCAGTACCCAGTATCCAGTACCCACCAGAACATACCACCAGCTTATAATGAGTTAATAGAAGTTTTTGACAAGAAGAAGGCTGATGTCCTCCTACCTTACCGGTCATGTGATTGTCCAATTGAATTACTACCTGGTGCTGAAATTCCATTTGGGTGCATATTTCCTCTATCAGAAGCTCCGCTGGAAACATTACGGCTATACATCAATAAAAATCTAGATAAGGGGTTCATCTGTCATCCTTCCTCTCCTGCTAGGACCAGCATATTCTTTGTCAAAAAAAAAGGATAACATATTGAGGCCATGCGTGGACTATAGGGAACTTAACAAAGTTACCATAAAGAACCGGTATCTGCTCCTTCTCATCCTTGAACTCTTTTAAAGGTTTCAAACTGCCTGGATCCTCACCAAATTAGATATACGAGGTGCCTATAACCTCGTCCGTATCCACGAGGGTACTAGTGGAAAATGGCATTTATAACTCGGTTCGGACACTTCGAATATCTCATTATGCTGCTCGGCTTGTGCAACGCTCCAGCCATGTTCCAACACTTTGTGAAAGATATATTCTGAGAATTCCTCGACAACTTTGTGTTGGTCTACCTAGATGACATCCCCATCTTTTCTGCCACTCTGGAACTCCACAGAGAACATGTAAAGAAGGTGCTTTCAACCCTAAGTAAGCACAGACTATACATTAAGTCAGAAAAAAGTGTGACTTTAAAAAAATGTCTATCCAGTTTCTGGGCCTTACTATTTCCACAGATGGAATTGCAATGGATCCACAAAAGGTGAAGGCAATCTTGGAGTTGGGTCCATACTTATCGTAGGACCACCCATATTGCAAAGGGGGTTCATACATACTGCACACCTAAGATTTATGAATACGAGTAGGGAGTGCTATACTTTAGGCTATCCCAGTGTACAACTATTTTTAGGTAGCGCCAATATACCCAAACAATTTTTATTTTAAATCTTGGAGTGGCCAACCCCTTGGACACAAAAGGCATCCAGAGGTTTGTGGGCTTCGCCAATTTCTATCGGAGATTTGTGAAGGGCTTTTCTGCCATCATCTCACCCATCACCCAGTTGACCCGCCAGAAGGCCCGATTCCAGTGGTCTCAAGAAGCTCAGGTAGTCTTTGACAAACTAAAAAGTCTGTTCATCTCCACACCAGTACTACAACATCCAGACCCGGCCTTGCCTTATGTGTTGGAGGTGGATGCCTCAGAAGTGGCCACAGGGGCAATCCTGTCTCAATGCCAGGGACCTAAGGCTCTACTGTCAGAAACCATGAAATCAGACCGAGACAGAAGTACAGTTAAATCACACTTGTTTAATAATAAAAGTAAATAGAACAAACATAGTCAAAACATAGCCAATAGTTAAGTAACCGGAATGGATAGTCAGCCAAGCCAGAAGGTCAGGGATCAGTGTAGTGGAACAGCAAGCAGGATCCGGAGCCAGAAGGGATGTCAGCCAAGCAAGTCTTTCAACAGGAACGCAGGAGATAGTCTCTGTGATGTTGACCAAGGCGAAGGCAGAGATCCTCTGGGCTGGACGGCTTAAGTAGGTAGGACTGACGAGCAGGATATCATCAACAGCTGATTAACTGTGGAGAGATAGGAGATGGCAATTAGCCGACAGCTGAGTGGCCAGCTTAGAGAAGGAAGGGCTGAGCCCAGCCCTGACATCTACTCCATCCCGTGGATTTCTCCTCTCAGAAAATGAGTCCACTGGAAAGAAATTATGATGTGGGCAATTGGGAATTGTTGGCCATAAAATCTGCCTTGAAAGAATGGAGGTATTTGCTGGAAGGTGCCTCCCATCCCATTATGATTTTTATGGGTCATAAGAACCTAGAATGCCTCAGAGCCGCTAAATGTTTAAAACCCCGGCAAGCTCAATGGGCCTTGTTCTTTTCCAAGTTCAACTTCCATATTACTTACTAGCCAGGCTCCAAGAATGGGAAGGTGAATGCTCCCCAATGTTCCCAGATAACCCTGAAGTTGCAGAACCAAGTACTATCTGTCAGGAACCATGAATCAGGCTGAGACAGAAATGCAGTAACAAACACACCTTTTAATATAATAGTAAAAATGGTACAGATTAGTACAACATGGTCAAAATATAAAAGACGGGGCTCGGTAACCAAAGCAGGTAGTCAGACAGGCCAGTAATCAGGAAAATAGAGATCAGGGTAGTTGGAGGCAGAAGAACAGGATCAGGAACCAGAAGGGACGTCAACCGGGCAAAGTCTTTCATAGGAACACAGCAGAGAATCTCCAGATATATTGACCAAGGCGAAGGTGGGAAATGAATGAACAAGGCAGTTTAAATAGCCAGAAGGGCGGAACCCACCAGGGAAGTCCTCTATCCCCCCTACTTTTTGTCTTAGTGATAAAACACTTGGCAACAGCCATTAGACAAAATGAAAATATAGTGGGGACCCAGACACCCTCCTCAGTTCACAAACTTTCACTTTATGCAGATGATCTCCTCATTTACGTTCAACAGCCTCACTCATCCCTACCTTCTCTGATGCAAGAATTTCACAGATTTGGAGAACTTAGTAAATTTAAACTTAACATGCCCAAGACAGAAGCTCTTAACATATTCCTACCACCCACCACCCTTTCTCAAGTACAGGCCAATTTCCCATTCCAGTGGGGATCCAGGGGCATCTCATATCTTGGGATAACGATCCCATCCAACCTCTCCAACCTCTATAATCTCAACTAACTCCCCTTACTGCCCCGACTCCGAAAGGAACTAGACACATGGAATGCATCGCCGCTGCCTTGGTTTGGCCGTATTAACACACTCAAAATGGACACCCTCCCCAAATTACTTTATTTGTTCCAGACAGTGCCTATCACCGTGCCCAAACATTTCTTCAACTCCCTATGATTCATGTCCATAAGCTTCATCTGGCACCAAGGACTATCCCATATCCGTCACACCCTGCTCACATACCCCAAAATACAAGGTGGAGCAGGCCTCCCAGTCTTTAAATTACACCACAAGGCTGCCATACTATCCAGGATCCTGGAACGGTTCCCCCGACCCATTCCCAAAAGAATCCACCATAGTGGAACAAGATCTCTCCACTCTCGACCTCCGGGCATTACTATGGGGGTATGGGCAGAAACTGCACCTCCTGTCCACTTCCTCCCCGTTAACAACTGCAGCACTACACCTGTGGTATAAAAAGGGACTGTCGTCGCTGTTGTCAAGAGATCCTTCACCACTCATATCATTATTTGATCACCTGGCCCTCCCCCAGGGTATGGGCTCCGGAACGGTAGGCCCATATTTCTGTTCTACATGGTCTACAGCAAATTAATTTGTGCACCCAACTTTAGGTACACCTGTTGTACCAGGAGACCAGGGTAACTGGCTTACAGCACTACGTATATCCTCCTTCTGCTCAGACCTATTCTCCTCTTCCCAAATACACAGGCCTTTAACAGGCTACGAATAGCTGTGCTCTCTCTCAGAGACACCCAGACACCTTCTCTCCACCATTTATAAACTACAACACTCACTGACCCATGGCCAACCCTCCTCTTACACTAGGAGGTGGGCCACGGACCTGGGAAGAGAAGTCTCCTCGGCTGACTGGCAAAAGTCATTCCACTTCACACACAAATCCTCTACCTCTTGTTATACACAGGAGAGGAGATGTGGCGACCCAGAGGGAAACTACCTCCACATCTGGTGGAAGTGTAAGGCCATACAACCCCTCTGGTCTCAGGTTTTCTCCATATACGGTAGTTTATATGATTGACCAACGACACCTACCCCAGAGATAGCTCTATTATCTATGCTCCTGGGCTCCATAACCTCTCAAAAACATTCTCTATTATGCTTTTTCCTGTCAGCGGCCAGACAACTTACACCCTTTTTTTTTTTTAAGACCACTACCACCCCTCCCCTGTCCTCCTGGGTCTCAGTGGTCAACGACATTATGCACATGGAAGAGATAATAGCCTTGGACAATGATACCTTCGATAAATTTAAAATTCTATGGCTCACTTGGATCGAATATTCTACTTCTGATTCCCTGAAAGCCTGTTAACTCCCCACAGCTAAGCTGAACATACCTTATGTTACTGACTCCCCAATTTGTTGCACCAGGACCTGCTCATCCCCCTCTATTCTCCCTTTCCCCCTGACACACCCCTACCCTTACCCTTCCCAACCTCCAAACCCCCTTCCCCTCTCCCTATCTTTCTCACTTCCTTCTCCCCCAAATTCTATGTTGCCATGACTAGGATCTAGATGTTTTCATCAACATCTCTCATATTGTGGTTTGCAATACACCACGGACTAAGCCAATACTTTTTGGATAAGGATCACACCCGTATATTCCACCGGTCTATAGCCTAGATTATACCAAATATAAAACCTACAATGTATTGTTTCCTGTATTGAACATCCAGCTATTATGTATATTATGTTGTTTCATTCTGTTAAACACAATAAAAACATATTTGACTCTAAATAGCCAGAAGCAGCTGGCTTTAGGCAGGACTGATAAGCAGAGAATTATATCCAGGTGAGCCACTGAGGGATCAATGATTGCTGACATTATCCAGCAGCTGAGCAGCCTAAGCACAGAAAAGGGAGATGCTAAGAGCCCAGCCCTGACAGTAACCCCTCCTCAATGAGGGGCTCAGAGGGGCACCAGATTTGAGGGTAAAATGTCTATGGAAAGCACAGGAGCATATATGACCGAAGATGAGACCCAAGAGTGTTCCTCTGGACCATACCCTTTCCAATGAACAAGGTACTGTATGCGTCCATGGAACCTACGGGAGTCAATGATAGATTGTATCTCATACTCCTCATTGTTCTCAACCTGAACCGGGCAAGGATGTGGTACAGAGGTTGTAAAGAGGTTGCACACCAAAGGCTTTAATAGGGAAACATGGAATGTATTATAAATACCCATGTTGAAAGGAAGCGCTAAAGCGTAGGCCACTGGGCTGATCCTATGGAGAATAAGGAAAGGTCGAATATACCACGGTGCCAGTTTAAGTGAGGGAACGTGGAGTCAGAGGTTACGAGATGAGAGCCAGATCCTCTCCCCAACTTGGTAGGAAGGTGCAGGTAGGCGTAGGCTGTCAGCACGGAGTCTATACCTCTCACTGGCATGTCGCAAGGACTCTTGGACATGCACCCAAGTAGAACGGAGATCACGTGGAGGAGATCCTCTAACACAGGAATTCTTTGAGGAACAAATGTGTCAGGCAACATGGATGGCTGAAACCCATAATTTGCCATAAACTGAGACAAGCGGCATTGACGGCACAATTGTGAACAAACTCTGCCCAAGGTAAGAGGTCTGACCTGTTATGGTGGTCAGAACTATAACATTGAAAATGCTCCAAGGCTTGGTTGGCTCGTTTTGTGGCCCCATTGGACTGCGGGTTATACACAAAGGTGAAGGAAAGCTGAATTCCCAATTGTGCACAAAAGGCTCACCAAAACCTGGACACAAACTGGCTACCCCTGTCCGAGATGATAACCTCGGATAGCCCATGTAACTGAAATATCTCCTGAGCAAAAATGGATAGTTTTTTGGATGTGGGCAACTTCTTAAGTGGAATACAATGTGACATCTTCGGGTCAACCACCATAAGAATAACTGTGTTTCCCTGGGAGTTGGGTAACTCCACAATAAAATCCATAGACAAGTGGGTGCAAGGCCTCTCTCCATTGGGTTTGGGTTGTAGGAGGCCCACTGGAAGATGTTGAGGTGTTTTACTCTGAGCACACATGGAACAAGGGGCTATGAAGGCCGATACATCAGAATAGAGACTAGGCCACAAGAATTGTTAAGAAATAGATCAAATGAGTTTATTCTTCCCTGGGTGACCAGCTGCCTTGGGAGAATGTTAAGCATTGAGCAAAGCAATGCGGTGATTCTCAGGGACAAAGCAGCAGTCACAAGGTTTCTCTGGAGGAGAATGGAATGGAGCAGCAAGAATTCTGTCACCCAAAGGGAAAGTGAGATTAAGGTGAAAAGTGGCTAGAATACGATCGGGAGGTATCACAGGGGTAGGAACCAAGTCCATTTTAGAGGCTGAGAAAAACTGTTGTGAAAATGCATCAGCCCTTACTGTCTTAGTACTGGGTAAGAATGAGACTACATAATTGAAGCTTGACAGAAAAAGAGCCCATCGCACCCTTCTTGGAGATCAGCATTTTACCTCGGACAAGAATGTGAGATTCTTATGGTCAGTCAAAATGAGGACCGGCACAGTGATACCCTCAAGGAGATGCCTCCATTCCTTAAGAGCTAAAATAATAGCTAGCAACTCTCTGTCCCCTATCTTGTAATTGCATTCTGCAGGAGACAATTTCTTAGAAAAGTAGCCACAAGGATGCATATCGCTCTCAGAAGGTAAGACATTGAGACAGAAAGGCGCCTACTCCAGTCTCAGATGCATCAACCTCAAGAATAGGTAACGTAGGATCAGGATGTGCCAGCACTGGATCTGAAACGAAGGCAGCTTTGAGAGACTCAAAAGCTTTAATAGAATCTGGAGACCAATTCTGTGGGTTGCCGTCCTTTCTGGTCATATCAGTCAGGGGTTTGAAAGAAAGAGAAATTATGAATACATTTCCGATAATAATTGGCAGAGCCAAGAAAACGTTACAGTGGATGTAGACCTATGGGTCAAGTCCACTGTAGAACTGCAAATAGTTTCTCTGGGTCCATTGAAAAACCACCAGTAGAAATGACATAACCCGGAAATGTAACCTGTTCACGATGGAACTCGCACTTTTCCAATTTACAATACAGGTTATTATCTCTGAAACTCTGTAGCACATGGGAGATATCTGTGTGGTGGCTCTCTAGGGATTTTGAAAATATGAGAATATCATCAAGATAAACCATCACATATTGCTGCAACATATCTCAGAGGACATTGTTCATAAATTCCTGAAAAACTGCAGGAGCGTTGCAGAGACCAAACGGCATTACAAGGTATTCTTAATGTCTGGTCCTGGTATTTAACGCAGTTTTACATTTGCCGCCCTCCTTGAAACTCACCAGATTATATGCCTCTCTCAAATCGAGCTTCGTGAAAACTCCCTTGCTCCCTTGAGGCGGTCAAATAATTCTGTAATCAATGGAATCGGAAAAGCGTTCTTAATCGTGATGCGATTGAGACCCCTATAATCAATACAAGGTCTCAGTTCACCTCTCTTCTTTTTCACAAAGAAGAAGCTAGCACTGGCAGGAGACGAGGATTTGTGGATGAACACCTGAGAAAGTTAATCTGCAACATAGTCCTTCATGGCTTTATCCTCTGAGAAAGACAAAGGGTAGAACCGGCCACCAGGGAACATGGCACCAGATTTAAGGTCAATTGCACAATCATCCTACCGGAATAGAGTCAAACTACCGGCTTGACCTTAGTCAAAGACATCACTAAATTTGTGGTACTCCTCTGGCAAGGAGGAGAGTGAAGAGGTGTTTAAGACCTTAACCACTTTCTGAAAACATGTCTTACTGCATTGTGGCAACCAGGAAAGATCCTGAGCACCATGCCAATCAAAAGAGTGGTTATGCCTTTGTAACCAGGTATAACCAATGACCTCTGGGTAATGAGGTGAGGAAATTACTTTAAACTGGATTATCTCATGGTGAAGAGTGCCTATGGCCATGGTCAACTGAGCAGTCTCATGAGTCACATGGGCAGGCTGTAAAGTTCTTCCATCAATAACCCTAATGGCAAGTGGAGTGGCATGAAGCTGCAGTGGAATAGAGTGCTTAGACACAAGGGGACCATCTATGAACAGGCCTGGAGCCCCAGAGTCGATTAGAGCCTGTGTATTGATGGACGGCTGAGACCAAGAAAGGGTAACTGGAACTAGAGGCTTATCCTTCAGGATAACTGGGGAAGCAACAATGCCACCCAAGGTCTGTCCCCTACAGGACCTCAAGGTGCGGACATTTCCTGGAAGGGTAGGACAAGACTTCAAAAAGTGACCTGCCTGGCCTCAAAGGCACAATCTCTCCCTCCTCCTAAAGGCCCTCTCCACGCAGAGAGACTTGTGAAGCCCAACTGCATGGGTTCTACTTCACTGGCAGACTCGGTACCAGAAGGCATGGGTGGTGAGGGAGGCAAGGGTGGGAATGCAAAGCTCAGAGCCAATCATACAGTAGGCTTCCACAAGCGCTCCTTAAAGGAAGGTCTCTCTCGTAGTCTGGAGTCAATGAGAATGGCAAAAATGATTAACTTCTCCAGATCAGTAGGTATGCCTTGAGCTGCTATCACATCTTTAACGTTATTCGAGAGACAATGATAAAAAGCAGTCTTGAGGGCCTCATTATTCCAAGCAATCTCTGTTGCCAGAGTATGGAATTCAATAGCATAATTAACAACAGTTCTCTACTCTGTTTGATGGACATGAGGCTTTTGGCAGCAGAAGTGGAGCGAGCAGAAATGTCAAATACCCTTTTAAAGGATGCCACAAACTCAGGGTAACTGAGGACAATGAGTTTTTGAATCTCCTAAAGAGACCAGTAACCCTGCACAAAGAAAGATAGGAGCTTTTTTTTTTTATTGTTACAGGAAGCTCCTGTTCAAAGGTAAAGTTTCAAGCTGGATTATTGCAAGAAATACACAAAGCATACCTAGATTTAAGGAAGAATGCACATGCCGCTTGTACAGTATTTATACAATATTTGCTTCTCCTCGAGCTTAACTTTAATTTCCAAAAAGCTACCAGTACTGAGAAAAATATGTAGGCTGCCATTGTTGGTCACTTTTAAGAAATGCGTACCTCCCAACCGTTCCTGATTCGGTGGGACATAACCGCAATTGGCAGCTCTGTCCCAGGTCCCGGGCACCCTCATTCTGGGACAATACAGTGTCCCGGAATTACCCCCTGGCCCTGGACTGATCTGATGCCCTCTAAAATATTCCTCACATCGTTGCTGTCACTCACTGAGAGCCTGTGGTGGACCCCTGGCTGGTGAGACCCCTTTTACATGAGTCGTTGGCTCAGTGCCCAAATGGTTGCTAGCTGCCGCCCTGCCTCGCATCTAGCAACCAGTGACATCACGAGGAGGAGAGAGATAGAGCCCCAGCATTCACAGCGGGGAAGATTTAACTTCCTCCTTCGTGCCTACTAATTAGCTCCACCCACCTCCTCCCTGCATTGTTCAGCCAGCAGTATGCAGAAGTGCACAAAGGAGAGATGAGTTTTGTAGAAAGGCAAGTGAAACCAAAGCACTCACCATGGACAGATCTGGGTTAAAAACCTCAGTCAGCTCTCCCCCAGCAGCCAGCGTTCTGTGCTGAACTGTAACTGTCAGCACTTCACAGGAGCTCCGAGTGTGTGTCAGCCTGGAGCTAGCACTGGTAAGAGGACGGTAGGCAGATAAAGGGTCTGCAGAAGAGGAGAGTACACTGGCAGATGAGATTACACCCTCGGAGTGATGGAAGGAGGACACATCCTTAGATATCAGGGCAGGGTTCATGCTGGGATGTGACCCCCCAAAAGTGAAGGACTACAGGTCCCAGAACCCACTCAGAACTGGAGAGGTGATGCCCCCCAATCAGTAAAGAACTACAGGTCCCAGCATTAGCATGTGAAATCTATGAGGTTACACCCTTAATTCTCAAGGGTTCTCATGCTGGGACCTGTAGTCCTTCAATCTGGGGGGGGGGGCGCATCACATCCTTAGATATCAGGAGTTCATGCTGGGACTTGTAGTGTTTTACTTTTGGGGGATGTGACCCCCCAAAAGTGAAGGACTACAGGTCCCAGCATGAACCCCTCAGAGCTAAAGATGTGACCCCCCGGCCCCCGCATGGGAGGAGTCACTCAGCAGCCAGCGGCAGGAGGGGCGTTCACTTTCCCGGGGCTACGGTGTATTGGACTGGTGGCAGGCTATAGGTGACAAGTGGCACACTGCATCTGGTGGCAAGTGGCACGCTGCATCTGGTGGCAAGTGACACGCTACATCTGGCAGCAGGTAACGGTGGCAAGTGACAAGCTGTATCTGGGGACAGGCAACGTTGGCAAGTGGCACACTGCATCAGGTGACAAGTGACAATCTCAGGGTCCCCACTGATTCTGCATTATGGTGAGTTGAACAATTTCATTATATACTACAAATGTAGTACAACACCAGCCATTCGCCCAACAAATTAGCCCTGCCTCTGAATTCCCTGTCAACCCCGAGACTACATTCCCCCAACCCCTCCCCATCTTTTTTGGGAAGGGGGGCAGGGGGGGTGTCCCTGAATGGCAGTTTGGAAATGTTGTCACCCTAGTGAAGACTGGCCCTTGTATGTTCCCAATCTCAGCAATAGATTTTATTTCATTTATCATAGCAAGCATCCTGGCAGTGTTGCCAGAGCTGGAGAAGAGAGCTAGCTCTTGGCGTTTTGGAAAAAGAATGTGCACTTCCCTCCAAATGTACAATGCAGTGCTTAGTGCCCTAGGCCACATGTAGCCCATTGCCTCTTTGTGTGGCTTATTGGTCCGTAGAGCTGGGCGATTTTCTCAAAAAAAAAAAAAAAAATCAGCGATTTAAAAAAAAAAAAACTTGATTCACGATTTGAATCGAGTTTTTTATTTTTTTGAGGCGTCCAGCCTCGCAGACTAGGCCGAAACTGTGGCCTTGCCTAAAAACTCCTGCCCGCAGCTCCTCAGGACCGGCGCGGTGTCAGCGCCGGTCCTGGTGAAAAAAAAAAAAAAATCTAAAAATGGATTTGCTGAAATTTTGAGTCGATTTGACCTCTCAACTCGATTCAAATTGTTTTTTTTCCCAGCCCTATTGGTCCCCTGCAGATACTTATCTGTAATGTGTCATCTACTATGTCGCCAGTCTATGACTGACTGCTGAAGCATGCCCCCAGTCTCCAACAACCCCTGTAGCATGTTCATAGTCTCTGACCATTTTCTGTATCAGGTCTGCAGTCTGACAAGCTCCTATATCATGTCTGCAGTCTCTGAACATTTTATGTATCATGTCTGCAGTCTCTGAGCATTTTCTGTATCATGTCTGCAGTCTCTGACCATCTCCTATATCATGTCTGCAGTCTCTGAGCATTTTCTGTATCATGTCTGCAGTCTCTGACCACCTCTTGTATCATGTCTGCAGTCTATGACCACCTCAAGTATCATGTCTGCAGTCTCTGACAGTCTCTTGGAGCATGCCTGCAGTCTCTGACCATTTTCTGTATCATGTCTGCAGTCTCTGACCACCTCCTGTATCATGTCTGCAGTCTCTGACAGTCTCTTGGAGCATGTCTGCAGTCACTGACCATCTCTTGGAGCATGTCTGCAGTCTCCGACAGTCTCTTGGAGCATGTCTGCTGCCTCCGACAGTCTCTTGGAGCATGTCTGCCGCCTCCGACAGTCTCTTGGAGCGTGTCTGCAGTCTATACAGTCTCTTGGAGCATGTCTGCAGTCTCTGACCGTCTCCTGTATCATGTCTCTTGTATCATGTCTGTAGTCTCTGACAGTCTGTTGGAGCATGTCTGCAGTCTCTGACCATCTCCTGTATTATGTCTCTTGTATCATGTCCGTAGTCTCTGACCACCACTTGTATGATATCTGCAGTTTCTGACCATCTCTTGTATCATGTCTGCAGTCTCTGACCATCTTCTGTATTATGTCCATACTTCTGCTATGCAGTCTCTGACTATTTTAATGAAGTTCTTTAAGTTAGGCTCAGACAAAGCAATCAAAGCATATTTTATAGGTGCAAGGAATCATGGGTTTTGTTTAACCACATCATGTAAGCCCCTCCCACTGCTAGATGCTTGACCACTCCCACAATTTACTGTGACGTAGCACGCCACAGGTCTTTTTACTCCTCCAGTGTCCCTCATTTTGAAGTTCATAAGTTGGGAGGTATGGAAATGGTCTCCTAAATTCAGCTGAGAAGTCAACACTTCCAGGAGTGCTGATGTCCTGGTTGTCTATAGAGCTTTTGATAATCCTGCTGACCTTCATGTCACTACTGAGTCTTGTAATGATGTGGAGGTCAGCAGAAGGAACCAGTTAGAGCTGAGGGGGAAGCTGAGAGATCTACACTTGAAAGTGTCAGTTTAGGAATGGAGTAGTGTTATGCCGTGTACACACGAGTGGACTTTTCGGCATTATAGTTTCGACGGAAGAAATCTGTCGGACATTCCGATCGTGTGTGGGCTTCATCTGACCTTTTCTGTCAAAAAATCTGACGGACTTTAGAAATAGAACATATTTCAAATCTTTCTGACGGAACTCCACTGGAACCAGTTCCTATCGAGAAATCGGCTTGTCTGTATGCTGTTCCGACGGACCAAAAATGACGCATGCTCTGAAGTACGAGACGGAAGCGCTCGGTCTGGTAAAACTAGTGTTCGTATTGGAGCTAGCACATTCCTTACGCTGCAAATTCTGTGATCGTTTAATGCAGTGCATTATTGTCTTCTTTATAATGCTAGAAGAACGAAGTTGTTTTGCTGCTCATATTCACACAGAGTTCTCACAAACTGATTTCTGGGTTATTTCTCCTGATCTCATGAATAATATTGTATTGTTTAAAAGCCCGATCTCCATAATAATGTTTACCAATTTTTTTTTGAGTCATCTATTATTTTTGATTTTATGTTTTTTTAGGATTATTTTAAAATTATTTGCTAGTGATCTCCATATTTTTTTTTTTGTGTGTCAAGTTACCACAATAACATTATTAATGTTTTATATTTTGTGTGTCAAGTTACCACGATAACATTATAAATTTTTTTTTTGGAACCTCAAGGAGGTTGGTGTCCCTTGTTAATTTGACATTGTCTTTTATAGAAATGTATTTGAATAAAAACACATAGGCAAGTATTTTCAGAAACCTAAATATCCATTTATTCTGGTTAACAAAATAAAGATGAAGACAACGCTGGAGAAACTTTTGGAATTTGTGAAGCCTTTTGGCACCAGGGCACACATCAAGTCTATGGAAAACAAAATTGGGATCTTGAGGAATCCATATAATAGGGAGCACAATCTGGTCCAGGAGACTGAACCCAGGTCATCACTTTCTTCTCTTCGCTGCAGCCTTCCATGCACCCTTCCTTGTAGGCTGTGGCTCTGGTGGTGGACTTGTGGCAGGAGGAGGAGGAGGATGGGTGAGATCATATATGTTCTCAGTTATCTGGCCCCTCAGCCCCTTCTGAAGGGCCTCAGCAAAAAGTCCCTCACAGAGGAGGCGTTGACTCTTCTCCAATTCAAGCAACCTGGTGGCCAAGTAGCAGCCATAGGCCTCTTCAGCGTTGGGGGGTCCTCAGGACATCCGTTGCTTCCCTAATGAGGCGCAGTGATGCCTCCTCCATCACTGTCCCCTTCCTGGGCCTTTTTGTTTGAAGCCAGAGGGGAGGCACCTGGGATTGTGTGAGGCTCCTACTGGGCCCGGCCACCTCCTGGCTGACACTGGGCCCGCCCACCTCCTGGCTGACACTGGGCCCGCCCACCTCCTGGCTGTCACTGGGCATGGCCACCTCCATGCTCTCACTGGGCCCAGCCTCCTCCTGCCTGCCACTTTCCAGACCTTCCTCCTGGCTGAGCTCATCCTGTGTATAAAAAAGGGAATCGTTTTAGTTTTTGGTTCATCAATCACACACAATTTTCAGCTCATGACTTGCAAATTCAATGTTAATACTTATAAAAGAGTATCATTCTGACCCCAGCATTTTTTCAAGCTGGTGACAAACATTTTTGGCCACTACTGTCAATTGATATGTATACATCATTTTTTGGACAAAATCCTTAATAGGTAATCAATTAGAACATCTAGTTAACATCATTAATATTAGGACAATAAATGTTGAAAAATAATGTACCTGGCTCCAGCTGGGCGCATCCGGTTCTTCCAGGATGGAAGGCCCAGGTTGTTCCTCGTCAGCCTCTGCTGGGGTGGAGGGAAGGGTGGAGGGAAGGGTCGAAAGAGATTTCCTGGCTTCAGTCTGGTCGTCAAGAAATTGCAGTTTTTGGAAATACCACAGCCTGGGTACATATACATCATCTGCTGATGCTCCTGATCTCAGGGAAGCCTGGATCTTCTTATGCTCCCTCCTATACATGTTCCTCAAGATCCCAATTCTACTTTCCAAAATCTTCATGGTTGCTTCTGGGATCTATGTCTGCACAAATTCCAGAAGTCTCTCCAGTGTTTCCTTCCTTACTTGTTTGTTGTAATATAAACTGTATTTGACCTCCCATAGATTCCTCATCTCCCTGTACTTGTCAATAAAATGCGACATAAATTCATGGTCCTTAAACTTATTCATTTTTTCTGTAAGACAATACACAAGACAAAAACACTAATGTTAGCCTAAACTCGCATAAATCTTATCCCAATATAGGCCTTAATCTTTAACCACTTGCCGTCTGCCTAACGGCTATATACGTCAACAGAATGGCACGGGCAGGCAAAATCATGGTATGATGGTATGTGATTGCCTTCCCATGGGCGGGGGGTCCGATCGGACCCCCCCCGGTGCCAGCGGCGGTCGGCTTTGGTCTGGGAGCGTTTAGTGATGAGGGGGAGGCCATCCGATCATGGCCCCCCCCTCGCGATCGCTCCCAGCCAATGAGAATCATCCCCTGCCTCTGTGTAGTACACAGAGGCAGAAGATGTGATGTCATCTCTCCTCGGCTCGGCAGTTTCTGTTCCGGCGCCGAGGAGAGAAGACATGTGAGTGAGTGCACAACAACACACACACAGTAGAACATGCCAGGCACACTTTACACCCCCGATCCCCCCTGATCGCCCCCCAATCACCCCCCAATCACCCCTCACCCCCTGTCACACTGACACCAAGCAGTTTTTATGTTTTTTTTTTCTGATTACTGCATGGTGTCAGTTTGTGACAGTTAGAAGTGGTAGGGCAGTTAAGGTTAGCCCCCTGTAGGTCTAGGGTACCCCCCTAACCCTCCCTAATAAAGTTTTAACCCCTTGATCACCCCCCATCACCAGTGTCGCTAAGCGATCATTTTTCTGATCGCTGTATTAGTGTCACTGGTGACGCTAGTTAGGGACGTAAATATTTAGGTTCGCCGTCAGCGTTTTATAGCGACAGGGACCCCCATATACTACCTAATAAATGTTTTAAAGCCTTGATTGCCCCCTAGTTAACCCTTTCACCACTGATCACCGTATAACCGTTACGGTTGACGCTGGTTAGTTTGTTTATTTTTTATAGTGTCAGGGCACCCGCCGTTTATTACCGAATAAAGGTTTAGCCCCCTGATCGCCCGGCGGTGATATGCGTCGCCGCAGACAGCGTCAGATTAGCGCCAGTACCGCTAACACCCACGCACGCAGCATACGCCTCCCTTAGTGGTATAGTATCTGAACGCTTCAATATCTGATCCGATCAGATCTATACTAGCTCCCCAGCAGTTTACGGTTCCCAAAAACACAGTGTTAGTGGGATCAGCCCAGATACATGCTAGCACCTGCGTTTTTCCCCTCCACCCGGCCCAGCCCAGCCCACCCAAGTGCAGTATCGATCGATCACTGTCACTTACAAAACACTAAACGCATAACTGCAGCGTTCGCAGAGTCAGGCCTGATCCCTGCGATCGCTAACAGTTTTCTTGGTAGCGTTTTGGTGAACTGGCAAGCACCAGCCCCAAGCAGCATCAGGTTAGCGCCAGTACCGCTAACACCCACGCACGCAGCATACACCTCCCTTAGTGGTATAGTATCTGAACGGATCAATATCTGATCCGATCAGATCTATACTGGCGTCCCCAGCAGTTTATGGTTCCCAAAAATGCAGTGTTAGCGGGATCAGCCCAGATACCTGCTAGCACCTGCGTTTTGCCCCCCTGCCCGGCCCAGCCCAGCCCACCTAAGTGCAGTATCGATCGATCACTGTCACTTACAAAACACTAAACGCACAACTGCAGCGTTCGCAGAGTCAGGCCTGATCCCTGCGATCGCTAACAGTTTTTTTGGTAGCGTTTTGGTGGACTGGCAAGCACCAGCCCCAGGCAGCGTCAGGTTAGTGCCAGTACCACTAACACCCACGCACGCAGCGTACACCTCCCTTAGTGGTATAGTATCTGAACGGATCAATATCTGATCCGTTCAGATCTATACTGGGGTCCCCAGCAGTTTAGGGTTCCCAAAAACGCAGTGTTATCGGGATCAGCCCAGATACCTGCTAGCACCTGCATTTTGCCCCTCCGCCCGGCCCAGCCCAGCCCACCCAAGTGCAGTATCGATCGATCACTGACACTTACAAAACACTAAATGCATAACTGCAGCGTTCGCAGAGTCAGGCCTGATCCCTGCGATCGCTAACAGTTTTTTTGGTAGCAATTTGGTGAACTGGCAAGCACCAGTGGCCTAGTACACCCTGGTCGTAGTCAAACCAGCACTGCAGTAACACTTGGTGACGTGGCGAGTCCCATAAGTGCAGTTCAAGCTGGTGAGGTGGCAAGCACAAGTAGTGTCCCGCTGCCACCAAGAAGAAGACAAACACAGGCCCGTCGTGCCCATAGTGCCCTTCCTGCTGCATTCGCCAATCCTATTTGGGAACCCACTACTTCTGCAGCGCCCGTACTTCCCCCATTCACATCCCCAACCAAATGCAGTCGGCTGCATGAGAGGCATTTTTATGTCCTCCCGAGTACCCCTACCCAACGAACCCCCCCAAAAAAGATGTCGTGTCTGCAGCAAGCGCGGATATAGGCGTGACACCCGCTATTATTGTCCCTCCTGTCCTGACAATCCTGGTCTTTGCATTGGTGAATGTTTTGAACGCTACCATACACTAGTTGAGTATTAGCGTAGGGTACAGCATTCCACAGACTAGGTGCACTTTCACAGGGTCTTCCAAGATGCCATCGCATTTTGAGAGACCCGAACCTGGAACCGGTTACAGTTATAAAAGTTACAGTTACAAAAAAAAGTGTAAAAAAAAACAAACAAACAAACAAAAATATAAAATAAAAAAAAATAGTTGTCGTTTTATTGTTCTCTCTCTCTCTATTCTCTCTATTGTTCTGCTCTTTTTTACTGTATTATATTCTGCAATGTTTTATTGTTATTATGTTTTATCATGTTTGCTTTTCAGGTATGCAATTTTTTTATACTTTACCGTTTACTGTGCTTTATTGTTAACTGTTTGGTTTTTTTTGTCTTCAGATACGCCATTCACGATTTTGAGTGGTTATACCAGAATGATGCCTGCAGGTTTAGGTATCATCTTGGTATCATTCTTTTCAGCCAGCGGTCGGCTTTCATGTAAAAGCAATCCTAGTGGCTAATTAGCCTCTAGTCTGCTTTTACAAGCAGTGGGAGGGAATGCCCCCCCTCCCACCGTCTTCCGTGTTTTTCTCTGGCTCTCCTGTCTCAACAGGGAACCTGAGAATGCAGCCGGTGATTCAGCCAGCTGACCATAGAGCTGATCAGAGACCAGAGTGGCTCCAAACATCTCTATGGCCTAAGAAACCGGAAGCTACGAGCATTTTATGACTTAGATTTCGCTGGATGTAAACAGCGCCATTGGGAAATTGGGGAAGCATTTTATCACACCGATCTTGGTGTGGTCAGATGCTTTGAGGGCAGAGGAGAAATCTAGGGTCTAATAGACCCCAATTTTTTTCAAAAAAGAGTACCTGTCACTACCTATTGCTATCATAGGGGATATTTACATTCCCTGAGATAACAATAAAAATGATTTAAAAAAAAAAAAAAAAAATGAAAGGAACAGTTTAAAAATAAGATAAAAAAGCAAAAAAATAATAAAGAAAAAAAAAAAGCACCCTGTCCCCCCTGCTCTGGCGCTAAGACGAACGCAAGCGTCGGTCTGGCGTCAAATGTAAACAGCAATTGCACCATGCATGTGAGGTATCACCGCGAAGGTCAGATTGAGGGCAGTAATTTTAGCAGTAGACTTCCTCTGTAAATCTAAAGTGGTAACCTGTAAAGGCTTTTAAAAATGTATTAATTTTGTTGCCACTGCACGTTTGTGCACAATTTTAAAGCATGTCATGTTTGGTATCCATGTACTCGGCCTAAGATCATCTTTTTTATTTCATCAAACATTTTGGCAATATAGTGTGTTTTAGTGCATTAAAATTGAAAAAAGTGTGTTTTTTCCCCAAAAAATGTGTTCGAAAAATTGCTGCTCAAATACTGTGGGAAAAAAAAAAATGAAACACCCACCATTTTAATCTGTAGGGCATTTGCTTTAAAAAAATATATAATATTTGGGGGTTAAAAGTAATTTTCTTGCAAAAAAAAATAATTTTTTCATGTAATCAAAAAGTGTCAGAAAGGACTTTGTCTTCAAGTGGTTAGAAGCGTGGGTGATGTGTGACATAAGCTTCTAAATGTTGTGCATAAAATGCCAGGACAGTTCAAAACCCCCCCAAATGACCCCATTTTGGAAAGTAGACACCCCAAGCTATTTGCTGAGAGGCATGTCGAGTCCATGGAATATTTTATATTGTGACACAAGTTGCGGGAAAGAGACACATTTTTTTTTTTTTTTTGCACAAAGTTGTCACTAAATGATATATTGCTCAAACATGCCATGGGAATATGTGAAATTACACCCCAAAATACATTCTGTTGCTTCTCCTGAGTATAGGGATACCACATGTGTGGGACTTTTTGGGAGCCTAGCCACGCACGGGACCCCGAAAACCAAGCACCGCTTTCAGGCTTTCTAAGGGCATAAATTTTTGATTTCACTCTTCACTGCCTATCACAGTTTCGGAGGCCATGGAATGCCCAGGTGGCAAACCCCCCCCAAATGACCCCATTTTGGAAAGTAGACACCCCAAGCTATTTGCTGAGTGGTATAGTGAGTATTTTGCAGACCTCACTTTTTGTCACAAAGTTTTGAAAATTGAAAAAAGAAAAAAAAAAAAAGTCTTGTCTTTCTTCATTTTCAAAAACAAATGAGAGCTGCAAAAAACTCACCATGCCTCTCAGCAAATAGCTTGGGGTGTCTACTTTCCAAAATGGGGTCATTTGGGGGGGGGGTTGTGCCACCTGGGCATTCCATGGCCTCCGAAACTGTGATAGGCAGTGAAGAGTGAAATCAAAAATTTACACCCTTAGAAATCCTGAAGGCGGTGATTGGTTTTCTGGGCCCCGTACGCGGCTAGGCTCCTAAAAAGTCCCACACATGTGGTATCCCCATACTCAGGAGAAGCAGCTAAATGTATTTTGGGGTGCAATTCCACATATGCCCATGGCCTGTGTGAGCAATATATCATTTAGTAACAACTTTGTGCAAAAAAAAGAAAAACATTGTCACTTTCCCGCAACTTTTGTCAAAATATAAAATATTCCATGGACTCAACATGCCTCAAAGCAAATGGATTGGGGTGTCTACTTTCCAAAATGGGGTTATTTGGGGGGGGGGTTATGCCATCTGGGCATTTTATGGCCTTCAAAACTGTGATAGATAGTGAGGAGTAAAATCAAAAATTTACGCCCATAGAAATCCTGAAGGCAGTGATTGGTTTTCGGGGCCCCATACGCGGCTAGGCTCCCAAAAAGTCCCACACATGTGGTATCCCCATACTCAGGAGAAGCAGCTAAATGTATTTTGGGGTGCAATTCCACATATGCCCATGGCCTGTGTGAGCAATATATCATTTAGTGACAACTTTTTGTATTTTTTTTTTTGTCATTATTCAATCACTTGGGACAAAAAAAATGAATATTCAATGGGCTCAACATGCCTCTCAGCAATTTCCTTGGGGTGTCTACTTTCCAAAATGGGGTCATTTGTGGGGGTTTTGTACTGCCCTGCCATTTTAGCACCTCAAGAAACGACATAGGCAGTCATAAATTAAAGGCTGTGTAAATTCCAGAAAATGTACCCTAGTTTGTAGGCGCTATAACTTTTGCGCAAACCAATAAATATACACTTATTGACATTTTTTTTACCAAAGACATGTGGCCGAATACATTTTGGCCTAAATGTATGACTAAAATTGAGTTTATTGGATTTTTTTTATAACAAAAAGTAGAAAATATCATTTTTTTTCAAAATTTTCGGTCTTTTTCCGTGTATAGCGCAAAAAATAAAAACGGCAGAGGTGATCAAATACCATCAAAAGAAAGCTCTATTTGTGGTAAGAAAAGGACGCAAATTTTGTTTGGGTACAGCATTGCATGACCGCGCAATTAGCAGTTAAAGTGACGCAGTGCCAAATTGTAAAAAGTGCTCTGGTCAGGAAGGGGGTAAATCCTTCCGGGGCTGAAGTGGTTAAGCAGTATAGGCCACTGATGTTCCAAATTTAATAAAATTTACCTTCTTTTCGGACATTCGCAAATTCAGCTCCTCCTTCCTCCACGCACAGAACGTATGTACGACACATGCGTGTTAGCTTTATATACACTGCTCATGCATGAAACTCCGCCCGCAGCGTTCTTTTTCACAAATATTCCCCACACCTTCTCTCTACGGTGCGCAGTAGGAGCAACATGGCGGAGACACAGCAGGTGTTTGCAAATTCTTCCAGTAACGAGGAAAGCCCAGAGTCAGAAACGTCCCGATCCAGGAAGAGGAGATTTAAGGCCTCCAATATCGCCTTTGAAGAGATGGTGGAGATGGTGGACATCTTGCGGAGGAACGATTATGATGGGAAGCATGGACCGTACACCCAGCCGAATTTGCACAAGGCCAAAATCATGTCCAAAGTTGTGAAGACTCTGCAGCAGAATTTTGGGGTACGCCGCTCCAAAGACCAATTAAGGAAACGCTGGTCCAACCTTAAACTGAGGGAGCCGGATCAGTGCAGAAGAATAAAGAAAGCGTTTCAAAAAAGTAAGTACTTGTCGTGTGTTCCTGTTCTGTTTATTAACTTGCATGCTACTCCATGTGCTTTTCTTTACTGTTGTACAGTTTTAAAAGGCTACTTTCATGTTCGTGGACACAGTAATCGTTCATAGGAAACATCGTTTGTAGAAAACATTGTTTGAAAATATATACAATGTATTTAGTTGATACAGGGTTTTAGCTACATTTTGGTCTTGCTAATTTGTCTTAATAAAAGAAGTTTAGGACATTATTGTCTAGATGTCTTTGAAACTTGATTGAATTGCAAACTTGATTCAGTGGAATGTAAGGAGAGGACACTCAGCAGCTGTTTACACATCTGGACTCAGGAGCACTAGTGTGGGACACCAGATCACATTTTTTAGGGTAACCCACACAGGTGCTCCAGTGGATACGTGGTGTGTCTACATCTGTGAAACTTGGCAAAAAAAGGTAATTATTCCAGCTTGGTAAAAAAGGGAATTTTAATCATGTCTTCAGCTTGGATCTCTTCCCAAACAGACAATTGTACACCACTTCAAAGCAATGTTTCATATTCCTATTTCTGGACTCAAATATCTGTGTGCTAAGTATACCTTTTGTTTCATTCTCATTAGGGGAGAAAAGACTCAGACAGCAGTCAGAGGATACCAGGGTCCCCCGACATCGCCAAGCTGATTGGCAAATTAGCTCAAGCCCCCCCCCCCGAGGACTTTGACGAAGGAGAAGTGGAGGAAGTGGGCAAGATGTGCACCCCACCAGGTGAGTGTCTGACACTCCAGCTTCAGGTAATCTATGTATGCCTGCATATTTCTAAATACGTTTTTTCATCAATTTTAGGTGATGTGCTGGTTGTGGAAGGGGAAGCTGCGGAACCATTTTCAAGTGACAGTGCACAAAGACTAATTGGCCAGATTATGGCCTGGAATGGAGAGATTGATGAAATGCGCAATCGCTTGGACATCATGCAGCAGGAAATGAAGAAAATGATTGATGTTTTGGGGTGAATTTAATCCCCTTTTCCCTAAAATGAAATCAATCAATCATGTTCTTCATTTCCTTTTTAGACCACATTGTTTTTAATTTTTTACAATTTTAAAAACCAAATTTTGAAGATGCACACGGTGTGTCAACATGTGCAATCTGCCATCAGGGGATCTCAATGTACGCGTTTTGTGGGTGAAACCCCTTTCTCATAACGCTAGTAGGTGAGAGGAAGGGATTGCACCCAAAAAACAAGTCCATTGATCCCCCATGATGGGAGATAGCACATGTTGACATTACCCATTTGGAATCCCAATTTGTGTGCATCTTAAAAATTTGGCTTTTACAGGGGTGACATTAGGGATGAGCTTCGCGTTCAAATCGAACCCACGTTCGACTCGAACATCGTGTGTTCAGTCGTTCGCTGAATTACGAACAATATGGGCCGTTCACACCAAATTCGAGTGGCGCGTCACAGCCCATAATTCACTGCGGCATCGCAGTGCATTGCTGGCTGATGATTGACCAAGCATGCACTATGACCCGCATGCTTGGCCAATCACAGCGGTGTATGTACAGAGAGCCGTAATTGGCCAAAGTAATGTGTTCTGGCTTGAGAGAGAGACAGAGAGAGACAGTGTCATTTGATTTAAGTTAGATAGAGTAGGCAGGTCAAGTCAGTTAGCTGCACTTACAGTGTATTGTGTATATATATATATATATATATATATATATATATATATATATATATATATATATATATATATATATATATATATATATATATATATATATATATATATATATGCATCCCAGGTGTTGTATGTATATATATATATATATATATATATATATATATATATATGGTTCGAATAACTATGCACATTCTCTGACACTCCTCGACATACCTTATCATTGACGTATCAATTGATCCTAGAACACACCCATGGTACCTTACCTACATATACCACAAAATGGTCAGTGGAGATTGGGAAGGAGATAACTGAGGCACCCCCATCAAATCATTCTTTGCAGCTATTACCTTTTGTACCACCACCCCCTCCCTTTAGAATGTAAGCTCTACGAGCAGGGCCCTCCTGTACCTTTTGTATTGAACTGTACTGTAATTGTGTTGTCCCCCTTAAACATTGTAAAGCGCTGCGTAAACTGTTGGCGCTATATAAATATCGTATAATAATAATAATAATAATAATAACTGAGGCAGAATGGAATAAAGCCTTTCTGTTCACTCATAAGACATCCATTTCGAGCTACACGCAAAAAAACCTACAAACTGTTATCGAGGTGGTATTGGGTGCCAACTACCCTCAGGATCATGTTTCCATCTAACTCAGACACATGCTGGAGATGCAAATCAATGAAAGGTACATACATCCATATCTGGTGGGAGTGTGACGTACTTCTCCCATTTTGGACACAAATCTTCCAGATCTACAAAGAAATTTATGATACACCACTAGCGCCCCCTCCACCCTCCATCGCCCTTCTTTCCATACTACCCGGCACTGTCAAGTCACAAAAAAATAACCTCCTCAAATTCTTTATCAGTGCTGGATGACAACTAATACCCAGGCACTGGAAAACCACTACGCCTCCCTCTCTAATGGAATGGGTAAGTGAGTTAAATGACATCATGCTCATGGAGGAAAAGCAAGCCAAGGCTTTGGACAAACAAGCAAAATTTTCCTTTGTCTGGAGTATTTGGAGAAATTACTCTACTTCAGATGAATTTAAACAAAGTCTCTCGAGGATGAATTCCACCTAAGAGCTTAAACCATCTTATCAGTAGGTCCATATGCTCGGGCTATGGGCCTTGTCACGGACTGAGGCTCGCTGTCTCTCTCTCTCCCCCCTCCCCCCCTTTCTATCCCCCTACAACCTCTCCTATACTCATTTTCTTTCTTTTCTATTCTGTTATTCCCTTCTTCTCTTTCCCTGTCTCCTCGGACCAACCTTGGATGCAATATATTCTAATTTTTTTTTCTCTCCCTTCACTGTGTGTTTTTCCACTCTCCACTCTTTAGGAGACCTGGAATTTAGTCATTAAAATAATTCTGAAAACCTTGGTTCTTGTTTATTTGCTCAGTTTCCCTGGGCTTCTGGGCGCAGCAGGTTCCCAACGGGGCACATAGTGTTATGGAATAACAAAATTTACATATCAATCAGACACAGGTTTACGAGCCTAAAGTTAAGTTTGATTTCTAATGACATTTGCACATGTTTTTTGCACTATATTTGTTATCTATATAAGCCATATTTGTAGACCAGGAGACCTGATGTCAGGCAACTGGCAATGTTTTTCCCTTTTCTTTTTTGTTTGACTATCTGTTAAAAACAATAAAAACTTATTGAACCATAAAAATGAATCAGTATTGGATAACCACCAGCTACCAAGCACCTGATGCTGATGTAAGCGAATAATTATTATTTAAATTGTAAAAAGTGCTCTGGTCAGGAAGGGGGTAAAGTCTTCTGGGGCTGAAGTGGTTAAAGTCTATGGGACACGAACATGAATAATCAAAAGTGCTAATTTTAAAGGCTTATATGCACGTTATTGTCATAAAAAGTGTTTGGGGACCAGGGTCCTGCCCCAGGGGACATGGATCAATGCAAAAAAAGTTTTAAAAACTGACGTTTTTTCGGGAGCAGTGATTTTAATAATCCTTTAAATTTCGTATCTCGGGGGTGTCTATAGTATGCCTGTAAAGGGGCGCATGTTTCCCGTGTTTAGAACAGTCTGACAGCAAAATGACATTTCAAAGGAAAAAAAGTCATTTAAAACTACTCGCGGCTATTAATGAATTGCCGGTCTGACAATACACATAGAAGTTCATTGATAAAAACAGCATGGGAATTCCCCACAGGGGAACTCCGAACCAAAATTTAAAAAAAAAAAATGACGTGGGGGTCCCCCTAAGCTCAATACCAGGCCCTTCAGGTCTGGTATGGATTTTAAGGGGAACCCAGCGCCAAATTTTTTTTAAAAAATGGCGTGGGGTCCCCCCAAAAATCCATACCAGACCCTTATCTGAGCACGCAACCTGGCAGGCCGCAGAAAAAGAGGGGGGGACGAGAGAGCGGCCCTCCCTCCTGAACCGTACCAGGCCACATGCCCCCAACATTGGGAGGATGCTTTGGGGTAGCCCCCCAAAACACCTTGTCGGTGGTTGTGGGGGTCTGCGGGTGGGGGGCTTATCGGAATCTGGAAGCCCCCTTTAACAAGGGGACCCTCAGATCTCGGCCCTCCCCCCTGTGTGAAATGGTAAGGGGGTACAAAAGTACCCCTACCATTTCACTAAAAAACTGTCAAAAATGTTAAAAATGACAAGAGACAGTTTTTGACAATTCCTTTATTTAAATGCTTCTTCTTTCTTCTTTCTTCTATCTTCTATCTTCCTTTGGTTTCTTCCTCCATCTTCTTCTTCTTCTGTTTCTTCCTTCGGTGTTCTCGTCCGGCATCTCCTCTGCGGGGTCAGCGTCTTCTTTCCTTCTTCTCCTCGGGCTGCTCCGCATCCATGATGGCATGGAGGGTGGCTCCCGCTCTTCTCTTCATCTTCTTCTCTTCATCTTCTCTTCATCTTCTTCTCTTCATCTTCTTTTCGGGCCGCTCCACATCCATGATGGCATGGAGGGAGGCTCCCGCTATGTGACGTTTCTCCTCTTCTGACGGTTCTTAAATAACGGGGGGCGGGGCCACCCGGTGACCCCGCCCCCCTCTGACGCACAGTGACTTGACGGGACTTCCCTGTGGCGTCACGGGGAATGCAACAGGGAAGTCCCGTCAAGTTACCGTGCATCAGAGGGGGGCGGGGTCACTGGCCCCGTCAGAAGAGGAGAAGCGTCACACAGCGGGAGCCTCCCTCCATGCCATCATGGATGCGGAGCGGCCCGAAAAGAAGATAAAGAGAAGAAGATGAGGACAAGAAGATGACGAGAAGAAGATGAAGACAAGAAGATGAAGAGCGGGATCCTCTCTCCATGCCATCATGGATGCGGAGCGGCCCAAGGAGAAGAAGGGAAGAAGACGCCGACGCCATGGAGGAGATGCTGGACGAGAACACCGGAGGAAGTACCAGAAAAAGAAGAAGAAGATGGAGGAAGGAGGGCGTGGCCGGCTAGCACGGGAGATGCCCGCTTGATACTGCTGCTCTGTGTACAGCCAACTCGCCGGAGCTCACAGCGCTCGTACAGTGCCAGGAAACCCAGCGGTTTTAGCCTCATCCAGGTCGGGCACAACCACAGTACATGGGAGGAGAAAAGAACACAGCATGTCCAGGAGAACGACGGACTTCTACTCGCAGCCTCGCGGCTCCTCTATATAAGATGGCGCCGGCAAGTCTCATAACAACAAGCGTGGCTTCCCCAGCGCAACGGAGAGACGCTTGCAGCATTTATCCCAGGACTTCTGCCGCTCTCCACAGGCAAGTGGACAGACCTCACAATCCTCCTAATGCTCCTCCAGCCCAGTTAAGGCTAAGTACAAGCAACAGGAGCCATCTGACTCTGTCCTGGAGGTAAGTGACATGGCAGGCTCCCTTGACGACACCAGGGAGCTCCAAGACTCCATATCAGAGTTCACCACTGCAAACCAACCAGTGCTTGACACAACACTGAAAAACATGTTGGTATCCCTGAGAAGCACCCTCCATGCAGACATTTTGTCACTAGCCCAGCAGTTTAAATCAGATGTGACAGAAATCGGTAATAGAGTGACGCATATTGAGGATAAAATGGGTGATTTTGCCTCCACTATTAACAATGTGATTGATGCCCATAACGCTCAGGAAGATAACATTATGTGGATGAAGTAGAAAATTGCGGACCTGGAGGACCGCTCCAGGCGCAATAATGTAAAAATCAGAGGGGTCCCGGAGTCGGTTAAACAGGCTGATCTGCTTATTACAGATGTGATGAAAGCAGCCTTGCCAGAACTCCCTTTAGAGGAACTTGTAATTGATCAAATACATAAACTTCCAAAACCGAAACATATTCCTGCTCACCTGCCCAGAGACACCATCGCTCGAATACATTTCTACCAAACTAAAGAAAAATTAAGGGCTGCCTTCCGGCAAGTGGATCAACTTCCAGAACAACTACAATCACTTTCATTGTTTATTGACCTGTCAGCACACACCACACAGCAACGTAGGCAGCTGGCCACTATAACGAAACCATTAAGGAATCACCACATCTCCTATCAATGAAGGTATCCGGCTAAACTCCTCATCACTAAGGATGATCGATTGTACACGATTAATTCTTTAGCAGATGGCCTCCGCTTACTACGAGATTGGCAAATCCTAGAAGCTGAAAATTCCACATCAGAAGGACCGTCATCTCCTCATCAAGAATTGCAAGAGCGGACATCCTCAACTAAACACAGGCCTGTATGACTCATAACATACCTAAGCTACTATGGCTCCGGCGAGCTTGTATTGTGCATACAATAGTTATTGACATTTTACGGTTGCAGTTGCTCCCCAGAAAGTTGCGGTTTACACTCCGCTCAGATTCTTGCTGGAATCATACTTTTTTTTTGTTTCCCGTTTTGGTTAGTTAACCCCAAACGGAATTTTGTATTCTGTTCTTTACCTTACAGACTGTCTTTCCCTCACCCAGATACTCGATCTTCATACTTCTTCACCTCCCACAGCCTGGACCATATGCCTAGTGCCAGGGTACATTGCAGAACGACCGCTGGCAGTGAAATCTCTACTGGGTCACCTTCTGGTGCCCCCAAGGTTAATACCCTGCAAGATGCAGTTTAAAATTTCTTCTTTAAACGTTAAAGGCTTAAACAGTCCCGCTAAACGTCATATGGTATCGAAAGAGGCACAAAGGCTCAACTGTGACATTATCTGTTTACAGGAGACACATTTTGCTTCACAGAAACCTCCTGTTTTCCACCAGAAGAAGTTCCCCCATGTGTATCAAGCTAATGCTTCCTCCAAGAAAAGGGAAGTTCTTATTGCAGTTAAGGACACTGTCGCTTTCACGTTGATCTCGCAGGTATCGGATCCACAGGGACGATACTTAATTCTAATATGTCAAATAAATAATGTGCTATACTCTATTATCAATGTCTACCTACCAAATGTCAGACCAATTTCCTCACTAAGAAAAATTTGGAAGAAGGTGCAACCTATCTGCCAGGGGCACATCGTGTTGTGCGGTGACCTCAATGCCATTGTAAATCGTCAGATGGACACTTCTATTTCCTCGCTGAGTCCCATAGAGCAACCCTGTCAAATTTCTTGGACTCCTCCTCTTTATTCGATGTATGGCAATGTCAACACGCCACAGAAAAGGATTTTACTTTTTTTTCTCATGCCCACAAAACTTATACCCATATTGACTTTTTTTTAACAGATAAGTTTCTTTTACAGAACATACAGAGGTTGGAAATAGGTAACATCACGTGGTCAGTCCACACACCGGTGTCTAGCACAGTTGGGGAGGGGGGGCTGGGGACGAGGGCAAACAGATGGCGTAACGATGCTGTGCTGATGGCTCGCCCTGAGCACAAGCATCAGATACAACAAGTGCTACAAGAATTTTTTGATCTGAATGCTCCATCCACAGAAGACCCCTTCACATTGTGGAATACTCACAAGGCATTCATACCTGGTATTTTAATGCAGCAGTGCTCCAGACCTAGGAGGCTTAGGACACAGCGGCTGAATGATACACTAACCTCTATAAAACATTTAGAACAATCCCATAAACGAAACCCCTTACCTCATACTCTAACGCAACTTAATCAAGCAAGACTGGACCTTAGAAACATCCTACTGAGTCAGCACCACACACAGGTAAAATCAATAAAGGCAAATTTCTACATCCATGGAAATAAAGCAGGTAAACTGCTAGCCCACCAACTCAGAGATAGAACGTTTAAACAAAATTTGCCTTACCTCTACCACCCCCACACAGGTGAGAAATTATTAAACCCACAAGATATGGCAGATGCCTTCAGTGCCTATTATAGCTCATTGTATAACTTAAAGAACCAAGAAGGTGCACCACAACCCACGCCAAATCTAATAGACAAGTTTTTGAACTCAATAACCCTGCCTTCATTGTCCTCAGAAGATAGGTCAATTTTGAACCAGCCTTTCACACAAAGAGAAATTCTTAAAGCTATTCAAACACTCCCACATAACAAGGCCCCTGGTCCGGACGGATTTACATCCGAATACTATCATCTGTTTCACCATATATTAGCTAAATACTTGGAGGAGGTATTCAACGCCGCTGTGTCCAGGGCTTCCTTCCCGGCAGAATATAATCACTCTACCAAAACCGGGCAAAGACTCTGCACATGTACAAAACTTTAGGCCTATATCGTTATTGAACGTTGACCTAAAGATTTATGCCAAACTTATATCCACCAGATTGCAGTCCTTTGTACCTACCCTTGTAAAGCCGGATCAGGTGGGATTTGTGCAGGGCCATCAGGATCCGGACGCCACAAGGTGGGTCATAGATCTCATGCACAAAGCTGGATCCTCTCGAAGGCCTTCTCTATTATTGACGCTAGACGCAGAGAAGGCCTTCAATAGGGTCCATTGGGGTTACCTGTCCAAGGTACTGGAGAAATTCGGTATCCGAGGTGAGATCTTTTCAGCCATTACAGCTTTATATACAGTCCCCTCAGCATATGTATACGCAGAGGGTCTATTTTCTAAAAACGTCATAATCTCAAATGGCACGAGGCAGGGCTGCCCCCTGTCTCCGCTCATTTTTGCATTGGTAATGGAACCCCTGGCGGAGAGAATTAGGTCCCATATTGATATCAAAGGTATAACGGCAGGAGGAGAACCACACTCAATAACACTTTTTGCGGATGACATTATAGTGACATTAGATGATCCAGCACGATCACTACCAGCTGTTCACCAGGTCCTAAACAAATTCAATGCAATCTCCTTCTATAAAGTAAACAAATCCAAATCAAATATTCTAGGAATAAATATTGATAATTATCTGAAGAGAACTTTACAATCCCAGTTCTCTTACCCTTGGGCCTCCAACTCATTGTCATATTTAGGAATTACATTGACGTACCCCTTATCCAACTAATACAAGGAAAATGTTGCCCCATTACTAACAGAAACCCAAAAAGACACCTCTAAAATGGGTATACAATATTTGTCATGGGCGGGTCGTCTAGCAGCATTTAAAATGTCTATACTTGCCAAGATTTTGTATGTCTTTAGGACACTGCCAATTCAAATCCCACTCACCTTCTTTTTCAAATATAAGGAAAATTATTTCTAAATTCCTCTGGTCCAGTGGTAAATCTAGATGCGCCCATGATATACTACGTAGGCATAGAAGGGTGGGTGGAATGGGAGTGCCCGACATTCAAGATTACTACACAGCTACTTTGCTAGACCAACTTAGATTCTGGTTTATACAACCAAACACAATACCATGGTGTTCCCTAGAGCAGGAGGCAATACCATTAGGGAGCCTGCAATCTCTCTTACATGCCATTGCAATATCCCCTAATATCAAAATTGGCATGGATCATCCTACAATATCGACCTCCATACTAGCATGGTTTTACAACTCGGTAACCATTCGACTAAGCAAATAAAGGTCCCAATCCATTTGGGAGCATTGAGATTCATTAACCCCAATATAACAACTCCTAGATGGGAAGCAAAGGGGATAAATGACATACCAACAGTTCTTAGGAAAGGCAAACTCATTCCCTATGAAGAATTGTCCTCAAGTTTTACTTTGCCAAAAGGAGAATTCCTAAAATATGCCCAAATAAAATCCACACTACTGCCTAATACAATATCAGAAATAAAGATTTCCCAAGAAGCGTGGCAATTTTGGTCATCTTTGAATCCCAAACGAAGGGGCATTTCTTTTTTCTATAATTGCCTACATGACAAACTTGACTTTAAAGTATCCAACCCCATGCGGAAATGGGCTGCAGAACTTAATGTCACCATCACGGAGACCCAGTGGCAAAAAGCGATTATGCATAACCTGTCTGCCTCGAAATGCTTCACATATTGGGAGATGGCACAGAAGTTACACCTTAGGTGGTACTACACACCTTACTTGTTGGCTAAATTCAAGGCCGAGAAATCCAATCAATGCTGGCGGAATTGTGGTCTAGTGGGCACATTATCGAACATGTTGTGGTACTGCCCTAATATGCGCAGTTACTGGAACTCAGTGTTTAAACTTATAACAAAATTGACTGGATTTATATCTAGGCCCGACATCAAGCTGGCTATCCTAAGCATTGAAATAGAAAAATTTCCCCCAGATCTTAGACACATAGTCATGCATACGCTTTTAGCCGCACGTTTAATACTTATGAGGAAGTGGAAATCCGATATGGCCCCGAATGTTGGTGAAGTAATGAATCTCATTTCCGAGACTTACTCCTTTGAACAAATGATGGCGTACAAACATGGCATTCTACCTAAATTTTCAAGTGGTGGTCTCCATGGAGAGTTCACCAAGGAGAGGTGTAAAACAAATTCCATATATACAGGTGGTTTAAGAGCACACATATAATAGGTTTTGATCAGAGATATCTGGGTACACATAGAACCCCATTCCTTTCCCTAAGATTTCCTGCTCCTTATGTTGGTTAACACGGATATAACTTACAAGTTTATAAGAGTGGTAGATATATCTAACAATTTATTAGACGGTTATAACATTTTTGAAGTCTATAACACACTTAACTATGGATCCCAATTCCTCTGAACATAGAGCTAACTCAAAAATTTGAAAGTTATTAAGCTGGGTTTGGCTGTGTTGCCTCCTGCCTTTAGACACAGCTTGCTCCCGGATGGGGTGTCTGGGTGGGGGGGCGATGCCCCAGCTGATCATTTAATGAGAAAGCCTCACTCTCTGTTCGGATGTAGTGTGATTTATGTAGCTTTAAAGTAAATCACTCACCAATTCTTTGTTATACGATTTTGTATTTAACATGATTTGAAATTATTTCTGTTTATGTCTGTACTTCTTCCTTTTGAAAATTTAATAAAAATTTATTGAATTAAAAAAAAAAAAAAAAGAAGATGGAGGAAGAAAACGAAGGAAGATAGAAGAAAGAAGAAGCATTTAAATAAAGGAATTGTCAAAAACTGTCTCTTGTCATTTTTAAAATTTTTGACAGTTTTTTAGTGAAATGGTAGGGGTACTTTTGTACCCCCTTACCATGTCACACAGGGGGGAGGGCCGGGATCTGGGGGTCCCCTTGTTAAAGGGGGCTTTCAGATTCCGATAAGCCGCCCGCCCGCAGACCCCCACAACCACCGGCCAGGGTTGTGGGGATGAGGCCCTTGTCCTCAGCAACATGGGGACAAGGTGTTTTGGGGGGCTACCCCAAAGCACCCTCCCAACGTTGAGGGCATGTGGCCTGGTACGGTTCAGGAGGGGGGGGCGCACTCTCGTCCCCCCCTCTTTTCCTGCGGCCTGCCAGGTTGCGTGCTCGGATAAGGGTCTGGTATGGAATTTAGGGTAACCCCCCACATCATTTTTTTTTTTAATTTTGGCCGGGGTTCCCCTTAATATCCATACCAGACCTAAAGGGCCTGGTATGGAATTTAGGGGGACCCCCACGTCATTTTTTTTTTTTTTAATTTTGGTTCGGGGTTCCCCTGTGGGGAATTCCCATGCCGTTTTTATCAATGAACTTCTATGTGTATTGTCGGACCGGCAATTCATTAATAGCCGCGAGTAGTTTTAAATTACTTTTTTCCTTTGAAATGTCATTTTGCTGTCAGATTGTTCTAAACACGGGAAACATGCGCCCCTTTACAGGCATACTATAGACATCCCCCAGGTACGAAATTTAAAGGGATATTACACTTTTATTGTTTCACTTTAAGCAATATTAAAATCACTGCTCCCAAAAAAACGTCCGTTTTTAAAACTTTTTTTGCATTGATCCATGTCCCCTGGGGCAGGACCCAGGCCCCCAAACACTTTTTATGACAGTACCATGAATATAAGCCTTTAAAATTAGCACTTTTGATTTCTCCCATAGACTTTTAAAGTGTGTTCCGCAGCATTCAAATTTGCCGCGAACACCCCAAATTGTACGCTGTTCGGCGAACTTGCGAATAGCCGATGTTCGAGTCGAACATGAGATCAGATTGTATAGAAAGTGGGTGGAAGGGTGTCTTGTAATGAGGGAGGCGTGGTCCAGAGTGGTGAACACACCCTATCACACCCTCTTCTGTGATGCAACAAGGAAGTGAAGGCTTCTGGGAGATGACCTAACAGGGATTGATTGCTGATACAAGCTACAGGAAGTGATGGAATTTGAAAATACTGTACAGAAATACAAAAAAAATTACAAGATTTTAAATCTCCTGTGGATAGAGTAAGTGAGAGAAAAGCACATTGGGATGACTGGGCCAGAAATGGCATTGGAAAACACTTCTATTTATTATGAAAACTGATATTTTGCCCGAAAAGGTGAACTTATCCTTTAAGGACACAGGAATGGAAGTCAACCGCCCCTTTTCCCTTATTGAGTTAAGTTTAAATTTTACCCCATAAAGAATTGATATGTAGAGATTCTTACATCCAAGATAAATGGCCAGTTCAAGGTTGCCATGAAGACATGCTATTAAATGCCCCCTCGGGTGAAAAAAGGGGTTTCTGTATATAGATAGGGAATCTCATGAAGCTGGTAATCTGTAAAGCTACTGTATAAAGAGCACAATGGTAAGCAAGGAAAATTTTGAAAGCATGATACTGATAAGCTGACTGACAACAAAAGAGAGGTCCATAAGGGCAATGTCTTAGTTAAAAATCCCAATAGTGAATAATTACCTTGATAGGAGTGAATTCCACATACATGGTGTCTGGAAAGCACCAGTGTTAATTGACTAAACAAGGGACAGATATAAAGGCCAGGATGGCTTGAGTAGGCCACTCATCATAGTGTGGGCAGTATCCATGAGGTATGAAGATCTCCCAACCAGGAGGCCCCACCCATAGTGCACTATGACCACACGCATGTTGCGGCCACTGGTGTTCTGTCAAAATAGCCAACTGGTCAAAATCTCCAACTATGTCATTTCTGGTGACTCTCCAGAAGCAGATTTTGTCAAATTGGCTCTAATGGCAGCTGATGGTGAACGCAACGAGTTTTCCGAGGATCTACCAATCACCGCAGTGCGCATGTGCAAGGTACATCACTAACCTTTTTTGAAAACTCGTTGAGTTCTCCATCAGCTGCAGGGGGTTTCTGTTATTCTGTTGGGTGCACGTGCACGCAAGACCAGTAGAGCCAACTCGTTGAAATCTGCTGCTGGAGAGTCACCGAAAATGACGTAGTTGGAGATTTTGAGCACTTGGCTATTTTGACATCGGCGCACGGAAATGCTTAAACCAGACAGTGGGTACAGAGCGAGGTCTGGATTATACTAAGTTTAATTTTAAGGCAGATGCAGAGAGGGTGTATGTTCCACCTGTTGCCTTATGAGTTTATGTGAAATCTCCATTAATAACTGTAAAATATTGTAATAATGAATATATTTCATTTAGCTGGCATCTATGAAAGCCGGGCAAGAAGGGTTTCATTTAAGCTTTTGCTAAGAGCAGAGAATGTGGGCCAAGGCTTGTATATGCAAACAATGGAGAGCCAATTCCATTGTTTTACACCTACTCCTTTAAAAGGGTGCCATGCTGGGATATGCATTGGACCTAACTTCCTGGGGAAATGCAATTAACACACTTGGCCAACATAGTCACAAGGATTTGCATGAAAGGGGCCGACTATAGAGTTAATAACTGTTTTCTACAAGTTATTTTTTTTTCTGGTCAAGTGAGTTCCTGAAAATAAATGTACATATAAAGCAGCTGTATTGTAGATAGCTGTACATATGCGTAAAATACGCGCCTAACAAAGGTAAGGTGCAACAGGTGTTGGTTTTTCTTTCTCTTCTTTCCTTTGTATTCTCCCAGTGGCCAGAAACGCCTAGCTATTCATTTGCAATTAACAAAGCTCTATCCAGAATGTATGGGATTCATTCTAAAAGAATGGGAGTGTCTGAGTGATGGAATGCATGGGTAATCAAAGATTTTTTTTTTGTAGGGGTTGTACTCACCATTGTTTTTATGGCCATCAATAAGTGTGATCACACTAATGCGCATGCTTTGTACTGTTTATGATTATTTTATGAATTTTTCTCGTTTGTAATGAGCTCAATACTGGTACCAGTTTAACCACCTCAATACAGGGCACTTACACCCCCTTCCTGCCCAAGCCATTTTTCAGTTTTCAGCGCTGTCACACTTTGAATGACAATTGCGCGGTCATGTTACACTGCACCTTAATTAAATTTTTTGCATTTTTTTCCCCACAAATAGAGCTTTCTTTTGGTGGTATTTGATCACCTCTGCGGTTTTTATTTATTGCGCTATAAACAAAAGAAGAGGGACAATTTTGAAAAAACACAATATTTTTTACTTTTTGCTATAATAAATATCCATTTTTTTTTTTTTTTTAACAAATTTTTTCCTCAGTTTAGGCCGATACGTATTCTTCTACATATTTTTGGTAAAAAAAAATTGCGATAAGCGTATATTGATTGGTTTGCGCAAAAGTTATAGCGTCTACAAAATACGGGATAGATTTATAGCATTTTTATTATTTATTTATTTTTTACTAGTAATGGCGGCGATCTGCAATTTTTATTGTGACTACGATATTGCGGCGGACACATCGGACACTTTTGACACATTTTTGGGACCATTCACATTTATACAGCGATCAATGCTATAAAATTGCATTGATTACTGTGTAAATGTGACTGGCAGGGAAGGGGTTAACACTAGGGGGCGCTCGAGGGGTTAATGTATGACCTAAGGAGGTGATTCTAACTGTGGGGGGAGGGGACTGACTGGGGGAGGTGACCGATCGGTGTCCCTATGTACAAGGGACACACCATCGGTCTCCTCTCCTCTCTGACAGGACGTGGATCTGTGTTTACATTCACAGATCCACGCTCCTGCTCTGTTACCCGGCAATCGCGGGTGCCCGGCGGACATCGCGGCCGCCGGGCACGCGCACCGGGTCCCGAGTGACGCAGCGGGCGCGCGCGCGCGCCCCCGGCGGCGCGCGCGCGCCCCCTAGTGGCTCGGGAGTGCGAGGACGTCATATGACGCCCACTCAGAACAATAGGCTTACCGTCCGGCCGTCATATGACGGTGGGCGGTAGGCTAGTGGTTAAATTAATACTTTTTTTTACAAGTTTATATGTATTCGCGAATAAATAACCTGTGCACAGATAAGAGATCTCGATCCCTATAACTCTGAGAAACTGTAGGGATTTTGTTTTGATAATTTTTCCTTTCCTGTGGCTTAGAGTGAAGTTTCATTCACTCTGATACGTGGAAAATACATAACAATGCATTGCTTTGCACCTTGTGGCATCTTATGGATTCAGTAGGTCTGGTGTTTTTTTTTTCCTTCCAAATTGACGCATGTGCTGTTAATATGTGTAAAGGTTTTATGTCTACATGTTGTCTTCTTAAAGTTTAAGTACTTACAAACACACCAGGTTTTCCTATAACTTTTTGTTTGCCAGAGTACAGATATGTGGGTGTGTCTGTCCATTTTTCACTGTACTTACTATGGATAGACGCATTATCTCAGCTGGAAGTCTGTTCCAATCATCCACTACTAGTTTAGTCCATTATGAACCTCTCAGAGAGGTACAGTGAGGTGTTATTAAAGCGGGGTTCCACCCAAATTTTGAACAATATCTGTATGTATTATTTTCCTTGTCTAGATGCTGACATGCCGTTTAAAAAAATTTAAATCGCTGTAATTTTTTTTCTATTCTTCTTTGCACTTCCTGGTTCTCCTCCCGTGGGAGTAGGCGTGTTTCTAGCCTCTCCCAGACTCCGCACAGTCTCCTGGGAGCTAGTCTCAGGCTTCCCAGGATGCCACTGAGCATGTGCGGGAATGAGCGGTGAATGCTGGGAGCACAGCATTCACCGCATCCAGGAAATAAATGCTTGTGGGCGTCAAATGCCCACAATGAAGATGGAAACCGCCTGCAGTGAATAATATAAGTTGTTCTTTCCGATGAAATCTGACACAGGCGGACATATTACACACAATATGTGAGTATGTAATACTGAGAAGAAAAGTTTGTGAATGAACTAAAAAAAAAAAACGATAGATAGCTGGACCCCCGCTTTAATTTTTGAGTTTTGTATTTTAGGAGAAATACACAGACAAGGACGAATGATTGGACCCAGACTGGACAAAGTACTTTGAAACACAGAGGACCTTAAAACATAATTTTTATTTTTGTTTTAAGGAGAAGCCTTGAATCAAATTAATTGCAGTCAGGCCCAACTACATTCTAAAAAGAAAAAAATTGAAACATTTTAAACAATTTAAACATCCTGCTCTCTGTAATACAAGTTCTTGTGGCCTGCTTGACTTGCAAATGGATTTGCACTGAGAGTCAATTAATATGTTAATCACCACCGACAGAGGGTGTTGCCTTTTGAATAGCTACAATGTTTGAAGGCAGTTTCAATGTTGTTTTTGACAGAATACAGATTAATTTTTTTTTTTTAAATTTGTTAAATTTTTTTTTCTCTCATTTTTATTCTTCTTTTTTTCTTAACGGTAATTTTTTTTTTGTTTACAAAAAAAAAAAAACAAAGGGGGGAAGAAAGATTTTTAATTTTTTTTTAATTCTTTTTTTTAATGTTTACTATTTTTCTTTCTTTCCTATAGTACCTCTATTTTTTTTTTTTTGTTTGGCGATTCTTGAGTTTGGTTTCACTAGGGTAAAAAAAAAGAAAAAAAAAAAAAGAGGGGAGTAGGGGGAACATTATATGGAGAATATTTAAAATGGTTAGAAATGTTGATATAGAATATTAAAGCTTCCCTATAGCATTTTGGGGATGGACCAAGTTCCAACAGTTTTTCTTCTCTCTTTCGACATTGGATAATTGTTATATAAATGTATGTGATTGTAGCTATTACCAACTATGACAGTAACACCTGGGTGTTAGCAACAGTCATGTGACTATTTTCTTTGTATATGTGACATACAATCCTCTCTACAGTTCTAATATTGGGCAGTCATCATATGTGGTCATTGATCATTTTTTTTTGTTGGTCAGTTTTCTTTTTCGTGCCATAACTAAGTTCAAAGAGCATTGCGTGAATATCAGATAGATATACTGTAACTGGTGAGACTCATAGTGATTGGCAAATAGCAGGGAGTATAGTACAATTGTACTTAAGAGTAATTTAGTTTGATTGTTCCTGAAGCCACTAGTGACTGATGAAATCCCACTTATCCGTATTCTGAAATCAAGTTATTTTTGTCTGCGTAGGCGACACTGCCTAATCTGCACGGAGAACTCTTAAAGTGATGACCTCTTCCGTAGCCTGCTAAAGGCAGGACTCATACAGTAGCTACACATGGTAGCCAAGGACGGAGCTATATGCCCAAAGGTTTTGCACCAGCCAAGGTTGAACGGAACACAGTTCCAGTAAAAGGGGTTAGTGGTGAGTTGCGATGGCAACAAAATTGCCCCCCCCCCTGAACCGTACCAGGCTGCATGCCCTCAACATGGGGGGTGGGTGCTTTTGGGGAGAGGGGGCGCGGGGCCCCCCACCCCAAAGCACCTTGTCCCCATGTTGATGAGGACAAGGGCCTCTTCCTGACAACCCTGGCCGTTGGTTGTCAAGGTCTGCGGGTGGGGCGCTTATCGGAATCCGGGAGCCCCCTTTAATAAGAGGGCCCCCAGATCCCGGCCCCCCACCCTATGTGGATAAGTATGGGGTACATCGTACCCCTACCCATTCACCTAGGGAAAAAAGTGTCAATAAAAAAAACACAATACACAGGTTTTTAAAGTAATTTATTAGGCAGCTCTGGGGTCTTCTTCTGACTTCGGGGGTCCTCTTCCAACTTCGGGGGTCTTCTTCCGACTTCGGGGGTCCTCTTCCGACTTCGGGGGTCTCTCCGGCGTCTTCTCCCGGTGTCCGCATCTTCTGCCGGCTCCACCGCTATCTTCTGGCGCTCTTTTGCCAGCGGTGGTCCGGACTTCTGGATCGTCTTGTTCCCTCTTCTCTTCCAGAGATGTTGACACGACGCTCTCTCCAGCTGGAATGCTCTCTGTGCGCTCCGCAACAGACTTATATAGGCGGTGACCCCGCCCCCTATGACATCACAGTCCCGAGGCATGCTGGGACTGTGAGGTCATAAGGGGGCGTGGTCATAGGATGACCCCCACTCCACCAAAGCACCCACCCCCCATGTTGAGGGCATGCGGCCTGGTACGGCTCAGGAGGGGGGGTGCTCGCTCGTCCCCACCCCCTTTCCTGACCGGCCGGGCTGCGTGCTCAGATAAGGGTCTGGTATGGATTTGGGGGGACCCCCATGCCGTTTTTTCAGCGTAGGGGGTTCCTCTTAATATCAATACCAGACCTAAGGGCCTGGTATGCCCCTGGAGGGAAACCCATGCCGTTTTTTTATTTAAAATTTGGTGTGGAGTTCCCCTTCAAGATTCATACCAAACACAGTGCCTGGCATTGGCGGGGATCCAAGTCGGATCCCCGCACCATTGTCAACCCGGCTCGCAAGGTGTCAATTTCGCCAATAAAAGTGGCGAGATTACTTCCGGTTCCGGCGCCACATGAGGAGGAGGTGAGCAGCTTCAGCTCCCGCACAGCTCCCAACTAAACCGGCATATAATCCAGCCACAGCTCCGGGGGGAACTCCTATCACCTCTGCTCTCTATCAGGCAGACATGGATCGATTTGTGGAGCGATCCTATGCATGGGCGCTGTCCTCGTCCTCCTCCACGGCTTCTCCGGCGGGAGACATAGCGGCCGACACAGCCAAGATGGCAGCCGCTCCGGACACAGCAGAGCGGCCTCAGATGCAGCCACAACCTCCCCCTGCCTCTACTGTGACAGAGTCGGATCCCACATCCCCTGCCAACATTGCCCAGACACTTTTGGGACCATCCCTAACAGCCACTGTGGACGCAGCGGTCCACAGAGGGCTGGAGCAGCTGCACATAGAGCTCCAGGCCCAACGCATCACTCAGGTGGAGGAGCGGATATCTATACTTGAAGATTTCTGCACAGCCTCCTCTGCAGCACTTGCACGCATCAATGCCTCGCACAGGGACATATGGGACAAGCTGGATGATTTAGAAAATCGCTCAAGAAGAAACAACTTGCGCATAATCGGCTTGCCAGAATCGATCCCGGCCTCCCACCTTACAAATATATGTGCAAAAACCATCCCAGAGCAACTGGGCCTCCGCATACCCTGCACTGTTGAGTGGGCGCACCGTATGGGTCAATACTCTGATGCGCACGCTAAACCTCGTCATGTGATAGTGAAATACTTGAACTATGCTGACAAAAATGCTATAATGCTAAAATTTCGTCGCACGCGCTCACTGGTGGTGGATGGCACAAAACTACTGCTCTTTGCGGACTATTCCATAGAGGTAATGAAACAACGCAAAGCGTTCTCCTCGATATGCTCCACTCTACATCACAATCAAATCCGATTCTCCTTAGCTTATCCACCTGTCCTCCGCATCCAAACTCCTGAAGGGGAACAACTCACCTTTAATTCACCTGAAGAGGCGGAAACCTACCTAGCCAATAGAAGCCCTGAAATGGAACACAGTACCGCTACAGAGGGCTCACCATCATCGTCTTCACCGTACGCAAATGCACCCCCTAAACACCCCCGAAGCCCGACCAAACCTCCATACAAACGCAGTCGTTTCACCAACCAAGAGGAACGCTCTGGGAATCGTTGAAGGACTCCACAACACCACCCTTCTCACCTCGACATCTACTAACGGGTAGTATTAACCCACCTTATATATTTTTTTCCTTATTTTTACCCTTAACCACTTCAGCCCCGGAAGGATTTACCCCCTTCCTGACCAGAGCACTTTTTACAATTCGGCACTGCGTCGCTTTAACTGCTAATTGCGCGGTCATGCAATGCTCTACCCAAACGAAATTTGCGTCCTTTTCTTCCCACAAATAGAGCTTTCTTTTGATGGTATTTGATCACCTCTGCCGTTTTTATTTTTTGCGCTATAAACGGAAAAAGACTGAAAATTTTGAAAAAAAATGATATTTTCTACTTTTTGTTATAAAAAAAATCCAATAAACTAAATTTTAGTCATACATTTAGGCCAAAATGTATTCGGCCACATGTCTTTGGTAAAAAAAATGTCAATAAGCGTATATTTATTGGTTTGCGCAAAAGTTATAGCGTCTACAAACTAGGGTACATTTTCTGGAATTTACACAGCTTTTAGTTTATGACTGCCTATGTCATTTCTTGAGGTGCTAAAATGGCAGGGCAGTACAAAACCCCCCCAAATGACCCCATTTTGGAAAGTAGACACCCCAAGGAAATTGCTGAGAGGCATGTTGAGCCCATTGAATATTTATTTTTTTTGTCCCAAGTGATTGAATAATGACAAAAAAAAAAAAAAAGTTGTCACTAAATGATATATTGCTCACACAGGCCATGGGCATATGTGGAATTGCACCCCAAAATACATTCAGCTGCTTCTCCTGAGTACGGGGATACCACATGTGTGGCACTTTTTGGGAGCCTAGCCGCGTACGGGGCCCCGAAAACCCAGCACCACCTTCAGGATTTCTAAGGGCATACATTTTTGATTTTACTCCTCACTACCTATCACAGTTTTGAAGGCCATAAAATGCCAAGATGGCACAACCCCCCCCCCAAATGACCCCATTTTGGAAAGTAGACACCCCAAGCTATTTGCTGAGAGGCATGGTGAGTATTTTGCAGCTCTCATTTGTTTTTGAAAATGAAGAAAGACCAGAAAAAAATTTTTTTTTTTCTTTTATCAATTTTCAAAACTTTGTGACAAAAAGTGAGGTCTGCAAAATACTCACTATACCTCTCAGCAAATAGCTTGGGGTGTATACTTTCCAAAATGGGGTCATTTGGGGGGGGGTTGTGCCACCTGGGCATTCCATGGCCTCCGAAACTGTGATAGGCAGTGAAGAGTGAAATCAAAAATTTACGGCCTTAGAAAGCCTGAAGGCGGTGCTTGGGTCCCGTGCGCGGCTAGGCTCCCAAAAAGTCCCACACATGTGGTATCCCCGTACTCAGGAGAAGCAACAGAATTTATTTTGGGGTGTAATTTTACATATTCCCATGGCATGTTTGAGCAATATAACATTTAGTGACAACTTTGTGCAAAAAAAAAAAAAATTTTGTCTCTTTCCCGCTACTTGTGTCACAATATAAAATATTCCATGAACTCGACATGCCTCTCAGCAAATAGCTTGGGGTGTCTACTTTCCAAAATGGGGTCATTTGGGGGGGGGTTTGAACTGTCCTGGCATTTTATGCACAACATTTAGAAGCTTATGTCACACATCACCCACTCTTCTAACCACTTGAAGACAAAGCCCTTTCTCACACTTTTTGATTACATGAAAAAATGATTTTTTTTGCAAGAAAATTACTTTGAACCCCCAAACATTATATATTATTTTAAAGCAAATGCCCTACAGATTAAAATGGTGGGTGTTTCATTTTTTTTTTTTTCACGCAGTATTTGCGCAGCGATTTTCAAACGCATTTTTTGGGGAAAAAACACACTTTTTTAAATTTTAATGCACTAAAACACACTATATTGCCCAAATGTTTGATGAAATAAAAAAGATGATCTTAGGCCGAGTACATGGATACCAAACATGACATGCTTTAAAATTGCGCACAAACGTGCAGTGGCAACAAAATTAATACATTTTTAAAAGCCTTTAAAAGCCTTTACAGGTTACCACTTTAGATTTACAGAGGAGGTCTACTGCTAAAATTACTGCCCTCGATCTCACCTTCGCGGTGATACCTCACATGCATGGTGCAATTGCTGTTTACATTTGACGCCAGACCGCCGCTTGCGTTCGCCTTAGCGCGAGAGCAGGGGGGACAGGGGTGCTTTTTATTTATTTATTTTTTTCTTTATTATTTTTTTGCTTTTTTATCTTATTTTTAAACTGTTCCTTTCATTTTTTTTTTTAAATCATTTTTATTGTTATCTCAGGGAATGTAAATATCCCCTATGATAGCAATAGGTAGTGACAGGTACTCTTTTTTGAAAAAATTGGGGTCTATTAGACCCTAGATCTCTCCTCTGCCCTCAAAGCATCTGACCACACCAAGATCGGTGTGATAAAATGCTTCCCCAATTTCCCAATGGCGCTGTTTACATCCGGCGAAATCTAAGTCATAAAATGCTCGTAGCTTCCGGTTTCTTAGGCCATAGAGATGTTTGGAGCCACTCTGGTCTCTGATAAGCTCTATGGTCAGCTGGCTGAATCACCGGCTTCATTCTCAGGTTCCCTGTTGAGACAGGAGAGCCAGAGAAAAACACGGAAGACGGTGGGGGGGGGCATTCCCTCCCACTGCTTGTAAAAGTAGTCTAGAGGCTAATTAGCCACTAGGATTGCTTTTACATGAAAGCCGACCGCTGGCTAAAAAGAATGATACCAAGATGATACCTAAACCTGCAGGCATCATTCTGGTATAACCACTCAAAGTCGTGAATGGCGTACCTGAAGACAAAAAAATGGTTAACAATAAAGCACAGTAAACGGTAAAGTATAAAAAATTGCATACCTGAAAAGCAAACATGATAAAACATAATAACAATAAAACATTGCAGAATAGAATACAGTAAAAAAGAGCAGAACAATAGAGAGAGAATAGAGAGAGAGAGAACAATAAAACGACAACTATTTTTTTTTATTTTTGTTTGTGTTTTTTTTTTTTTTACACTTTTTTTTTTTGTAACTGTAACTTTTATAACTGTAACCGGTTCCAGGTTCGGGTCTCTCAAAATGCGATGGCATCTTGGGAGACCCTGTGAAAGTGTGTCCTAGTCTGTGGAATGCTGTACCCTACGCTAATACTCAACTAGTGAATGGTAGCGTTCAAAACATTCACCAATGCAAAGACCAGGATTGTCAGGACAGGAGGGACAATAATAGCGGGTATCACGCCTATATCCGTGCTTGCTGCAGACACATCTTTTTTGGGGGGGGGGGTTCGTTGGGTAGGGGTACTCGGGAGGACATAAAGAAAATGCTTCTCATGCAGCCGACTGCATTTGGTTGGGGATGTGAATGGGGGAAGTACGGGCGCTGCAGAAGCGGTGGGTTCCCAATTAGGATTGGTGAATGCAGCAGGAAGGGCACTATGGGCACGACGGGCCTGTGTTTGTCTTTTTGGTGGCAGCGGGACACTACTTGTGCTTGCCACCTCACCAGCTTGAACTGCACTTATGGGACTCGCCATGTCACCAAGTGTTACTGCAGTGCTGGTTTGACTACGACCGGGGTGTACTAGGCCGCTGGTGCTTGCCAGTTCACCAAAACGCTACAAAAAAAGTGACAGTGATCGATCGATACTGCACTTGGGTGGGCTGGACTGGGCTGGGCCGGGCGGAGGGGCAAAACGCAGGTGCTAGCAGGTATCTGGGCTGATCCCGCTAACACTGCGTTTTTGGGAACCCTAAACTGCTGGGGACGCTAGTATAGATCTGATCGGATCAGATATTGATGCGTTCAGATACTATACCACTAAGGGAGGTGTACGGTGCGTGTACGGTGCGTGCGTGGGTGTTCGCGGTACTGGCGCTAATCTGACGCTGCCTAGGGCGACGCATATCACCGCCGGGAGATCAGGGGGCTAAACCTTTTTTCGGTAATAAATGGCGGGTGCCCTGACACTATAAAAAATAAACAAACTAACCAGCGTCACCCGTAACGGTTATACGGTGATCAGTGGTGAAAGGGTTAACTAGGGGGCCATCAAGGGGTTAAAACATTTATTAGATAGTATATTGGGGTCCCTGTCGCTATAAAACACTGACGGCGAACCTAAATATTTACGTCCCTAACTAGCGTCACCAGCGACACTAATACAGCGATCAGAAAAATGATCGCTTAGCGACACTGGCGACAGGGGGTGATCAAGGGGTTAAAACTTTATTAGGGGGGGTAAGGGGGGTACCCTAGACCTACAGGGGGCTAAACCTTTATTTGGTAATAAACGGCGGGTGCCCTGACACTATAAAAAAGAAACGAACTAACCAGCGTCACCCGTAACGGTTGAATGAATGAATGAATGAAGGATTTGTAGAGCGCTGCAAATGCGAACTGAATCGCCTCAAGGCGCTAGAATGCGTTCTCTGTTACCAGCTCTTAGAAAAGGAAGGTCTTTAGTTTTTTCCTGAAGGCCTGATGGTTTTCTTCCATGCGGATGTGGGTCGGAAGAGCGTTCCATAGTCGGGGTCCTTGGACTGCGAATCTTCGTTCTCCCTTTGCTTTGTAGCGATATTTAGGCATGATGAGGAGATTTTGGTTAGCTGATCGAAGGCTGCGATTGGGTGTATAGTGTTTTATTTTCTCCTGAAGGTATAGCGGAGCGTTTCCTTGTATGCATTTGTGGGTGAGGCAGAGGGTCTTGAATTTGATCCGATTCTTTACGGTTAGCCAGTGTAGGGACTTTAGGGATGGTGAAATAGATTCCCAGGGTTTTTTTCCTGTTAACAGTCTTGCCGCCGTGTTTTGAATGAGTTGTAAGCGCGCAAGCTGATATTGGGGTAGTCCTAAGTAGAGTGAATTTGCGTAATCGAGTCGGGAATTGATGATTGTTCCCACAACTGCTGCTTTATCTTCTTCTGGGATGAAGGGGATGAGTCTGCGAAGCAGGCGGAGGAGATGGTGAGAACCGCTCACCACTGATCCTATTTGTGCATCCATTGTCATTCCTGAGTCAAAGATGACTCCGAGACTCTTGGCTTTGATGCTTGGAGCGATGGTCTGTCCTAAGATGGTGGGAGGTGTCCACGGGGTCTTAATTTTGGAATTTTTGTTGGCATGTAGAAGAAGAAGTTCTGTTTTTGCGCCGTTAAGTTTGAGGGAGCTGATGGTCATCCAGTCATCTATTAACGTGAGACATTCTTCTAATTGTTGATGATGGTTTTTTTGTCCGGTGATGCGAAAGTAGAGTTGGGTGTCGTCAGCATATGAGTGGAAGCAGAGATCGGTTTTCCTGATGATATTTAGAAGTGGGCGGATGTATATGTTGAATAGTACCGGTGATAGGGGCGAGCCCTGAGGAACTCCGCAGGAGATTGCCCGGGTTTCCGAGGTGAATGTTCCTAGCTTCACAATCTGAGAGCGATTCTCTAGGAAGGATGCAAACCATTTTAGAGCCGGACCTGTGGCTCCTGCCACTTCTGAGAGGCGGACAAGTAAAGTATTGTGGTTCACTGTATCAAATGCTGCGCTGAGGTCCAAGAGTACCAGGAGACTGGATTCTCCATCATCTGCTGCTTCAAGGGCGTCGTCCCATATTTTGAGGAGTGCTGTTTCTGTGCCATGGCCCGGGCGGAAGCCTGATTGCAGTGGGTCCAGGAGTTGGTGTGTGTCCAGGTGGCATTGTAGCTGCAGTACTACTGCTTTCTCCATAATCTTGGAGATGGTGTTGAGGCTTGTTATTGGTCTGTGGCAGTTTGGGTCCTTAGGGTCAAGATTGGGTTTCTTCAGCAGAGGTTTGACGATGCCTTGCTTGAGGGAGGTTGGTACATTCCCTTCTTTGAAAGATTGATTTATGAGGTGTGTAAGAGTAGGGGCCAAGATGTCGGAACATTCTTTAAGGAGTTTTGTGGGAATGATGTCGTTTGGGGATGTGCTGTCGCGAAGGCTTCTGATGATGTTTATAGTCGTGTCAGCGGTGATAGGAGAGAAAGAAAAGTTCGGTGGTTGTGTGACGTTCGTGTTAATATCCTCTTTTTGCTTTGGTTGAGTGAGGTTGGTTGTTCTTTTCTGATGAATTGACTTCCGGATGTTGTCGATTTTGTCGATGAAGTAGTCTGATAATTCATTGCAGAATTCTTGAGTATTGTTACCGGGTGGCTCTAAGCAAGTCGGGTTCATTGATTGAGTGACTAATTTGAAAAGTTCTCGCGGACGATTTAGGGCAGTTGAGATGGTGTCCGAGAAATGTTCTTTTTTGGCTTTGAAGATTGCCTTGTGGTATTTTACAGTAAGTTCTTTGTAGTTGGTACGGTTTTCCTTGGTGGGATTTCTTCTCCAGGCTCTTTCAGCTCTTCTACGTTCCTGCTTGAGTAGGGTGAGAGTGGCATTAAACCATCTCGAGTTTTTAACACGGATGGGTGTTCTGCGTTTTGGCGCCACTGAGTCTGCTGTTTGTGTTAATACCTTGTTTAGGGAGTTGAGTGTCTGTTCCGTTGAGAGGTTTGCGTTTAGCAGAAGTATTTTGCTTGATAGTGTAGTTTTAAAGAGTTCGGAGTGTAGTTTCTTCTGGGATCTATTCCAGTTTGTTGTTGTTGCCCGCTTCTGTTTTTGGGAGGTGGTGTTGATGGTGATTTTGAATTTGATAGCGTGGTGGTCCGTCCACGGTAGTGGAGTGTTGTCGAGTATGTTGATGTCCATATTCTGTTTGAAGATGAGGTCTAGAGTGTGTCCTGAACCGTGTGTGGGAGCATTTATCAGTTGTTGCAGGCCCAGTTCTTCCAATTGGTTGACGCAGGCGGTTGCGATACAGTCTTGGGCAGAGTTTGCCCAAAGGTTATATGGTGATCAGTGGTGAAAGGGTTAACTAGGGGGCCATCAAGGGGTTAAAACATTTATTCGGTAGTATATGGGGGTCCCTGTCGCTATAAAACGCTGACGGCGAACCTAAATATTTATGTCCCTAACTAGCGTCACCAGCGACACTAATACAGCGATCAGAAAAATGATCGCTTAGTGACACTGGTGACAGGGGGTGATCAAGGGGTTAAAACTTTATTAGGGGGGGTAAGGGGGGTACCCTAGACCTACAGGGGGTAATACTCACTGTCCTAACACTGCTAACTGTCACAAACTGACACTATGCAGTAATCAGGAAAAAAAAAAAAAAAAAAAAAAAACCTGCTTGGTGTCAGTTTGTGACAGGGGGGGGGGGTGATCGGGGGGGGGATCGGCGGTGTAATGTATGCCTGGCATGTTCTACTGTGTGTGTGTGTGTGTTTGGTGCACTTACATGTCATCTCTCCTCGGCGCTGGAACGGAAACTGGCCAGCCGAGGAGAGATGACATCACATCCTCTGCCTCTGTGTACTATACAGAGGCAGGGGATGTTTCTCATTGGCTGGGAGCGATCACGAGGGGGGGGCCACAATCGGATGGCCTCCCCCTCGTCTCCCAACGCTCCCAGCCAAATGCCGACCGCAGCTGGCACCGGGGGGGGGTCCGATCGGACCCCCCACCCGCGGGAAGGCAATCACGTTTCAGGTACGTGATTTTGCCTGCCCGTGCCACTCTGCTCACGTATATAGGCGTGAGGCGGTCGGCAAGTGGTTGAGACATAGGTACTTTCTATGCCTCTTGGAACTGCCATGCCTGCATGGAGCACTACCCTTACCAGCCTGTTGCTAAAAGTTATGCACTTACAGTTATATGGTCTTGCATCTTAGTAACTGGGGTGGCCTCCCACTACCTGGGGGACCTTCCTTTTCAGGGACACATGTAATGTCTATATGGTTTGTTTCGTTTAATCTCTAGAGAGGTGCCTTCCCCTGTCTTTAGCCTACCTCGTCATTTGTTTGTTTAAACCTGCACTGCTTCCTCAGGGTATCCCCCCCAGACTACCCTCCCTTCCTATCCTATACCCACTCCCCCCCTTCCTATCCCCCTTTTCCTTCCCCCTCCCCCCTCCCTCCCCCTCACCCCCGTAGCTAATACCCTGCCCCTACGTGAGGAGCTGGCAGTTGATGGGAGCTATGCTAGATAGGTGAAACCTCATGTGAAAAAAAGAGAAGTCCACAATGCACGTTCTGTTTTTCCTTACCCGATACTCTGCCTTATTAATGTTTATAACTTACTGTTGCTTAGATAAGTTGAAGTTCATGTTTGCCAACCTAGTCCTTATGTCTTCAGGGGTTCTGCGGTGCTTTGGTGGCTCCCAAAAGGTAGATACCATACCTACAAAGGGGTTCTTATACAAACCCCTAAACCAAAACACTTTTAATTGCCAGTCATGTCACAATCTACAGATGGGAGTCACCTAAAGTTTGTCTCGTGGAATGTTAAGGGGCTGCGTTCTCCAAACAAACGCATGTCCATCCTCAGACACCTGCGGCGTCTCCGGACTGACGTGGCTCTACTTCAGGAGACACATCTGGCCGCAGACGATCTGCAACGTCTTCGTAGAATGTGGGTGGGTTCTGTCTATGGTTCACCGGCAGTAGGCCGTAAAGCGGGTGTCGCTATCCTTCTGCACAAAAATCTACAACACACTGTTAGAGACGTTAAAGTTGATTCGGAAGAAAGGAAAATAACCCTACATCTGACTATAGATAATAAACCTGTAGCACTTACCAACGTCTATGCTCCTAACTCACCTGACGCCTCCTTCTTTCAGGAATTAGTGAAATGGGTGCTAACTACCCCAGAGACGTTACACCTGATGGGTGGGGATTTTAATTCAGTCATGTCCACCCTATCTGATCGCACAGGCCCCCCAACACATAGACCACATACTCGTATCCCTCCATTATCTGCATCTACCCTCTTGGCGCAATCCGTCGCCTCCATGCAATTTGTGGATGTATGGCGCTTGATGCACCCGACGGATCGGGAATACACTTTTTTTTCGCCCCCACACAATACTTTTCACGAATAGATTATTTTTTTGCCTCCCCAGCTCTAAGCTCCGTAATAAATGCCCCAGACATACAAGACGCAGTGATCTCAGACCACAGCCCAATTGTTGTACACCTATCCCAAACGGCTCGTAAATCCCCCTCCCCTACTTGGCGCTTCCCCTCTTATCTAGTAGACAATGAGGACTTCCAACATACACTATACGGTGCCTGGGAGGACTACATCTCCACTAATGGGGCCCACATCACGGACCCTAACCTTTTTTGGGAAGCAGGTAAGGCCTTCTTACGGGGTAAAATAATTTCATACACCGCCCAGTTCAAAAAAAGAGCCAGACAACAATATAGTCAGTCAAGCAAAGCCTTACGCTTGGCACATGAACAGCTCACATTAAACCGTACCATAGAGAACATACAGGAATGGAGACAGGCTAAAAGCACCTTTGACCTTTGGGCAGAACAACATGAAGTTGTCAAAACGTCGTACTCTCAGTTACATTTCCATAGATTTGGCAACAAGGCTGGCAGGCTCCTGGCCAAGTTGTGCTCAGGACCTAGACATCCTACCCGTATCTCTGCTCTTAGAGATACGACAGGCTCTCTGGTCACTTCCCCCGCTGAGATTAGCAACTTACTTGTGGAATACTACACTAATCTATACAAAGCTAACCCGACTGACCTACCTACTACTGACTCTCTGCTTGACAAAATACGCTTGCCTAAACTCGACCACGCACAATTGGAGACACTTAATGCCCCCATTACGGTAGATGACATCCGACTTACGATCAAATCCATGGCCTCGGCCAAAGCCCCGGGACCCGACGGATACACCACAGAATTTTATAAAATGACCGGGGAATTTATTCCCGATACCTTAAAACATGTATACGCAGCCATGTGGGACGGAGGGCCCTATCTTCCTACGGGAACACAGGCCCACATCAAACTAATTTCTAAGAAAGGGAAAGATCCCTTATTACCGGGATCTTACCGACTGATTTAGTTAATTAACGTCGATGTCAAAATCCTATCCAAAATATTTGCGTCACGTCTAGCTCTCCTACTACCATCTTTATTACACCCAGCCCAATCTGGCTTTGTTTCGGGGAGATCACCTACCCTAAACATCCGCAAAGTATTAATGGCTCTGGAATATGCTAAAACTCACCCTAACCAAGACGTTGCCATCATGTCCTTAGACGCTGAAAAAGCCTTTGACAACATCAGTTTCTCATGGCTCTTTAGAGTGATGACACAGTTTGGATTCTCAGGCCAGATTATGCGATTCCTTCTACAAATGTACGCATCCCCTACCACGCGTCTTGTTACCCCTGATTTTATCTCTGACACGATCCCGTTAACAAAAGGAACGAGACAGGGATGCCCCCTGTCCCCACTCTTGTTCAACCTAGCAATCAAACCCCTATCTAGAATATTAAACTCAGTTGATGGAATCAGTGGCATCACTCTAAATAACCACACTTTCCGCTCGGCACTATTTGCAGATGACATACTATTGTTCTCCACCGACCCTATAGCAGACTTTGACAGACTTAAACAACTCTTCACAGACTTCTGACTTTGCTCGGGATTCAGAATTAATTTTGATAAGAGTGAGATCCTAGGGAATAAATAATAAAGAAGTGACGGAAATTTTTAAATTAAAAAAAAAAAAAAAAAAAAAAAAGATAAGAGTGAGATCCTACCATTACACCCCCATCTCTCCATTAAATGGAAACACCTATCCCCCCTAGCCATAGCCAACCAACATATTACATACTTAGGTATCAAAATAGGGCGTGAACCATCCTCTCTGTATTCACTGAATTACCCCCCTTTAATAACTAAAATTGTAAAGGAGTTGGAGGCTTGGGGAACCCTACCTCTCTCGCTGTTTGGGAGATGCCACCTTTTTAAAATGGTATCTTTTGCACGCTTGCTTTACCCAATGCAGACCATACCTCTTCTAATAAAACATTCAGATATCCAAAAACTTCAGAAGGCCCTAACTGCCTTCATATGGTCTCACAAGAAACCTCACATAGCGCTGCAGAAACTATGTCTCCCGAAGGGCGGGGCGGGACTGCCCAACATGCGCTTTTACAACCTGGCATGTTTACTTAGGCAGGGCCTAGACTGGTTAACTGGAGGTTCTAAATATTCTAACTTATCCCTAGAAGAGGCTATGGTGTACCCATATGACCTTTCGGCCATCCTCCATTCCAATCCCAACGCTTTACCCCCCCCACCTCAAAACAAGTGTACTTATTAAGGATACGGTCATTGCCTGGAGAGAAGTAAGAAAGCTGCTTAAACTGCCATCCAGCATCTCCAATTACCTCAAAATCCAAGGCAACCCTATGTTCCTTCCATCTGTCATCCATAAAGCTTTTGGCCAATGGAAACTTAAAGGTCTTACTACTGTCTCATCTTTTTATCTCAACAAGCCTGGCAAATTTAAACCCTTTCAAACCCTGATGCGGGAATACTCACTACCACCAACTCATGTTTTTTTTCCATCACCAACTCATCAACTATCTCAAATCATGTTCTGGTCCCAATTCCAAACCACTCGAAACATCCTGCATCGATACTCTTCTCAAAAGCAATAACTACTCCATCTCCAATATTTACTTCTGTCTCATACAACATCAAACACGGAAATATGGTCTCAAACCCTTTCAAAAATGGTCACATGTATTAGAAGACGAGACTCTGCCAGAAAAGATCCTTGAGGGATACAAAACTATCCGCAATCTTACCACTTCCGAAACTTGGAGGGAAACGCAACAAGGCCTATTTTCCATTTTGTTTCAACAAGGCGGACCCCACCCAAGCGCAATGCTCCTGGTGTACCCTACCTCGCCCCACCTTGCTACATAGGCTCTGGGACTGTACCAAGATTGATGCTTATTGGGATAAGGTGATCACTTACATCAACGAGGTCCACAAAATTCAGTTGACTAAGGACTGTCTCTTGTGCCTGTTTAGCATACCTCCTTCACCCTCATCGCCAACGAGAGTTCCACAAAATATTCCACAATGAGCTCACCTGTGTCTTCTAGTGGCTCGCAGGACTATTATATCTCACTGGATATCAGCGACTCCACCTACTCTAACAGTGTTTAAAAAGGCCCTGGCCTCACACTTCCATCTGGAGAGACTGGATACCATCACCCTTAATTTTCGATCGACCCGTTTTTTTAAAAGATGGAGAAAATACATCGAAGCTACATTTGCTCCACAGGCACTAATGGATATAATGCACCCATTCCGTTACATGAAATGGTACTTAACAAGAGATCTCACCAACTCACTTGGTCGCCTTAAAATACCCCCCACCCCGGATTCCTTTACTTTTAAGCCGCCGTAGGATATCCACAAATCCATTTTGCTCCTTAGCATCCACCCTTCCACATTTATTACTCTCTATTTTTGTGTATAGTGAGATTATTCAGGTTATTTAATATACCCTGACCAATATATATCATGCCAAGTCAGGTATGTACAGACGCTGCCTCCACTCCTGAAGGTATCTAGATGTTAGGATTTCATGTTCCAAGCGAAGTTACGCTCAATAGTGTTGATAAGATGGCAAACGTGAACTTCCCTGACGTCCCCTCTCTCTACCCTCCCCCCCTTTTTTTCTTGTTTCTTTTCCTTTCTTTATTTTAACTGATATGAGAATTCTTTGTTATTTGAAGATTCTGATAGTAAATGCTTTGTAACCATTGATACACTCAGTTGTATACTATTGTATGCTGTAAAACCCAATAAACATTTTTCAAAAAAAAAAAAAGTGGCGAGATTGACACAATATCAGACAACAATACACAAGTTGACCAAAGGGTGGTGGTACAGAGCTGAAAAACCACGTGATATGGTGAAAGTTGGCTGGAAAAGTCCTGTCGTCTGTATGCAAGACAAACTTTTGGGCAACGCCCTTTGTACAAAAATCCAAGGGAAAGTTTGTAAAAAGTCCTATCGTGTGTATGGGGCTTTAGAAAGCCAGGAAAAGCTGGTCCCCAGGCTGTTATTGTATGCTGTATCCAATTGGAATCACCAGTGAAGGCCATCCCAGAAGCAAGGGCAACAGGACCAGAGCCGCCTTATGGACTTTCGTACTGTTATTATCGGACTATTGTTATTATTGGACTGTTGAGAACAAGGAGCCTCATGGTTTTTTTTTTTTTTTTTCTTACTGTTTTGTTTTGGTGCTGTTTGTCATGATTTTATTATGGACTTATGACATCCAGAACAAGTGATGACTACCGATACTAGGATCCAGAAGTGTGAACTGTAGAGATGGAGAGTTTAAAAGGTTTTTTTTTCTTAAAGAGTTTTATTTCATTTCAGAGGGTAAAGCCGAAAGTGCCAAATTTTAAAGGAGATTGCACATAAACCATTATTCTAGGTGTGGCCGAGTCTCATATTCTCAACTGGCCACAAGGGGCCATCTGTTGCCTTATGAGTTTATGTGAAATCTCCATTAATAACTGTAAAATATTGTATTAATGAATATATTTCATTTAGCTGGCATCTATGAAAGCCGGGCAAAAAGGGTTTCATTTAAGCTTTTGCTAAGAGCAGAGAATGTGGGCCAAGGCTTGTATATGCAAACAATGGAGAGCCAATTCCATTGTTTTACACCTACTCCTTTAAAAGGGTGCCATGCTGGGATATGCATTGGACCTAACTTCCTGGAGAAATGCAATTAACACACTTGGCCAACATAGTCACAAGGATTTGCATGAAAGGGGGCCGACTTATGGAGTAAGCCCTCCAATCATGATCCAAGCTAAGCCAACCAATGAGACATCAGCCTGGTTTGATATACTCAGAGCCAAGGGGGAGGTATTGCTCTCTTTCTGATAGACCAGCAAGCTGAAAGGAACTTTGGTAAGGATGGGTGTGACGGGAGGGCCCGTGGAACTCAGAATACATCTTATGTCTAAGTCACCCTGTGCCATCCTGGCACAGGGTGAGTGAGAAAATATATCTTGGACTACTTAAAATGGGACAGTAATATTTGTCCACAATATCTCCCAGGATGTATGTTAATTGAATGAGCTGATCACATTGTCCTCTATACAATGTAGGAGACGGGACGACTCCTATTGGAGCTCATGTTAATTAAGTTTTGTTTGTATTGTTAATTGTAATTAGCTCCAGCTATTGTGTTTATATTACTGTGTGAAGCTCGGTGCCCACAAGTCTGTCATCTAGTCTGGGTAAATTTTGTAGTAAATTAGCTCATGTTAATTAGGTTAGCTTTGAGTCATCCTGGTGTATAAATGTGGGTGAGATCTCAAATAAACAGTCCTGATTTACTCCAAGACTGGTGTTGTCTAGTTCTTGGGGGTTCCTATAGCCAGATCCATTGGACTCGTGTTCCAGAACTTAGGAAGCGGTATACTGACGGAAGCACTCAAGCGGAGTGTGGGACGTTCCGTGACATTGGTGGCAATAGTGGGATAGCTTCCTGCAGTCTGGGAAATCTAAACCTCCACCTGGATCCAAGATCAGGATAGCAGACTTCAGTCACCCCAGCGGAGATATGGACCTGGCATCAGAATTCCCGGGGCTGCTGCGGATCATCCTTTCAACATACACCAGGACTGTGTCTGAGGATGAATACCTGGAGCTTAGGCAGCAAATTCGGGTGGAGCTCTGGATTGCAGCCCTCCGTCTCGCTGGTATAAAACAGGGCAAGTGCTTTCCAACCCAAGAGCAACGGGCCAGTGACCAACGGGCATTGCGGATGGCATTCCTGGGAGAGCAGCCCCAGGAGCAATGGGTGACTGAGTTGGACAGGTTGGTGCAGCAGGAGATAGAGCTGGACAATCATTATCGGGCTCTGCAATGGCACGCAGAGGAGGGATATTTAGGGGAGACAACAGAATACTCTCCGGAGGGATATGACTTTGGCGGCCCTGGATTGCTGTGGGAGAGCCTTACAGATCTTTTTATGTTTGGCGATGAAGCGGAACCTGACCTTGAGGACCTGAGAGAATATAGAGAGTCTATGCTCGGTCTTGCAGGGGTCTCAGAGCTCAAACCTGATCTGGACCATTTGCTAAGGAAGGAACAGCATCTGGAAAGGGCATACAGGAAACTGCTAGAACAAGTGGAAAATCCGGAGATTGCCGTCCCCAAACCTGAAGTGCTGACCACAGGGCAGAGCTCTGCTAACCTCTGCCCAGAAATGATAGCATCTTCTGGGTTCCATGGACAGGAGATGGTGAACCTCTATCCCCAGACAGTTGCAGAGACATGGGATTTGATAGACTTTTCTGCTGAGGAAGAACAACCTGATGAGCCTCCAGCAGAAGAGCTGCTATCAGGGCCAAAGTTCACTGTGTTCTGCCCAGCACCAACAGTGGTTTCGGCCTTTTTGAGAGAAGAGGTAGTCGGCCTTTCTCCCACAACACTGACAGGGACATGTGATTTTCTGCCAGCAGCATCTATGGAGTTAAAACAAACTTCTCCAGCTGAAGATCTGGTAACTGAACAGAGGGTCCAAGACCTCTGTCCCACACTTTTACCAATTCCAGAGACTGGGAATTTCATAGACGTTTCTGTAGAGGAGGAACCACCTGGCAACCCCCCAGCAGAAGTGCTGGCAACCGGACAGAGGGTCCAAGACCTCTGCCCCACACCTGCAGCAATTGTGGAGGCTCAGGGTGAGAAGATGGCAATCACTTTCAAGCAGCAGATACAGGGGGAGAAGGGAGAGGAGGTGTGTGTTGTCCCTCCCCAACAGTTGGCCAGGGTGGAGGAAGCGGGCTTTCCTCCCCTGCAAAGATCCGTGTACCTGGGAGACAGTACCATCGACATGTCGTCCCAGCAGCCAGATGAGGGAATGGAAAAGGAAGCAGCCGGCTCACCTCCCCAATGGCAGCTACACAGTTTGGGAGTGGAGGAAGCCAGCCTCCTGCCCCAACGGTTAGCCGGAGCGGAGGATGTGGAGTCCCCAGCAGAAGTGCTGGCAACAGGGCAGAGTGCTACCAACCTCTGCCCAGCACCGGCAACAACTACAGAGTTCCAGGGAGGCGGGGCAGTCGGCCTCCCTCTCCAACAGTTAGCCGGAACAGATGGTGTGTGGTTTCCAGCAGAAGGGCTGGCAACAGGGCCGAGGACTGCTGGACTCTGCCCTCAACTAACAGAGGATGGATTTCCTGTGAAGGTGGATGGGACTTCAGTCTCCACCTGTATACCCCAGGGATGCTGGGCAGTGGGCCCAGATCCCCAACAGCATGACAGAGTGAGCCCAGACACCCTGTCGTCTCTCCAGCGGCAGAAAGGATTCCAGGGAGAAGGGCCAGTCCAGGCCTCTCCCCAGCGGCAAATATGTTCTCTGAGAGAGGCAGAGGTTGGCTGGGTGAGCAATGCTTTGTTTGGAACAATTTATTTGGGGTACTGTGTGGGTACAGGCAGTAGAGGACTGGAGCTACTTACTAACTTCGGAGTCAACCTGTCTGGGGTCTCCTCCTGTGTTAGTCTTCTGCCGAAAGGGGAGAGATGTGATGGGAGGGCCCGTGGAACTCAGAATACATCTTATGTCTAAGTAACCCTGTGCCATCCTGGCACAGGGTGAGTGAGAAAATATATCTTGGACTACTTAAAATGGGACAGTAATATTTGTCCACAATATCTCCCAGGATGTATGTTAATTGAATGAGCTGATCACATTGTCCTCTATACAATGTAGGAGACGGGACGACTCCTATTGGAGCTCATGTTAATTAGGTTTTGTTTGTATTGTTAATTGTAATTAGCTCCAGCTATTGTGTTTATATTACTGTGTGAAGCTCGGTGCCCACAAGTCTGTCATCTAGTCTGGGTAAATTTTGTAGTAAATTAGCTCATGTTAATTAGGTTAGCTTTGAGTCATCTCGGTGTATAAATGTGGGTGAGATCTCAAATAAACAGTCCTGATTTACTCCAAGACTGGTGTTGTCTAGTTCTTGGGGGTTCCTATAGCCAGATCCATTGGACTCGTGTTCCAGAACTTAGGAAGCGGTATACTGACGGAAGCACTCAAGCGGAGTGTGGGACGTTCCGTGACAATGGGTAATTATGGGAAAGGAATGCCCTTTTACTTGTAACTAAATATGTGTGTAGATTACTGTATTGAGGAATATACCCTGTATTCCTTCATGTAAATACTTTATTTCAACCTAATATTTTCTTCCTTGGTGTAAGAAGATAGATAGATGATTGTGTATTAGCTAGACTTTCAACTGCTTCCTAATAAATGTTATTATATTTGAAGCTTTCACTCTTGGTCGAAGAGAACTCCTATTTAACCCACATCATATCTATGAGATATGAAAAATCTTAAATATAGATTTTTCAGGGTAACACGCCCATGTTCTGCGCTGCAGAGAAAGTCATGCAACCAATGATGGGCAAGACTACACAGCCATCAAAACAAAGCCCAGATGGATCTGAGCTGTTAAAGAGAACAGAACTGTACCAAGACAGGGGATACAGTTCAAATTACCAAACAGTTGAGCCACAGGGAGTTAGTACCACAATAAATACAAGAGATCAACAATCAAAAAAATAACAAAAGTTTAATAATAAACAATGGACCGAATAGAATAAACAAACCTCCACCTTCCACTATCTAAAAAGACGATGTTGCCTATAGCAAATAATGTTTAGACACCATCCATACATTCCACATATATCACCATCATATCATAATGTAATGGGTGTAGTATTGAAAATAATACTATGGCAAGCACCTGCAAATGGATAGCCCAGCAAATCTGATGATAATAGAGTGGAAATCAAATGCAATAACTCAAATATCCAGAGGTCTACAGAGCATGGCTGGAAAAATAATGTCTCTTAAATCTATGTGGAGCTATCCCTTGAAAGCCGTAAAGAATAATTGATGGTGTCACATAAACACTTAAGCCGAACTCCAAGCAGATAGAGAGGATGATAGTCAGACACCTAATGCAAGCTGTAGCATTGAGGGAGTGCTGAGAAACCAAATGTCAGACATGAACAGATCATGTGTAAATCTCCCATCAACTAATGACCAGGGATGAGCCCAATATGCGGTGTTCGCGGCAAATTCAAAAGCTGTCAATGTATTGTCGGATCCCGGCAATATAGATAAAACTCATTGAAAAAAAAGAGCATGGAATCCCCCCCCCAGTCCATTATCAAGCCCTTTGGGTCTATTATAAATATTAAGGGGAACCCCGAACCAAAAAAAAAAAAGGAATATTTCATTTTTATTGTTTCACTTTAAGCATTAAAAAAATCACTGCTCCCGAAAAAATTGTCGTTTTTAAAAAAAAAATTTGCATTGATACATGTCCCCTGGGGCAGGACCCATGTCCCCAAATGCTTTTTATGACAATAACTTGCATATAAGCCTTTAAAATGCGCACTTTTGATTATTCATGTTCGTGTCCCATAGACTTTAACGGTGTTCGTGTGTTCTTCCGAATTTTTTGCCTGTTCGCATGTTCTGCTGTGAACCGAACAGGAGGGTGTTCGGCACATCCCTACTAATGACATAGCTGCAGGGAGAAAGACAAGATACACAGCACTGGTCCATTGCATCGTTATGTATCCTGATGTCAGCATGTAGCTCTGTGGCAGCGGTGTAAAGTCGATACCAGGGTGACAAGTCCAGGCTCCCGCCAACTCTCTTCATGGCAGCTCAACAGCACGCCACGCTTGGATGTGTAACCGCCGGCTACTGACTGTCTCGTAGTGTAGTGTGAGGGTGGCTTTGAGCGGCTCCGAAAAGCATACGGCTTTTCGGAGCCGTAGGCTGCTTTAAGCCTAAAAAAAAAAATACCCTGTTACTATAACTGCTAAAGAAGTGTTAGCTGTAGTAGGGATGAGCTTTGGGTTTGGGTTTGGGTTTGGGCCAAAGTAAAATTTGGTCCCAACTTTGCCTGTTCAGTATTCAGTTAAGGGGCAAACTAAATAGGGTGTTTGTACAACCACTGAGCTGAATCTCACACTACAGTAGAAAGTGATACATTTTGCAGTGGTATTACTACCACTTCTAAATGTGACTACTTCCCATTCCGACTGGTTGCACCCATCCCTGCCAGGCCTATTTGAGGTCTCACTTTGTAGAGATTACCTCTAACTTCCTGTTGGATTTACAGTACAAGACCGGAAGGAAAATCTCCACAAAAGGACATAGACAACAAAATTAAACTGACAGGGACTTTGACTCTTCCCAACGCTATCCAGAACAAAAAGGGAAACTTAACCCTATGACTTAATTTTCTCCCACAACAATTACTTTCAAGACATATCTGGTTATAGCTATCACAGTTGACAACACTGTCTTAGCCAAACTTTCAACCCATCAAATAGCTGGTGACATAGCTGATCACATGTGCAGAATCATGGCAAATGCAGTTCCAAATAGAAGTTAATTGTACACCATCTTTGCCTGTAAGGGATGGAAGAGTTTAGTTTCACTTTAAACATACACATACACACACAAAAACGTTTGTGCTATACATAGACTTTACCTGTAAACACCTCTATGTCTCATGAATCAATATTTTACCTCTTTTCATTTTCCTGCCCTCTTCAATCAATAAATCATGTAACTATACAAATTCTTCAAGACAGAAACTAAAAACATTTTAAAAGAGAAGTGTGGGAACAAACAAACATGCAGTACATACTCACCTCTATGGCTGCATCATCGCTGTGATGCTGCAGCTGTCCGCTGCTGGCTCAAAGTCAGAGAACTGAATTATCACATGACCACTGCTCGCTCAGTTCTTGGTCCACTCTGAGCATAGCATGGTGACTATTAGTCACCACTCTCTGCTCTTCCCTTCCAGTGCTCTGTACTGGGAAGAGAGTGGAAGCGGGTGGCTCAGGCTCTCAGTGACTCTGGCCCCCAAAGTAAGACTGAGCTGACTACTGATCAGGCATCTTGGTGGATCACAGCATTATTGTCAGGATCCTTCCAGAGCCTGAAGTGGCTCTGTGACATCAGCTGGCAGCGGGCTTTAGTAAGTGCACTACTGTGGCCCAGAAGAGAAGGATTTAAGGATTACTAATCTGTGATAATCTTTAAGAACTGACTGTTACATTTTTATGGCAACCATTATTATAATTTTGTGTAATATGGTAAAGCACCACTGAATGTGATATCTGCAAAAATAATTTGAAGTATTTACTTGAATATTAGCCAATGAAATATTTCCACACAGATAAATAAATAGTAAAAAATGAACTAATGCACAGTAGAAGAAGAACAGTTTTTCAAATTATATCCAAATAAAAAACATCTTCTGTAAGAATTGACCCCCAGTTAAACTACTTATCTTCATTTGTCACATTAATTGAACAGAGTCCACCATGGTAAATTTGAAATGGAACTCAAGCAAAACTTTTTTTCTGGCATGAGTAGACTATGGCAACATAAACAGTTCAATCTCTCTGCTACTATGAGATTTAACTATTTGCTGCCTATCATTTTATTAGGCGTGTTCTGATTGCAATGTTCTATATTTATGGTTACTTCCAACAAACAGAAAAACTTAATTTACTATCACTTAATCCCCAGGTGTTTGCTGTCACAGAGATAGAAAGCTAGGGGAAAATTAAAATTTACTGTTGTAACTGCAACAGAACTAGAGGAGAAATCTCCCAATGTGTATATTGTTCTCATGACAAATGTCAATTTTGGTATATCCCTTCAGTTTGGAAGCTTTCCTCTGTCTGTTGTTTATCTAAGACAAAATGTGAGAAGAAATCTCCCAACAGGAGACAGTAATAAAGACACAGAAGAGGTTCTAAAATGTCCCTATCATATGCATAAATGTTTTCGGACGTATGGGTTAAAAATTACACGTTCTAATGCCATATGATTCCAAAATAAATATTCTTATTACTGGAAAGTAAACATATCTAAAAAAATAATAATAATTTTGAAAATCAATGAGCTAACAAAATAAATTCAGTTTTTTGGGAAAGCTCTGTAATAGAACTAATCAGGACTTGGGTCTTTTTTTTTTTTTTTTTTTACTTCAAACATTCTCCAAATAACCATCAAATTGTTTGATTCAGAAATGGAACCCAATATTAAAATAGGAAAGCCATAAAAATAAATAAATAAATAAAAAAGGGTACAACTATGGAAAATATTCAGTGTTCAGGTAAAAAGGGCAATACCCAGAGAAGCAATCAAGAGGCCAATGGAAATTCTCAAAAAACTGAAAGATCATAGCCATACAGGTTGAACTGAATGAACTGATGTCTTTATTCAACCTCACCAACTATGACATAGGAGATGCCATCCATGTGACAATTATAACCAAAACACTTCATAAAACTATATTACTTTTATAATCACAGCAAAAAGGATTCTTGGTTATATTTTCTATAAAATGAAAGGTAAGCTCTAATTTTCTGTTGTCACCTATTCCGTTCTATTTTCCTCCAGTGTTGACCAATCACAGCTATCAGAGTAGTAGTAGCAAAGGCTTTTCATTCGTCCGGCCTTTGTTTACTACTGTGATTACTGTGATCACAGAGGTGACTATTACAGTACATTGGTTTTGTCACAATTGGTTGATTTATGTGATACACAAAATACATTGTCCGAAACATAATCATTCCAAACATTAAAAAAGTTGCACACATGTGATATCTTCATACTCAGGAGGAGTAGCAGAATTTTTTTGAGGTGTAATTCTAAGTATGCCTATGGTGTGTGGGAAAAATATCTTATTAAATTGACACCTCTGTGTAAAAAAAGTATCTTCGTTTTCATTCCTTTTTTTCAAAAATTTGGGGCAAAAAAAACAAATCTTCCAAAGTCTCATCATGCCTCTTAAAAAATACATTGGGTGTTTGCTTTTCAAAATATGGTCATTTTGGTAATGTTTCCACTGTCCTGGGGCTCTAGGGCCTCCAAAAAATGTGATCGGTAGTCAGAAAATCAGATGTGTAATTTATGCCCCTGGAATGCCTGAAGGTGCTTCTTGTATTTTAGGCCCCTCTTAGTGGCTAGGTGACTAAGTCTCACACATGATATAAACATACTCAGGAGGTGTAGCAGAATGTGTTTTGATTTGTAATGATAACTATACCTATGATGTGTGTTAGAAATATCTTATTAATTGACAATATTTTATTAACTGTGCAAAAAATAAATTTTAATTTTCTTTCCTGCTTTTCCAAAAGCTTGTGGCAAAAAATGACATTTTCAAAAGACGCATTATCCCTTTCAGAAAATACTTTGGGGGGGTTTGCTTTCCAAAATGTGCTCATTTTGTGGGTGTTTCTCTTGTCCTGGTGCTTCAGGGACTCGGGATGCTTTGCATTCAGTCCATCCTGTATATCAGTATTTGTGAGATCTCTTGTAATATCCCTGGCATTCTTCTCCCCCTGTTCTTGCTGTTTGGTTGCTTCATGCTCCTGTGTGGTTAACCCAATTCCTTCACAGTTGTGTCCTTTGTGGTATCATTGGTTCGTTGTCTATGTTCCTTTTTGGACCTAGGCATGAATCCTCCTTGTCCAGAACATTTAAGAAGCCTAATTTTCCTATCTCAGCTAATTTGTTATATTTAAAAATGAACAGAGAAGGATGCAGGTTGTGTGAGAAAAAATATGTTTTATTGGCAACAAAAGCATAAAATAACTTGCACAGGGAACTGTGACCAAATACTTGTCTCTTGGCAATCAGCCGTGTAGTGGCAGTGGTGAAGTCCAGTGGAGAGGAGTGGATAATCCTTAATTCCTGAAGGTAAAACAAACCTTAAAGCATGCTTACAGCATGAATGCAAAGGTGCTGCAAGTATCTGTTATAGTTCAACTGGTTACTTAATTAATTTTAAACCTTAACTAATTCAGTAATCAGCATTGATCTTATAAAAAGCATTAAACTGCAAATGCAACACACTTTTCACCTATAACTAGCTCAGGTTTAACAACAGCAAATAGATCTCAGGAAAACAGAGCAAAAATTAAAGTGGTTGTAAAACCTGAAGGTTTTTTTTATCTTCATGCATTTTATTCTATCGCCCAATACTTACCTGCGCCTGATCCTGATTCAGCGATGTGTGTGAGAGCGGCTGCTCTCTTTGGTTTATGACTCCTCATTGGCTGAGTAATAGCATTTCAGATTAGTTAATTTCCTCTACATCACTTCCCCTGTAAGCACTTCCCACTAGAAAAGCAATGCTTTCATGGGCATTTATCAAACGTTTTCAATGCTTTATAAACACAAAAACATGTCATGAAAACATCATAAATGTGATAGTAGCATTAATGAGCATTGTTTTGTTCTTAATAATCCATACACGTGTTAATTAGTCCTAAATGCTCTTTACGTTCACTAAGCAAGGTAAAATTCTCTTTCAAAATGAAAAAACTCTGGAAAATGTGAATGATCAAATCCTTTAGTAAATCACTCCATTGTATTCTTGTAAAGTGCCCCAAGCAATGTTATTTTCCTTTTAGTCCACATTGGATGCAGAAAAGCAGTACTAAACCAAAGTGGTTACTACCTGATTTTAAGTGTAAGTGAAAGGCTGGCTGCCCACTGTGATAGATTAAAGGAGGAGAGGAGGCCCTCCAATGAATCAGATGATTTAGATCAGGTGTTCATGTTCCTACAGGAAACTTTTAGTGCCGGTTCACACAGGAGCGACTTGTCAGGCGACCTAGCCGACTGACAATTCGCCTCCCGTTCTGTACTACGGAACAGTTCTAATAGGTGCGATGCAAGTCGCTTTGACTTAGAAAAAGCTTCCTGTAGTATTTTTGGGGCGACTTCAGGCGACTTGCATTGACTTCTATACAGAAGTCGTTTTGCAAGTCGCTGCTGCAAGTCGTGCCGCCCCTGTGTGAACTGGCACTCAGATAATGGAGTCAGGACCACAATATAAATCATCAATGTTTGGCAGGCATGATTGGCCACTTGTGTGAAGACATGCCTTGTCTAATTGTTTCATTTCTGTGGTCCAATGGCAAACAACATCATTGCACCAACAAATAACAGCAACACTTTTTGAAACAATGCAAGGATGCATGCAATAGACATTCTGTATCTGTAACATGTACCATGAAATGTTGTAACAGGGATGATTTTCAAATCCTAGGTTTGTAGATCCATATACCCCCACCAATACCACACCAGGCCGATCCACAATAACAACCACCAAAAAACACAGATAAATACTTTTGGAAATACCTATTTCCCCCACCACATAACTTCCTCAACCTTGACATAACATCTACACCACGTAACAACAATAACATCCTCAGCCCCCTCCTCACCACCCCTACCCATACAACCGTGTCTTAACTATTCCTACCCCCACCTATCTTTGCTATCGTACAAACTACACTTACATATTTTTATACCTTCCCAACATTCCCAATAGTAGCTTTGCATTGTTAGGTATCACTCTATTATCTTTCTTTTTGCCACCCAATTGGCCGCAGTTTGGAAGATTTAAAGGATAAGTTCACCTTTTGTAACATGTTACACGTTATACTCATATTCAGGGTGTAACATGTTACAGATGCACTGGCCCCTGACACCAACGATGGGGCAGGATTCCTTCCATTGACACCAACGATGGGAAAGAATTCCTTTCCATGACACCAATGATTGGACACTATTCCTTCCATTGAGACCAACTATGGGACAGAGTTTCTTCCATTGACACCAATGATGGGGCAGAATTCCTTCCATTGACACCAACAATGGGGCACTATATCTCCCACTGACATCAAACATAGAGCATTGTTTACTTCCACAGGACACCAGGACATTTTCTACTCCCACTGGCCCTAGCCTGCCCTCCCTTAATCCTGAAGGACAGTAAACTGGCCCTTTGATTAGTAAGTTTGGAGACCCTTGCTTTAAAGGATAAATTCAACTTTTGGAGCATGTAACATGTTACACCCACATTTAGATTGTAAGGTGTAACATGCTCAGGATACTGTCCCTGAACTGCTACTGATCCCACCCACCCCCTTCCCAGTGACAGTGGGTGGGATTTCTGATCCCCACACCTGCTCTCACATTTAAAACTTTGTGGGGCTCTTCCTGTACAGCGGCATCTCTAATTCCCATGAATCTGTGAATGATGAGACTACAAGTCCCATCTTCCACCACAGTAGATTACTTGTACTTCTCATTGAACACCCTCATAGTTCATTCACGCTTCCTCCAGCCTTGCAACAGAAAACCCATGCAGAGGTATAGGCACAATGCTGGAGGTTGTATCTGCAGGGGCCTGACATTGCATCCATGTTCTATAGATTACTGGTGCAATGCTCTGCAGACTCCACTGATTTTTTTTTCCTGCAAAAGTATGTGCATTTATTATTTATTTTTTAAAAAGGTGAACTTTGCCTTTAAACCTGTTAGTGAGGACAGACAAGATTCCTTTATCTATTGATTTATGTTCAGAAAGAGTCAACTGATGCTGGCTAAGGTTGAAAAATGCTGTTTTTTTTTAATCTTTGGACCTTTTCCTTTAACCTCCCTGGCGGTATGATTATTTCGGATTTTAGGTGCTGAAAGGGGTACAATTATTTTGCATGGAAATTTGGCGTTTTATATTGTAGGCCTGCAATTCTTAACAATAACACACCTAAATCTGTCCAAACAAGAGTCTAGTAGATATCCCGGGTATAATGAAGTTTGAAAGATAAAAACATAAATTATAATATAATAAATAAATATAAATAATTAAAAAAAATAATAATATAATAATAATAAAATAAATTTCCCCACGATTCACTATCGCTCAATTCTGCAAGTGTTCTAATTTACTATCGCTGTTTTCTAGCTGGTCTAAAGCCACTTTTGACGTAAAGGGACACTTTTTGGTTGCTATGGACAATCTCCAGTTTCCAGGCAGAAAGAACAGTATATATAGCATAAAACTGCATGCAGGGCATGGGCCAAACCACTGGGGACAAGAGGGATGTGAAATAATTTAATACAGTACTGTAATCTGTAAGATTACAGTACTGTATGTGTTATGGTTTTTACATTTTTTGAATTTGCCGCCAGGCTCCGCCCCCGTGCGTTGCGACGCTTGCAGGGAACGGAGCCTGGCACGGAGAGGCTTCGGGCAGAGGACAGAGCCTGCAGACACAGCGGGGGACATCGCAGGATCCTGGGGACAAGGTAAGTAAAGCCGCACCAGGATCCTGCAATGTAATCCCGAGTGTGGCTCGGGGTTACCGCTAATGGGACTGAAATTTAACCCCGAGCCACACTCGGGAAAACCGTCAGGGAGGCTACGTGTAGTGATCCCTCTTATGTCTGGGGTTGTGGTAGGTCTCCACTGGAATCAGTCCACAAGTCCAGTCATTCATTAATGTAGTCCTGTTTACCAACTTCTCTTCTTTGAAAGCTACAATATAACAGTGATCATTAATTGTTATCCTTAAGTTTCCATAGCCAGTCTGTATTAGTGGCAGGGGTAAATATAGAAGTATGTACAAGTAGTAGAATTGGGGTACAGCTACTGCTTTTTGTTACTCTGGTACTAGTTCAGTACTAGTTCATGATTGGATTTAAAAAAGCAATACAGCTCTAAAGCTCTAATTCAAACTATAGTAGCCATTCAGCCAAACGCATTTTAGTGAATACATTTTCAACGAATGTGGGTTTAGCAGTTTGTGTAATATGGAAGGACCTGTTTCCTGGGAACATGATGCTAGATGGTCAACTATTATGGTACATTGTAATGATTGGCCATGCACAATAGCCATATGTTGTCTTCATGTTCTTAAAGTGATTGTAAAGTCTTGTTTTAAAGAAAAAAACAAAAAAAGAAACATGTTATTCTTACCTTCTCTGTGCAATTGGTTTTGCATAGAGCAGCCTTGATCCTCCTCTTCTCGGGTCCCTCTTTACTGCTCCTGGCCCCTCTCTCCTGCCAAGTGCCCTCACAGCCAGCAGCTTGCTATGGGGGGGCACCTAAGTCATGTCACAGCTCCCTGTGTCTATTCAGACACGGAGCCCCGACCCCTCTCTCCGCTGATTGGCTAACTGATTTTGATTGACAGCCGCGGGAGCAAATGGCGCCGCTGCTGTTTCTCAGCCAATCAGGAGGAGAGTCCCAGATGGCTAAGACACTCTTGGACATCGCTGGAGAGAGATGGGGCTCAGGAGAGTAATTAGAGGTTGCTGGGTAGGCTGCTACACACAGAAGGTTTTTTTTATCTTAATGCATAGAATGCATTAAGATAATGCCCCGTACACACAGTCGGACTTTGTTCGGACATTCCGACAACAAAATCCTAGGATTTTTTCCGACGGATGTTGGCTCAAACTTGTCTTGCATACACACGGTCACACAAAGTTGTCGGAAAATCCGATCGTTCTAAACGTACGTCGGGACTGTAAACGGGGCAGTGGCCAATAGCTTTCATCTCTTTATTTATTCTGAGCATGCGTGGCACTTTGTCCGTCGGATTTACGATCGGAATTTCCGGATTTTGTTGTCGGAAAATTTTATATCCTGCTCTCAAACTTTGTGTGTCGGAAAATCCGATGGAAAATGTGTGATGGAGCCTACACACGGTCGGAATTTCCGACAACAAGGTCCTATCACACATTTTCCGTCGGAAAATCCGACCGTGTGTACGGGGCATAAGAAAAAACCTTCTGCCTTTATAACTCCTTTAAAGTTGCCTATTTGTTGCCATTGTTATGAATTAACTGTCTGTTTTTTGCCTATGTGTTATATTTACTACTCGCTTATTGATCACATATTGTCACTATAGCTTATTTTTTTCCATGCATTGTCACAGTTGGCTGTCTTTTTCCTGCATGAGCAGCACTGTTGAGATCACTAAATCTTTTCTAATACCATAAGACTGGCAATCACATGTAGTAATGCTTTGGATCCCATACTGCATACAATATATATATATATATATGAGGTTGTAGACAGAGGAGTACCTAGGCATCCTTACATACCAGGAAATGCACTTCCATTTTTCAGGAAGAATGTAAAACATAAAGTAAATTATTCAGGGTGCTGCAAGCATGCAGTTGAGGATCTCTCACATTATACACCCTGTTACAAATTATTTCGCCAATGATATTTTTCTCATTTACCTAAATAATTGATGTAAACAACAGTCAGCATAATTCTCAAGTTATCAACTATTAAGAGTGCAATTCAAATTTTATTGAACAAACCTTCTATTGATAACAGTTTTTTTTTTTTTTCAAAATAAAAAACTTACAATGCACTGTTCCAAATTATTACACACAGTAAGTTTCAAAACACTTTTAGGTTGTAAAGAACTGAAAATTGTCATTTGTTGTGTTTGCAACATAATTACTGAAATCAAAAGCTATTTCAATCAAATTTTGAACAACATTTTAACTTTTTAAACATTTTAACAGGTCACGTTACATTTTAACATAGGACCCCTTATTTGATAGCAGCTTCACAAGTCTTGCATCCATTGAACTTGTGAATTTTTGGACAGTTTCTGCTTGAATTTGTTTGCAAAATGTCAGAATAGCCTCCCAGAGCTGCTGTTTGGATGTAAACTGCCTCTCACCCTCATAGATCTTTTGCTTGAGGATGCTCCAAAGGTTCTCAATAGGATTGAGGTCAGGGGAGGATGGAGGCCACACCATGACTTTCTCTCTTTTTATCCCCATAGCAGCCATTGATGCAGAGGTATTCTTTACAGCATGAGATGGTGCATTGTCATGCATAAAGATGATTTTATTACGGAAAGCATAGTTCTTCCTTTTGTACAAGGGAAGGAAGTGGTCAGTCAGGAACTCCACATACTTTGCAGGGGTCATCTTTACACCTTCTGGGACCCTAAAGGGGCCGTCCAGCTCTCTTCCCATGATTCTGGCCCAAAACATGACTCCACCACCGCCTTGCTGATATCGCAGCCTTGTTGGAACAGGGTTGCTGTCCACCAACCATCCACTACTCCATCCATCTGGACCATCCAGGGTTGCACGACACTCATCAGTGCACAGGACTGTTTGAAAATTAGTCTTTATGTATTTTTCTGCCCAATGCAGCCATTTCTTCTTGTGAGCATTGGTTAGTGGTGGCCGAATGGAAGGTTTATGCACAGTTGCAAGACTCTGTAGGACTTTACACTTTGATGTCCGTGGGACTCAAGAGGCACCAGCAGCTTCAAATATCTGTTTGCTGCTATATAATGATATTTTAGCAGCTGCTCTCTTGATCCGATGCATGGATCTGTCAGAAATCTTCCTCAATGTGCCTTTATCTGCACGAAACCTGTCTTTGCTCTGAATCAGCCACAAACCTCTTAATAGTGCGATGATCACGCTTAGATTTTCGTGAAATATCTAATGTTTTCATACCTTGTCCAAGGCATTGAACTATTTCACTCTTTTCGGCAGCAGAGAGATCCTTTTTCTTCCCCATATTGCTTGAAAATGGTGCTCTGCTTAATAATGTGGAACACCCTCCTTTAGTAGTTTTTCCTTTAGTTGGGCTCACCTGGCAATCTAATTATCACAGGTGTCCGAGACTGTTTTCAGTAATCAAAAGAGCCCTGAGACACAATGCAATCCATGAGTTAAACTGAAAAACAAAATATTTAATTTTTGTGACACTGAAATAGAATTTGCATAATAATTTGGAACAGGGTGTAGATCTGTTATGATAAAATAAATTGGATTATACTGAAACAACTGTGTTTTACTCCCATTCATTTTTTTAAATGATATTATAGAGCCATGCACAGTCTGGGGCACCCAAGTACCTGGTAAGTTTCCAGTGTAATCACAAAAATTACCTGACAATAATATATCATATCAAGAAAGAGCCACATCTCAGACCCAATTATAGGTAAGCCTTCTTGTAAAAGCCAAATGCATTTCAAAATCATCATCCCAACATGTGTCAAAAAGTTGAATAGCATTTCTGCATGGAACAAAATATCCTTTTCATAAGGCACTTACAACTAATAACTCTCTGCCCTGACCTTTCTTAAGTGGCCAGCATCTTTTATTGGTGTCACATAGCCTATGCTCCAAATCTCTTACCATTGTGCCCTAATATATGGCTCTAAAGCAAAATTTCTGTATAGTAAACATAGGCCATGGCCTAGGGCGGAAGGGCTGAAGAGAGCATGCAGCCACCCACACATTATGTTACTGACTGTCAGTAATCAATTCTACCCCCCCAGTATGTAATTTTATTGTTGGTGAAATAATTGACATTGTCCTCACAGATTTCCCACTATAGTGTCAAGCCAAACTGCTAGTACAGCATGACAATTGTTTATCCTCCTATTTTTAGCGGTGCCTTACCGTCGTTTTAGAAGCACTATTCAGCCACCAGCGGGGAGCTTTTGACCCCCGCTAGTGGTGGAGAAAGGGTTAAGACCACCCGCAAAGCGCCGCTGCAGCAGCGCTTTGGCAGCACTGCCCCACTGATTTCAATGGGCAGGAGCCCTTTAGGAGCAGTGTATACACTGCAAAGATGCTGCTTGCAGGACATTTTTACCGTCCTGCAAGCGCACTGCTCCAGTGTGAAAGCACTCGAGCTTTCACACTGGAGAGACAGGAGAGGCTCTTTACTGGCGCTATGTTTTAAGCGCTGTATCGCCTGTAAAGCGCCTCAGTGTGAAAGTAACCTAACACACATTCATACATATACTAGGGCCAATTTAGACAGGATTTGATTGAGCTACCAGCATGTATCAAAATTTGTCCTGTACTCAGGAACCAGCAGAATATTGATCTGTGTATACCCCTCTCTTTTCAACAGTTGAAACAGCATTCAATTGCCTGCTGCAGTCAATATCTGCTGCTTTGATTAGTGTATTATGATGGGAATGGGGGGGTCCCCACTTTCAGAATACAATATTCAAAGTGTATACCTAGCTTTAGTTTACTGATAGATTGGGAAAACAAACATCCTTTGAGGGATTTAGGGTAGACAGGGAATGGCCTAAGACAACTTACCAAGGGGAGCAAAAAATATACACTATATTACCAAGAGTATTGGGACGCCTGCTTTTACACACACACAAACTTTAATGGCATCCCAATCTTAGTCCGTAGGGTTAAATATTCAGTTGACCCACCATTTGCAGCTATAACAGCTTCAACTCTTCTGGGAAGGCTGTCCACAAGGTTTAGGAATGTGTCTATGGGAATGTTTGACCATTCTTCCAGACGCGTATTTTTGAGAGTAGACACTGATGTGGATGAGAAGGCCTGGTTCACAGTCTATGCTCTAATTCATTCCAAAGGTGTTCTATTGGGTTGAGGTGTCAGGACTGCAGGCCAGTCAAGTTCCTCCATCCCAAACTTGTTCATCCTTGTCTTTATGGACCTTGCTTTGTGCACTGGTCCAAATCATTTGGTGGAGGGGGATTATGGTGTGGGGTTGTTTTTAAGGGGTTGGGCTTGGCCCCTTAGTTCCAGTGAAGGGAACACTTAACCCCCCTGGCAGTATTCCAGAGTGGGGCTCGGGGTGAGATTTCAGTACCATTAGCGGTAACCCCAAGCCACACTCGGGATTGCATCGATGGATCCTGGAAGAGGTTACTTACCTTGTTCCCGGGATTCCGTGATGTACTCCCGCTGTGTGCAGCGGCCAGATCTTCCACCCGATGCACTGTGTGCCCTGGCTTCTGTTCCCTGTGAGCGCCGTGACGCAGGGGGGTGAAACCGGCAGCAAATTCAAATAGTATAAAGCACAACACACACTGATACATTGTAATCCTATTGGATTACATTACTAAATAAAATACAATTGACCTTAGTTTGCCCCCCAGTGCTTTATCCAGTGCCCTTGCCTGCAGTTTTACTGTACTTTCTGTCTGGAAACTGCAGAGCGACCAAAGCATCAAAAAAGCGCGCCTCTATCTCAAAAGCGGCATATGACCTGCTGGAAAACAGCGATACAGAATCACTTGCAAAATTGAGTGATAGCATTTTGTTGGGAAGTTCGTCATCAGGCACGGAAAACGATTTTAGCGATGATCCTGCGACTGTGCCCAGTGATGTGCGGCCTTGGTGCTCAATTGATTGCGATACGGAGCATGCAACACCTCCAAGATTCCCATTTACTGGAGCACCTGGTATAAAGTGGATGTGGAAGATGACAACCCATTGGCATACCTCCAACTCTTTTTAACCGATGAAGTTATAGAAAAAATTGTTAAGCTGCTATGAATCAGATGTTTGCAAGGGGCAGAAAGTGGGAACCAGTGACTAAAGAGGACATCTGGAAGTTTCTGGGCCTCATAATTCTTCAGGGAGTGGTGGGGAAACCCCTGCAGAAGTGGTATTGGACAACCAACAAATTACTAGCCACTCTTTTTGTTGGCACGGTCATGTCGGAGTACAAATTTTCTCTGATAATAAAATATTTGCACTTTCAAAATATTGAAGAATTTGATGAGACTTCTCATCCAGCACCAAAACTGGAAAAGATTTGGGAGGTACAGTGGCTTGCGAAAGTATTCGGCCCCCTTGAACTTTTCAACCTTTTGCCACATTTCAGGCTTCAAACATAAAGATATAAAATTTTCATTTTTTGTGAAGAATCACCAACAAGTGGGATACAATTGTGAAGTGGAACGAAATCTATTGGATATTTTAAACTTTTTTAGCAATTAAAAAACTGAAAAGTGGTGCGTGCAAAATTATTCGGCCCCTTTACTTTCAGTGCAGCAAACTCACTCCAGAAGTTCAGCGAGGATCTCTGAATGATCCAATGTTGTCCTAAATGACTGATGGTGATAAATAGAATCCACCTGTGTGTAATCAAGTCTCTGTATAAATGCACCTGCTCTGTGATAGTCTCAGGGTTCTGTTGAAAGCTCAGAGAGCATCATGAAGACCAAGGAACACACCAGGCAGGTCCGTAATACTGTTGTGGAGAAGTTTAAAGCCGGATTTGGATACAAAAAGATTTCCCAAGCTTTAAACATCCCAAGGAGCACTGTGCAAGCGATCATTTTGAAATGGAAGGAGTATCAGACCACTGCAAATCTACCAAGACCTGGCTGTCCCTCTAAACTTTCAGCTCAGACAAGAAGACTGATCAGAGATGCAGCCAAGAGGCCCATGATCACTCTGGATGAACTGCAGAGAACTACAGCTGAGGTGGGAGAGTCTGTCCATGGGACAACAATCAGTCGTACACGGCACAAATCTGGCCTTTATGGAAGAGTGGCAAGAAGAAAGCCATTTCTCAAAGATATCCATAAAACGTCTCGTCTAAAGTTTGCCACAAGCCACCTGGGAGACACACCAAACATGTGGAAGAAGGTGCTCTGGTCCGATGAAACCAAAATCAAACTTTTTGGCCACAATGCAAAACGACATGTTTGGTGTAAAAGCAACACAGCTCATCACACTCAACACACCATCCCCACTGTCAAACATGGTGGTGGCAGCATCATGGTTTGGGCCTGTTTTTCTTCAGCAGGGACAGGGAAGATGGTTAAAATTGAGGGGAAGATGGATGCAGCCAAATACAGGACCATTCTGGATGAAAACCTGTTGGAGTCTGCAAAAGACCTGAAACTGGGACGGAAATTTAACTTCCAACAAGACAATGATCCCAAACATACAGCAAAATCTACAAAGGAATGGTTCACAAATAAACGTATCCAGGTGTTAGAATGGCTAAGTCAAAGTCCAGACCTGAATCCAATCGAGAATCTGTGGAAAGAGCTGAAAACTGCTGTTCAAACGCTCTCCATCCAACCTCACTGAGCTCGAGCTGTTTTGCAAGGAAGAATGGGCAAGAATTTCAGTCTCTCGATGTGCAAAACTGATAGAGACATACCCCAAGCGACTTGCAGCTGTAATCGCAGCAAAAGGTGGCTCTACAAAGTATTAACGCAAGGGGGCCGAATAATTTTGCACGCCCCACTTTTGATTTTTTTATTAGTTAAAAAAGTTTCAAAAATCCAAAAGATTTCGTTCCACTTCACAATTGTGTCCCACTTGTTGGTGATTCTTCACAAAAAATAAAAATTTGATATCTTTATGTTTGAAGCCTGAAATGTGGCAAAAGGTTGAAAAGTTCAAGGGGGCCGAATACTTTCGCAAGCCACTGTATATCAAATTATTCAGAAAAATTTCCAGCAGACCTATGTACCAGATAGAGACATCAGTATCGACGAAAGTCTAATGGCCTACAAAGGAAGACTCAGCTGGATACAGTATATTGCGTCTAAGAGAGCACGATTTGGCATAAAATCATTCATGTTCTGTGAATCCAGCACTGGTCACATACGGAATTCGGTCCTTTACACCGGGAAAGGAACCAAATTCAACAAAAGATTCAGTAATTAGGAATGGCAACCTCTTTCGTTCTTACTTTAATTGAGCCATTGCTGAATCAAGGCTACTGTGTAACCACAGATAATTTTTACACTTCTCCAGAACTCTATGAGTTCCTTCTACAGCACAAGACGGGTGCATATGGGACCGTTAGAGCTAACAGGCGTGACATGCCGCCAACCTTTGGCAATAAAAAGCTCAAGGCAGGTGAAATAGTTGCCTGGCAGAAAGGTAAAATGATGGCACTGAGATGGCGCGACAAAAAAGATGTGTGCCTAATGAGTACTATTCACAACACCTCTACTGTCATGGTACACAAAAAAGGTGGAAAAGACGTAATGAAACCACAAGTCGTGATGGACTACAACAACACCATGGGAGGTGTTGACAGAGCTGACCAGGCCATGACTTTTTATCCAGCGATGAGAAAGCAACAAAAAATATATTACAAAAAAATCTTCAGGCATCTTCTTGAACAGTGCCTGTGGAATGCCTTCATTCTTCTAAAAAAAAAAGAGTGACAAGCCTGTGGTTCATGCAGACTTTGTTTGGAAAGTTGCCGAACTTATATTTCTCAAGCAACAAACACCAACGACTGTAAATAGATCTGGACGTCGTGCTGCTGGCGTTGTGAACCCGGAACGCCTGACTGGTCGTCACTTTATGGACCACATTCCACCAACAGAAAAGAAGTCAGCACCCACAAGGATGTGTGGTTTGCTGCTCTAAGCGTGACGACACTGGAAGGAAAATCAGAAAAGAAACCAGGTTCTACTGTCCTGACTGTGATGTCGGACTTTGTGCTGTACCATGTTTTAAAATTTTCCATACCCGGGACGTTTACTGAAGCAATATGACTACTAATATTGCACCCTTGTTTGGCCAAAAAGAATGTCAGTGTTTTTAAGTTATATTATTTACTAAAATTTATTGAATAAAAACTATTATTATTATTATATTATTGTTATTATTTATAGTTATTTATTATATTATAATTTATGATTTTGTGTTTCAAACTTTATCATACCCGAGATGTCTACTAGACTCTGGTTTGGCCATATTTAAGTGAGTTATTCCTAAGAATTACAGGCCTACAATATAAAACACCAAATTTCAAAGCAAAATAATGGTACCGCTTTCAGCACCTAAAATCTGAAATAATCATACCACCAGGGAGGTTAAGGCATCAGCATACCAAGACATTTTGGACAATTTCATGCTCCCCACTTTGTGGGAACAGTTTGGGGATGGCCCCTTCCTGTTTCAACATGACTGTGCACCAGTGCACAAAGCAAGGTCCATAAAGACATGGATGAGCGAGTTTGGGGTGGAGGAACTTGACTGGCCTGCACAGAATCCTCAATCCAGACAGAACACCTTTAGGATGGATTTGAGCGGAGACTGTGAACCAGGCCTTCTCGACCACACCAGTGCCTGGCCTCACAAATGGGCTTCTGGAAGAATGTTCAAACATTCTCACAAACACACTCATAAACCTTGTGGACAGCCTTCCCAGAAGAGTTGAAGCTGTTACAGCTGCAAAGGGTGGGCTAACTCAATATTGAACCTTACAGACACCCCCCGAATGCCTATGCAAATGATACAATAAACAGCACACAGTGCTGTTCACACTATCAAAACATAAAGCATTAGCGTCACGTCGCTTCAAAATTGAAGCCTCATGTCAAGTCAGGAGGCGTTCGAAGCCTTTCAAAGCTTCCAACTCAAGTCTATGGTAACGCTTCGAAAATGGTATGGCAGGAAGTTGTGGTTCCGTTGCGGGGCGTTAAGATGAGTTTATTTGCTGTAATGAAATAGGTGTTGGTGGAGCAGTTTTAATGTGCCTTAACGCTCATCAAATGCTTCAAAACTGCCCTTTAGGGCATTTGGGGAGCATTTTTAACTCGTCATTAACGCTTGTAAAACGCCAGCCTAACTCCCATTCTAGACCTCATTAATGCGAGTCTAACGCCCATACTAATGATATAGGAGCATTTGTTAAGTGTTAGAAATTTAGTCAAGTGTGAACAAGCCCTAAGATTGCAAAGGAAAGGTAATTTAAATAAAATGATATTACAAAATGGTTTGTTAGCAATTTTATATATTATAATAATAATTTTGACAAAAGTGGAGTTCTCCATTAAATGTAATTGAGAAAATGAAAAACATGCAGCAAATGTGTTTCTGGTGGAAGCTATTTTAAAGATGAACTTGCAATTCAAAAGAATCAAAGTGTGTATACAGTATTTGTAGGCTGGCAACATACTGCTGTTTGCATCTGTTGATTTACAATATTCCATTGTAGAGTGGGTTTATGACAGTATACAAATCATTGAGTTTCTTCACCAAAGCATTTGGACTTGTCACTATCACTAATAACTGCCATTTGGCTTATAGTTTGATGCTCCTAAAATGACATTACTCTGATTCTTGTGTTCACCCTAGAAAACAATAGTCGGGTTATTTTAGAGCCTTCTAATGCTTGCTTTGTCATGGAAAATATTAGCATGTTGTAAGTCAGCCTTTTTTTGAAGTATTACCTCTCTCTGAGCATGCAACAGTAAAGATCTAGTTAGTAAAATATGAATGTAAAACACTTTCACATTTAACAATCTTGTCTATAGTAATAACATGACAGATGAAAGAATAGGAAATGCTAATGTCTCTTAGTGAGTGGCATAAATGACGCTTTTTGTTTTAAGCTTTACTGATTTGTTTTGCAATAGCAAATCACTTCAACAATACCTCAAAAGGAGTGGATCGTACTGGAGTGTGAGATAGGTCACTTATTCATATTCACAGTGCACCCTAACATTCTGTTTTGTGTCTCCAAAATCCCAAAGCAAATTACTTTTTTTGATCTTTAATCTATGGAAGATGATAAACGCAATAGGCACAGCAGGATACTCTGTGTTGTGCATTATTATCTTGTTGCTCTATGGGCAAATGATCCTGTAACTGTAAGAAACGCTTATGAGTGACATTGTAAAGTGCTTTAGAACTTTTGCAAACCGAGTTGTTGAAGATTTTTACTTTTTTTTTTTTTTAACTTGTTACATAAATTCATTTTTAAATAAGGAAATGTTGTTTACATGTGTTTCAAGCAAACGATAGGCATAATTTCCTTTTTGTTCACTGACACCATCTGCTATTATTTAATTAGTAATGTGAATGTTTCTTTCTGCAGGGGATGAAACCAAAGACCCAAATATTATGTACTTGCCCTAAAGGCCCGGAGTCTCAGTGGCTGTCGCCAGGCACAGCTGATGCTCCTTTACTTTGCTTGAGATTGCTGTTTCCTTACTCCCTTAAGTGTAAGTAACACAACATGGTATGCCACCTGCTGTTATTGTACAAGGGTATAATCTGTCCCAAAATAGGCTTTGATAATGGTCATTCTGACAAGTTCCCTTTATTCACCACACTGCTGTTTGCTGTTTCAGATAGATATAGAAAAAAAACACAAGTACCCTCTTTTTGCCCCCTCCTCTGTTCCTCTTCCTTTCCTCCTATCTTCAGTCCATTTCCTGTGTGTGGGGGTGTTTTTAGACTGTCAACTGCAGCGCTGGCCATGTTCATACCTCCCAACTTTTTGAGATATGAATGAGGGACATCTATCAGCAAAAGTATGCAGGCATAGGACACACCCCTTGCCACACCCCTTAAAGGAGAATTGTACAAAAAAACAAGATTGGTTAAACCCACAAGTGCTTTTTTTACCACTACTATTCCATTATATTGACTTTTGGAATTTACAAATGCAGCAATTTAGAAATCAGATGAAAGGTTTAGCACTGGAAAAGACTTTTTCAAAGATAAAAAGTGCATTTTATATAAAAACTATATAGATCAGACCAAAATGAGGGATAAATGAGTAGGAATGAAGGACAGAGGGACATTGCTCCAAATCAGGGACAGTCCCTCGAAATCAGGAACAGTTGGGAGCTATGCTTGTGCAAGATAAATGTATATTAAAACAACTGGGTTCTCGAATAAGCTTAACTGAGAAACCCATTAAACTGAACCATTTTCTGTATATGATTTTATATACAGGAAGGTTATGTTACATAAACCTACTGAGGCTCTAGTAATATGTAAAAGATTGGGGTACAGAGGCAAAAACACACATTTTGATATATAAATGTTATACCTTGTAATTGGCTGGCATTCTATTATTTTGTTCACATGCTATATTGTGGTGAGAGGTGTCAAACAGAAACTCCTCCATAGAGAATGCACAGCAAAGAGTTGATAACTAGGCGGGCTTTCAGCACTAAGTGCAGCAGAGGGCACACCTAAGTGCATTCAAATTTACATGTATTTATAAAAATGACAATGAGCATTTCACATGTAATGTCAAGTAAAGCACCAGCTATGCAAACTCTGTCCATGAGAAGGCACAAGCAGGAGCAATTCAATCCATAGGCTTTGTGCATCCACTGGCTCAGATATGCTCAGAGGGCAATGTGAATCAGTCAGAAAGCTAGAGGGAAGTCAACCTGTGATGTCAAAAACTGGAGGGTATGGAGGGGTTGGGACTGTGAATTTCGAGGCCGCTCCACCATTTTCTTAAGCTACATGTGTAGCAAAATGTATAGCCATGCCACCTCTATGCCCACCAGCATTTGACATCACACATGGACTTTACTTTAGCTGCCTTACTGATTCATGTGACCCTCTGAGCATATCTGAACCTATCCAACGGCAGCACCTAGTGGACAGAGTTTACTTCTCACTACTTGTTAGTTGCTCGTTGTAGTTTTATTATTTATAAATGTAAATTTTACTGCACCTAGATGCACCCTCTGTAAATGTTTGAGAGTCTCCACAGTGGAAGCACATGCATTCTAATGGATAGATGAGGGGCAGGTGTGCCTGGAGGTAGCCCAATCCTCCTTAAAGGCACATGGGTACATCGGACATCCAGCACACAGCACAATGGCAGCAAAGGTGTACAGTGTGTCCCCTCGCCAATATTACATCAGTAACAAACAAATTGGCCCCTGCCCCACCTATAACTGGCCTTCACAGCAAGGAGCACATGGAAGGGCAACATAGGATATGTAAATGGCGATCGCACTGCAAAATACTGTGTAACATAAAAAATTGCAACACCCACCATTTTATTCTCCAGGGCCACTGTTAAATATAAATATATATATATATATATATATATATATATATATATATATATATATATATATATATATATATATATATATATATATATATATATATATATATAGTGGGGTTCAGCTTCAAGTGGAGAGCTCACAGAGGGGCAATCCAAGCCGTATGCAAGGTTAAAGTGCTTCCTAAAATAAATAGCTTCCCAAAAACAAAAGTCCAGCAAAACTGTTTTCAGACTCCTGGATAATAAATAGACCTCACTGGGTCCTGCAGACATGTTCCCTCACAGTCTGTCTCCTTTTGCAGCATGAACACAGATTAACCCAGAGAAGACAAAATATACCCCAGGTGGGGAACAATGTGTGGCCAGTGCTTAACCCCTTGCTGCTTACAAACCTCTCACTGCCACCCATTTAGAAACGCAAAATTCTATGTGGCAGATACACTCCATCGATAACTGACAGGGGCTGTTTGTCACAATATCTATCTATCTATCTATCTATCTATCTATCTATCTATCTATCTATCTATCTATCTATCTATCTATCTATCTATCTATCTATCTATCTATCTATCTATCTATCTATCTATCTATCTATCTATCTATCTGTCATGATTTTTACATGTATGAGTGAAATGTTAGAATTGGCATGGTGGTAAAGTGGTTAAGTAACATTGAATTCAACTGTTAACACTTTAACTGTTAAGTTTTTTTTAAATTAAAATAACAAACATGTTATACTTACCTGCTCTCAGCGACCCGGAACCTCCTCTTCTGGGGTGCCCCACTGCCACTCCTGCCCCCCCTCGCTGCCTCCTCACTTAATTTGGCTGACAGCAGCAGAAGCCAATGTAAAAAAGGATAGAGAGGAGAAGACTGCAGCCGGGCACAACACTGGATCAATCCAGGAGTGATGTAACTGTTTTTAGAGGGGAATGGGGCACAGCAAGTTCTAAAACATTTTTTATCTTAATGCAGGGAATGCATCAAGTTAAAAACTGTTTTAGCTTTAGAACCACTTTAAAATTTACAATTTAACACCTGTCCTGAACCTTACACCTTTACCCTACCATAATGCACTGATTTTTAACATAAACCACTTCCAATAACAATACCTAATTACATTAACTGTTACATAAACCAAAGTACTGCAGGTGGTGAACAAGGAGAAAAAGTTTATTATTTTCACTCTGGGGCATAAACAGGCACACAACAACTACGAAAATGTAGATAGAAGGAAAACCTTCCCATGCTTCTACAGTGGCTGAAAGAGGAGGAAACCGTGCATGAAGTCCCTCTCCCGTCATGATGCCACTGACCAGGTTAACCCTCTCCTTGTGATTCAAGTAATGGAATCTGTGACAACACAGGGTGCCAGAAACTACTAACATCACAAGCTTTACACTGCACAAGCTCCAGACTTCAGGTAGTATTAAGATGTAGCTGAAGACATACCAGTAAATTTAGTAGTAGTAGTAGTTAGGTAGTTTTAAGATGTAGCCTGACCACTTGAGCTCTCAGGCTTGTGGTTCAATAGGTAAGGTTCTCTGGAACCCATGTATTTCTGGTTGGGCTTGCTCTACTTCATACAGTCCTTCCTCTTTTTTAGCTCCCAGAATACAGAGGGATCTTGGGCCTGTTCCCTTTTGTTAGGAGTGCTGAGACTAATGGGATCATGGACTCACTGGGCTGCCTGCATAATTGGTGGAGCCCTAAAAAGGGCAAAAATGCAGCGTATATGGAGGGGCCTGGTATTTACCAAATAAATTGGAATGCAGACAGCATCCAACCAGGCAAAGAACCAGAATGAATTACATAATGAATAGGCAATCTCAAAAATGCGGACAAGTCAACCTTGAGGACAAGCAGCAAACAAGCATGGTCAGATACAGATCTGAGATTGATTACTGAAGAGACAAGAACATGAGAACTTGGGGACACCAAACTCAGGGACAACTGCATTGAAGAAACTGTGCAGCAAGAAGGTAATACCAGGTTGTTTGTAGAACTACAAGTAAAAAAATATCCTTGCATGTTTGTGGAAACATAAGTGAAAGAGCTGCCTTGCTACTGATCTGTGGAATCAGAGGTACTAGATCAGCTGCAAAGCTGATCTGTGACAGTTACCCCTTCATAGGGGTTACTACCTCCTAAAGAACAGGCTTTCACCAACCAAGAGTTTACTTCTAAGGGGCACATAGATCAGAGTGGAATTCAGGGGGGACAGAAGGAATAGCAGTAAATGCCACAGGCAGAGACATCGAACAGGGCAAACTGGGAAAATTCTGCCATTAACTCTTCCCTGAAAAGTGGACACCGATTGCAAACACCGCAACTCACCTTTTAAATCAAATAAATTGTTATTCACAATTAAGAGTTTAACAAGATAGAATAACACATCAGAAATTAACAATAACAACATTTAAAAAAATCATAGCTACAGTTTCACACACAAACATATAAAGTGCTTTGAATCAGTGACATAAAGTCCAGTGTTGACATACCATGCTTCAAAACTTGTGACTTGTGTTTAGAGAATAATCCTCACGGTGCTCCTCCACCATGACATCAAACTGCTTACCAAGACAAATGGACCCCACAGATCAAGAGGTCTCACAGCGCTTGAATATGTGATCCACAGAGCATCTAGGGACCAAACACTCTCATCACAAACAGCAGCTCCATAGTTAGGAACAAAGCTATGTTGCAGGAGAAAACACAGAAATAGGCTTCATAGTGCAGTATTTAGGTTGAAGCATTTATTGAAAAATTGGTATTCATAAAACTTTAGTGTGCAGCAAAGTGTACAAACGAGTATTTCATGAAAATGTTCAACCTCTCATGGTGCGCGTGATGATGTCAATGCAACGTTCCACCCGACGTAAGCTTCATCTTAAAAGAGGTCTTCCAGGGGCCTTCAGGATTGTTATTCACACATGATTTTCCATAATTAAAAGATTAGAGATAGCACAACACATTTATTTGATACATATGTTTTTTATTGTTGGTGTTCAACCAATAGTTAGTGCTGCTGTCTCACATTTATATCTGTACTAAGCACTTTAATGCAGTATTTTTTTATTTAACTGATGGAATGAAGAGCACTGTTGCATCCAAACCTAGTAGAAGGGAACCACCAGGATCAAATATGCAATATAGAGACAAGTTGCCTGGTTCCATCATGTCACCATAGTTACATAGAGAGGTTGAAAAAAACACTATCCATTGACGTGGAGATTCCGCTATACACTAAACGTAATCAATCTCACCTGAGCTAATAAGCGCCCATTTCGTCTACTGGTATAATACTTCTTACCTATCACTCTATTTCCTGCATATCCCCAATGAAACAGACATGACCACAGCTTACGTCCTCATCTCAGCAGGACTCCCTGCCAAGCAGTGCATTGGTTCTTTTATTCAAAGACAACAACAGAAATCACAAACAGGAAGTCCTGGCTCCAACAAGCAATCGCTTCCTCCATGGGAAATGACAACACAGGATGTGACAACACAGGATGTGACCAAATAACTATATGACCAAACAAGGATATGACCAAACAAGGATATGAGTTTATACAACAACCAATGACTACCGTTCCTGCTGATGGGAGACTATCTGCAGGTATGTCATGGCACCCTAAATATGTTGATCAGGCATACAGGGGTGATACGAGCGCACATCTGCTAAACTGATAATGTCTTTGCAGAGCGAACACATCCCCCCCAGACAAACATCTGTGCATCGCACAGGGGCCCCTTCACCAGCAGACATATACTCACTAACACTGGGAGACACTCATACAATACATATTAAAATACAGCTTCATAAAATTTCCACAACAGTCCCTCCTCTTGTCATATGCTCCCATGTGTCCCTCAATGAATTTTGATCTTCTTCTTACACCTGGAAATGAATCAGTCCTTACAGTCCATATGAGTTCATAAAAAGGAAAACACGGCTTGACATGTAGACTCTGTTCTTCAGGAGGGATGACTTAGAGGAGGACATGAAGGCCAGTCGGTCTGGGATCCTCGGTGTCTTGTAGGTGGGTTGGGCTTCAGGGCGTCGTCATCTGCTCAGGCTCTGTTCACTTGTCCAATCAAGCAACAGTAGCACCTCATCACGGCATATAGAAGGAATAGAAACAAAAATAACATGAGTATATATACCCCTACTTCCTTCAACCATGATTTACTGAAAAATAAAAAAATTAAATCCCCAAAGACTCACAAACCCTCAAAAGGTTTCCAACATTCACTAGCAATAGCTCTGGCTTTACGTTGCAGGGATCTGAACCTTATCCATATGGGCCTGAACTTTGTCACTAGCATCCCCGATCCAGGTATAACAATCTTTACTTATGAATTCCCAGAAACCCCCCTTGGACTGTAGGAACTTCCTTGTAGCTTCAACAGTTACATGAGACATCCCATCCTCAATGGATGAGAAATTGTTCAATCGTTTCATAAGCTCAAGCCCCCACCGTGTACAAGCAGGAAACCATGCCCAGACCTGGTCGAGGTTGGTGAGTAATTCCCTTCCAGCTGTCCCTGCCATTCTTAGCTTCTCTCGCTCCATCAGATCCTCACCATCGGCCGTGACATAAGATGCTGGGACGAGTTTCACCCGGACGCATGAACCTTTTGCATTAAGGGGAATTACCTTATAAGCTGAAGATCAAAATTAATACTAAACTAAAGTTGAAGCACACTTGTGGGCTACCTAGTTGTACCAATACCCAAATCGGCAAGAACCAGAGTGATTATTAAAATTATAATTAATTTTACTCTCTAGAAATGTATTGTAAGATTCTATTGACAAGTGTCTGTTTGGATTTTACTAGTTTGTCAAAACTCTTCATAACAATATGAACATCACATATAACATGTACCGCTGTCACCGCTGGGGCACTAGAGCTTGGTGAAGACTCAGAGTAGAACCAACCATGTGTCCGTTTGCTTTCTTAGCTACCCTGTTTTCCCGAAAATAAGACCTAGCGTGATTGTCAGTGATGGCTGCAATATAAGCCCTACCCCCCAAATAAGCCCTACCCTGTTTCCCCGAAAATAAGCCCTACCCTGAAAATAAGACCTACAAGGACTTTAACCAGGGCTTATTTGGGGGGTAGGGCTTATATTGCAGCCATCACTGACAATCAGGCTAGGTCTTATTTTCAGGGAAACAGGGTAGTTGGAAAATACACTTTAAAAATATAAATAAACAAAGATACTCCTCATCCTTTGGTGCAGTTGAGCAGCTTCTTGCAGTGGCTAGTGTGGATCCAGTTGTCTCATCCCTCAAGCTTCTTTACAATGACCCAGTCACCTGGTTGGAAAGAATGTAAACCGGTTGTTGTGTCAGGGTCCAGGAGGGACTCATGAACCCTGTGGTGGACATTTTAAAGTCCATGTTACAGTGACTGCACCCACCCCATCAGCTGAGAATGTAGGTGACAGCTGCTGAGGAAAGTACAACTCTGGTTTTGGTTGCCCTCCAAACAAACCTCATATGGCAATAACCCAGACATGTGGGAACTTAACGACTGTGGTCACTGCATCTTACCATCTGGGGTGTAATACCTGGAACCATTGACAAAAAGGTTCTTATGGGAGCGTCCTTCACCAGACTACTGATTCAAATTTCATCAAAGAAAGAAAGTCTTAAAACCTATCGTTCCTACTAGGTCACAAACGTGGCTAGAATTAGAGCGGTTAGTATTATTGGTTTGAAAATTTGTCATTCTCACCACTATAACACCCCCTTTTCCTCCTTATTACAAACTGGAGGAAGACACACAGGGTTTAGAATGGTGCAGAAAAAAACAATGAAAACAGTGAAATAGCCTATCACGCTTTTACCTTCTTAGGCGTGTGTATTTATGCATGTGTACAGCTATCTACATACACCTGATTTCATACACTTTCAGAAACTCCTTGGACCTGAAAAGATACTTATAAACAAAAGTTATTACTCTATCCTTCATATTCAACCTGCAAAGAATAGTAAACAATACAACATTCATGTACATTGGTAAATTGTCACTGACATTCCTCAAAACCGATAATAATGAAACCCTCTGTAACCCTTACTTTCACATTCTTACTAAAATATAACACCCGTGACATGTAAGAGGGCTGTCGCGGTAGGTTCAAACATATTCTTGTTACTACATACAAACAATGAGAAACTAAAATATGAGACAAACATTTAGATACAAAATGTGGGGGAGATATTTCATAGTTCCCAAAACAAAAATGAAAAAACAAAACAACCAGATGGAATGCTACCTTCACTCTTTTAGCGATAGAACAAAAAACAATGGGAGAAACAAGAGAGCATCTTGAAATCTTTGCATGGACAAGCCACACAAAGTTCAAAAACAGGCATGAGAATTTTTAATCATACAAACGTGTATTACACATCCATCAGCTCACTCAACATTACAGATTTCTAAATCCACAGCTGAACTACTTCCAAGGTATTTTTATTCTGGAGTCTCTAACCTACAGACATCAAAAGTACCTTCCAAAGGAATACACCTTACTGTACCCTCTGACCATATATGCCAATCTTTAAGGGGTTTAATGGCCTTTTCCCCAAAACTAGACTTCATGTACTGTGCAACCATCTGACTGTGGGAAGCCTCGCATCCCTTCCCTTGCACGGATTGCTCATACCCATGGCGATTTGAATCGGCTTATCATCTTACCCCTGCATCCAGGGAAACCATTGCACCCATTTAGGAGAGCACCGCCTGGTGCCTTCTTTTGTGGTGGATTGACGGACTACAACCACATTTATTTAACTGAAAAGCTGTGTACGAGAGGAATGAACGTTGAGTTAGATTTAAATTGTTTAATTAGTGATTATTGATTCTATTGATTTTGCAATGTTTTGAGGTGTTTTTTTATGAATTTACTATGAATTTATAATGACATATAATATTATATACTTGTGTTTTAGTTTATTTTATTAGGTGAATGAATACATTTTAATTGTACACTTACCACCGATCGATATGGGTTTTAGAGATAGAATGATGTGCACTACCCTGGGTTTGTTAGTCTCCGCTAATAATATCGATAGGATATGCACATTGGGGTATTATGCATTAACATCGCCTTAAATATAACCTATGGGATATGCATCTGTTCTACATGTAGATTCTATGCATTTTAATTGTCTAGGCAATAATACTGCATTCATGACATTTTAATATGCATTTTTGATATGACATTTTAATATGCATGGTATTAGCATGATATACATGCAGGATGATGATTTATGTATATGCACATTTTATGTATTTAATTGTTTGGGCAAGCAACATTTACTTGGTGATCTACTGAGGAAGGCCTGTGATTTGCCGATATACGTCTAGAAGGGAGGAGCTGATAGTCACGTCCAGCCAGGCACTGTGTATGTGGACATGGGGGTGCTACTCTGGAGGTTTTTATGTGATTTTAAAAGTTTTTATCTTGTAAGTGCAACTTCTCTGTTTGGGGGCTTTGAATAAATTTGTATACGGAGAACACTATGGTCTCTATACTTATTATTTAAATGTCCTGAACTCATGGAATCTTGAGCCAAGCTGGGAGATGATCCGCTTCTTTGGATATTAATGAGCTGAGTTACCATTAAGAAAAGAGCCAACTGGATTACCCAGCATTGATTGGTAAGAGGAAGTGAGAGCAAAGAGCTCATGGGGAGATCCGCATATGAGTTTTGACTCATCTGGGAGGTGAGCTCGCATTTTTACTGGTGGGGGTGTGCACTCCTTTTGAGGACGAACAATCACTGTGGTGGAATTGTGTGGATACACTGATCACAAGAAGAGTTTTTCGTGTTTTATTTCTTCATTTTTTCATTTCATGGACTATTCATTTATATGTAGGATTTATTTTAGAGATTTGCACTTTATATTTATAATTTTACACATAGCGCTACATTTATTTATTTACTATTCATTTTGAATTTAGTGTGGTGTACGACTTGGAATGTTTAGCAGCTGTGCACGTTTATTGTTTATTATTAGGTTATCTTATTTAAACATCACAATATTTTTTACTTGTGGCGCTGATTGTTTCATCCTATAATTTACTTGGTGTTGGTTGCACATTAAATAAGTATGGCATCATTATGGGATAGATGTACATATGCTTTGGAAGGTGTAACTATACTGTGATTTGAAATATAATCCCAGTTGCACCTTTGTTTGGTAATTTGGAGTATGTTTGGTTGCCATACATGGAATGATCGGCTCGGATCATGATCTTTTTTACCGATCAGACCTGAGTATTCATTGCGGCAGTAGCATTCCAGATACATCCACCCTCGGTATACAATGGTGAATTATGGTGCCTTTTAAACTTATAAGTTATGGTACGTTATGAAAATTGCAGAAATACTGACATAAGATGGCTTTTATATATAACAGGGCTTGTATGACAGGCAGCAAGCACCGTTTATTTGCCCAATACATGCAAGAGTGAGCAGGTAATTCCCCGGTGCTCGGTACAGCTGCGCTGTATGGCCACACCATCTGACGAAGTGATGACGAAACACGTCAGTGCATGACCACGCAGCAACCCACGTTGTCAGGTTTCCCGCTTGCCTTACCCGGGAGCACCGCCATAGTGGTTACATGCTTTTTATATTCTGTTACATTGTAAGTGCACAACCATAAGGGATTATTTTTAAATAAACATCTTTTAATTACTGTATTACGCTATGTGCATTCTTGTCCTTTGCTTGTGATGAGCAACTATCTAGATGGAGATATGCAGGCTGTGCTGACAGCAACCTTTTAAAGACAAGAGCATAACCCAGTATTATCTGGTAAGTGGATTACCTTGAGGGAGTATAATGCCCTGTACACAGGATCGGACTTTCCGATGGAAAATGTGCGATCAGAGCTTGTTGTCGGAAATTCCAACCTTGTGTGGGCTCCATCGGACTTTTTCCATCGGAATTTCCGACACACAAAGTTTGAGAGCTGGCTCTAAAATTTTCCGACAACAAAATCTGTTAAAATTAAGTAAATTCCGATTGTGTGTTAACAATTCCGACGCACAAAGTGCCACGCATGCTCAGAATCAAGCAGAAGAGCCACACTGGCTATTGAACTTCATTTTTCTCGCATGTCACTGCAAACATCAGCTGAACTCACACAAATTCATTCCTGCATGTCAGTCATGACTTCGGGGGCGATTTTAGAGATTTCTGCACAGATGTCTATTGAAATCTTACGCCGAAGTTGCCAAAAGTAGAACAAAAACTACTTTTGGGAAACGGTGCGGCGCCGCAAATGCGGCATTGCACCGATTTGGACGGTGCCATTGCCAGCAATAGCTGCCGATTTGGCATGCGATTTGACATGTCAAATCGCATGGCAAATCACTGCAATGTGAACCAGGGATTAAGAATGCATCCAGGCCTTTTTTTACAAAAAAAATCTAAGCTGGACAGAACCAGCTTTTGAGAGAGTCTATTCCACATGTTCACAGCTCTAACTGTGAAGAAGCCTTTATGTATGTGGGGGTTAAATCTCTTTTCCTGCAGACCTAAAGTGTGCCCCCTTGTCCTCTGTGATAACCTTAAAGCGGAGTTCCATCCTCAAAATAATGTTCTTAAAAGTCAGCAGCTACAAATACTGTAGCTGCTGACTTTAAATAAAGACACTTACCTGTCCAGGGAGCCCACAATGTCAGTTAGAAAATAACAGAAGACCACTATTATGAATCTGCTCATGTCCAATGAAACATGCAATTGATCCAAATGATTTGTCAATATGACGGGCTACCTCCTACGTAGCAAAAAAAATACAATAGAAAAAAGGAAAAAAGGGACCATAGGGGCCCCTGGATAGCCAACAAAAGGGAGAAGCCACAACGTAATGAGATCAATTGAAAAAAACTTTATTTGAAAAAGTTACATATAAGTAAAAAAAGAGGGGGGATCCCACATATGTGGAGCATGGCCACATAGGTGGGGTCCATTCCTCCGCGATATCTATGAACTGTGCAAGACAAATATCAATTGACAGACTGTAAAAATAGAACAACGTTGAATGAATAAAAATAAACGCTGGTAGACCAACCCTCCCCCTCAGTCCCTGTGTAGAAGCCGCTGAATGCACTTGCAGGCCTTATGATGGATAGGATGAATCAAAGTCCACCTAAGTATGCTGAGGAGCTAATGTATATCCCAAATTGTTCCTGAAAATAGGTATGCCCTGTCCTGGGCTTAATGGTATTGTGTGTACATTACCACTACCATTATAAAGTATAAAAATATTGCTGCTGTTCGGTCTATGACAGTGAAAATATCACAATGATGATCCTGCCAGTGCGAATATGGAGCTGGTATATTGGTGCTTGAAATATCTGCAGGGGTAATACAGGATAAAGACCGTGTCCACCTTGGTTTGCAAAGCCCCTGTGATGTATCCCAATACGTGGCTGAAGGTATATATGCCCTAATCAGGGCTTGACCAATCACATATATACGCTGCAATGAGCTCAGATGGGATATGTGGATACAGTGTAACTATTTGTCTGGGATAGTAAATGCATCATGGAGACAGTCCTACCAGTGTGGACCTGGAGTCAGTGCACAGTCATACAGTTTTGATGGAGTATGATAATCCCCTTGGAAAGTATAGATGAAGATGTGCCTAGTCAGGTGAGGTTAGCTGGATGCTGACAGTAGTTGGATACTGAAAACGTGAGAGCCGTCACTGAACAGCCAAGAAGTCTGGAATGGGTAAATATTGGGACATATATCAGAGGATAAAGCCAGTCCATATCAAATTCTTACCCATCCTAATGCTGTGCGGTTCAAGTGGCAGCTCCCCTCCATGAGTTGAGCCTGTGTGGATCCAGTTTTCCGAGATTAACTCGCGTCAGGATGTGTCTCTTGCTATCGGCCAGGGGGTCAGCTATTCAAACTGAGAGGCACAGATTCCAATAACATCCGGGTTAGGTGAACAAATCACTCTGCTGCTGTACGGCCAGTAGAGGGCACTGGTTCAAGGATTCATGTTGGCGCTTCTGCCAGAGATGTCCGTGCAGTATAACACCATGCTGACTATAATGTAGGCTACACAGGGACAAGAGAGAGAGGGGGGTTCCCATCATCTATGGCATCAAAATGTCGACGCGTTTCGTGCTACAAACTGAGCACTTCATCTAGACATTGTGCTTGGGTGATCGATATCAATAAATAGGGCTGTCCACCCAATAAAAATTTTAATCGCACATTAAGTTATCTATTGCCATCTTGTGGAGACTACATAAAACTACAGTCGAACAGTCTAAAGATGCAAAGGTATAGAGATCCACAGTGCTGTTAATAGAATGCAAGCAGGGCAAAGTGCTTATACTTATTACAGGATGATAAAACAAATCAAGCAAATCAATGAGGGGTTCAACAGACCAATTAATGGTTACCAAAGAACCCAATATGTATCACCATGATATAACTATGATAAAACTCAACCATAGGGGGCATCCTAAAGTTATCTGTATTATTGTGGGCGAAAGGGGCAAATGTAAACATGATAGCTTGCACATGGGTCGCCCGCCACAATACACCCAGTCAGTGGTGGGGTCGTGCAGTCATGGCTCCAGAAAGACTTTAAGACTAAGCTCAGCGTTTAGGCCTTTAGACTGAAGAGTCTGGAGCCTATATATCAATAATTTTTCTTTTTGCAATAATACCGTATCAAAATCCTATACACGATCACACCAAAGTCCGACTGATATGAACGTGATGACGTACGACCGGACTAGAATAAGGAAGTTCATAGCCAGTAGCCAATAGCTGCCCTTGCGTCTCTTTTTGTCCATCGGACTAGCATACAGACAAACAGATTTTTTGACCGGACTTGAGTCCGTCGGAAAGATTTAAAACATGTTCTATTTCTAAAGTCCATCTGATTTTTCGACAGCAAAGGTCCGATGAAGCCCACACACGATCGAATTGTCCAGTGAATTCGTTCCATCGGACCTTTGCTGTCGAAAAGTCCGCTCGTGTGTACACGGAATTAGAAAAAAAAGAAAAAATATGTATATCCAAAAACGAGGAGTGGAGGGGTGGTCTTTAGTTTAAGACCAAGTAGTAAAGTTGTGTGGAACTCTGCTTTAAAGTAAAAAAAAAATAACACCAAGTTCGCTATATGGACCACCTATTCATTTATACATGTTGATAGAATACATTCAATTCAGCTAATCTTCCCTCATTGCTGGGCTCTTCAATGCTTCTTATCAGTTTGGTTGCCCTTCTCTGCACTTTCTCCAGTTCCCTGATATCCTTTTTGTGAACTGGTGCCCAAAACTGAACTGAATGTTCCACATTAGGTCTTATTAATGATTTGCACAGGGGCAAAATGATGTCTCTCTCTCTCTCTCCGCTGCCTATACCTCTTTTAATACAAGAAAGTATTTTGCTGGCTTTAGAGACTGCAGCTTGGAATTGCATGGTATTTTTAATTTCAATAAGTTTTTATTGTTTTCCATAAAGACAAAGTGAGAAATACAAGACATTTTGGATTCATCATAGCTGGTCCCAACTACTATTATTGCATATCAGACATGGTACATTATAAGAAGAGAATAGTAATTATTACTTATCCAAAACCTACGCTTGGTAGATTATAATTTGAAAAAAGGACATCAAATTCCAGTAAGAATCTAGTGATCCGTATCAGGTTGTTAGTTTTAGATCATTATACTTCTTCAACACAACATAAGAAAAATTAAAAATCAGCTAACCAACCAAAGAAAAAAGAAATAATAAGGAACTATCAATTAAACCTTTAGACACAGTCCAATATCACAGGTTGTTCATGCATCAATTTTAGGAGTTTGGAAGTCTTAGATGCTGTGAGTGCCACCTCTGCCAGGGATGCCAAAGCTCAGTGACCTTCAAGTCATTGCCTGTACTATATGCAAATAGTATTTCTTTCAAAATGTTTTTATTAATAAGATTTCGAATTTGAGACAGAAGAGGATCACGAAAAACACATGCAAATAGCACATCTTGAGCAGTATATAACAAGGAGATAACATGGAACAGTCTAGCTAACAACTGTATATTTAGGCTCACTCTCTGTCCTCATTGAGGAATGGAGGAAGGGTAATGGGGAGAGGAGGCCCCCCGGGACACACCCCTAATGGAAGCATACTGTGCCCTGGGGGGGCTCCCTCACTCCTTGCAACCAGCAGGAAGAGTCTGAGACAAATAGTAAGACTGGCCCAAAGGTGAAGAGCCTGTAAACCCTAGAGACTGAATTAGGTAAAAAACATGTTTGAACAAGATGCATGCAACTGAAGAGTTGATAGGAAAAAGAAAGGTGAGAAGAAAAGAACAGGGGGGGAGGGGGGCAATCACCCGGGAGGAGATGAAGAGGAATTGGGTACCTGGGGAATTGTAGTAATGTGGATCCCGACATAGCGCGCCCAGTGTTCCCAAATAGCTTCAAATTTGGATGTAGAGTCTGTTAAAATGCTGGATAATTTTTCTTGGGTCATAACCCATGATATTTAGCAAATAACAGCTGCAAGGGAGACCCTGGGATGCTTCCAAGCTTTAGCAATCATTATTTTGGCACCAGCCAAGATGAAGAGAGAGAATTAATTTACGGGTGTGTTTGTGAGTCTTTGACAAGTCGTCATTCAAGAGGGCTTTGATTGGGGTTCTAGGGAATAGACAGTCAGTGAGTTTAGAGATCAAGTGAAAGATCTTTTTCCAAAAATGCCTAATTCGTGGGCATTCCCACCATATGTGGCACATGGTACCCTGAAGGTGGCATTCTCGGAAGCATAGGGGATCCACTGTTGGGAAGATGGAAGCCAGCTTAGTAGGAGTATAATACCATCTGGACATTACCTTGAGATTAGCCTCTATTAGGGAGATCTTTAGTAAACCGGCAGAAGATCTGGAGTGGACCCTCTGCCATTTTTCAATATTCCAATGTATCTGAAGTTTATCTTCCCAGGCTATCATGTAGGAGGATTTGTCAGTTGGGTTAGCCAGAGACTGGTAGATTACTGTGATGCCACCCTTTACTTTCCTCTGGCTGACTGCACCATCTTTTGTAGGCTGTAAGGGGGGGTTTGGTTTGTTGGTCCAATTTTTGTTTAGGAAATGGGTAATTTGTCTGTGTCTGAAGCTTTCCGATTCTGGAAGCTCCAGAGTGCTCACACATTAGCTCAGGGATAGAAGTCCCATGGAATTAAAGAAGTGGCCAATCCGGTACATTCCCTTGTCTAACCACCACCTGAATGACCTTATGTCTAGACCAGGAGGAAAGTCAGGGTTGTGGAAAATGTGTGCCAGTGGGTGTCCCATAGGCGTTAACGGTGTTCGTTTGTTCGTTTAAAATTTTTGCCTGTTCGGATGTTCTGGTGCGAACCCCGGGGGGGGGGGGGGTGTTCGGCTCATCCTTAGTTAGAAGCTAATTTGCTACCATGCACAGCTGTGCCAGAATTAGCACTCTCCAACTTTAGTAAATCCACCCTCTGGTGAGGTATGTCAGCAGGGTCTCCAACTGTGGCCTGAGTAATCTGTTTAACACACGAGTGAGAGAATTACAGAGTCAATGGAAGCACCACAGGCAACAGCTTTGCATGTTTGTGGAATCACAAGTGAGAGAACAGTCTTACAGCTGATCTGTAAAACCACAAGCACTAAATCAGCGGCAAAAGCTTGCCTTTGCATTGCACAGCTTTTTATCTTTTAGGTGACTTTGAACCTTGCTGGAAGTCTTGCTTCAGCTTTTGTATTTCACCCATCAGCTCCCTGAATAATAGAGCAAAAGTTGTCAGAAACCAATGGGGATATCCTGTTGAGTATTGAAATAAATCTTTGGGTTGAATGTTTACTGAGAGATTTGCCTATTAAATCTTTGATACAAATAGCAAATTGAAGGAATGACGTTTGTATTTGTAGCTTGGGCATGTCAGTAGCCGAGGGCTGTAGAACTGCTAGTCTAGTTCTTTAGCCATAGAGTGCTGTTAACTGATTTATCGTCAGCTTGGACACACTGTATTATCAATGTGTCTGGGCTGACAATAAATCAGTACAAAACTGTCAGTGAATGCAAATTCACTAAACGTATAAATTCCTCAGTTACAAGAAGGAAGGGACAGAAAACAGATCCACTTCAAGCAAACAAGTACTACATGAATTCAAGTAAAGACTTTCCCAACTGGCTGCCTGCACTAATGGATATTTCACACATCCTTACATTAATGTCCCTATATTTGCTACTTCATTTTCAATATTAAGAGCAGTTTTAAATTTAGTAAACACTGAAGTTGCTATTAATGAAAATGAACTTACTCTACATTTCTGCAGAATTTGCAGAAAAAAACATCTGTCAATTAGATCATTATGATATGATTTTTTAGCCCTACAGCTAAATTTTGTATTATGTATTGTGACATATAAAATACAAATCTGTATATCTGAGTTTTTTTTATGTCACAGATATTCATTGTCATATAGTACATACTGTACAGCATAGCTAATAACTTCCATAGCATTTACATAGAAAAAACAGTGCAGGGTGAAATGTATCAAGTGCCAGTTTGCTGCTATTAGTTGATTAGTAAAAGATCCTTTTGATCATTAGGGATCAAAAACATGCACAGCCTAAAGGGCAGTAAAAACATTCAGTTGAGCATCAGTTTTATTGCCCCCCAACTGTCTACTGAAGAAATATATTCAGCCACTCAGGGCTTGCCATAGGGGCAAAGCTTTGCTCTGTGGTCTTCGCAAAACTCAAACTCCCTGTCATGTACAGCAGGCAACACCACCACCAATTATGATCCTTGAAATCAATGAGGCCACTGCGCAACCACACTGAAATCAAGTGCAATGCATGTAGTTGCGGCACAGTGGTTCTGCCCTTTCTGGGCTAAAACAGGCATTAAGGAGGCAAGCTGTCAACCACCCTCTAAAAGCAATCCAGCGTGAATCACTTTCAGAGGGGTGACAAAGGATGCCACTTGTGTGAATGAACCCTTAAGCAGTTCATTCATTCATTCACTGATTGTTATCCCAGTGTATAGTCACTGGCTTTCACATTCATGCCCCGTACACACGGTCGGACTTTGTTCGGACATTCCGACAACAAAATCCTAGGATTTTTTCCGACGAATGTTGGCTCAAACTTGTTTTGCGTACACACGGTTGCACAAAGCTGTCGGAATTTCCGATCGCCAACAACGCGGTCACGTACACCACGTACGACGAGACTAGAAAAGGCCAGTTCAGAACCAAGCGCGGCACCCTTTGGGCTCCTTTTGCTAATCTCGTGTTAGTAAAAGTTTGGTGAGAGACGATTCGCGCTTTTTCAGACTCGTGGCTTTCAGATTGTGCTTGTGGGTTTGTATCTGCTCTTCAGTGCGTGCAAGCAAGTTCCGCGTGACTTTAATTAGTCATTGTGTTCTTGTTCGTTCGTTACTGTTTTTCAGGTCGCTCTTCACAGGCCTTGCTGTTCTTCAGTGCGTTCTGTTACTTCGTTCTGAGCAGCCGACCGTTTTCTAGCCATGTTGCGTATACGTACTCCTCGTAGAGTTCGGGCTGGGTGGGGGCTTGGTGTTGGGGTCCTGACCTTGACACAAGTCCAGTCCATGAACAGGGTGGGGAGGAGTTAATGGACCAAGAATTGGTTGCTTCAGCGTGACCAGTTCTCTCATATGCCTTTGCTCCGTGAGATCCGTGAGAATAATCCTGATGATTTCAGGAACTTTCTCAGGATGATGGACCCCGTATTTCACCGTTTGTTGGCTTCGCTGACCCCTTATATTAGCAGGCAGAATACCTGCATGAGGCAAGCCATCACTCCGGAGCAGAGGTTGGTCGCTACCCTGCGGTATTTGGCGACAGGGAGAAGTCTGTAGGACTTGAAGTTCTCAACAGGCATCTCCCCCCAGGCTCTGGGGATCATTATCCCAGAGACCTGTTCTGCCATCATCCAGGTCCTGCAGAAGGAGTATATGAAGGTAAGATTTGTATCTTTTAATATCACATTTTATTGTATTTAATGTTTGCGAATATATTGTATTTCTTTCCTCATTCCCTAATTACCATGATTGTAATATGCTGTGAATGTCCCTTTTGTCCTCATGCATGCTGGATTTTTATGTAATTAATTTTTTAGGTCCTTCATACAGATTGTCCTTCACTAACCTCTCCAGCATGTTCTCTCCTGGCCCTATATTCACCTCATGTAGTCACTTAATGTATTTTATCAGCTCCATAGTAGTGCTTTACCCCAAACACCCCCTAAAATGTTTGTAAATGTTATTTGAGCTTTAAATTCAGGCAGAGTGGCAGAGGCTTTTTTTGTGTGGTGTCCTCATTTTTAGTAACCCTCTCTCCCCCAACTGCTAAGTCAGCTGATCCCAATTCTCTATCCTCAATCATCTATCTGCTGACTTTGACAAACCCATACACACTATACCCATCTCTTTTGTGGTCAGATTTAGGAATGAATTCCCCAAAGCATGTAGTGCAAGGGCCTGCCTGTATATTTTCAAATGGTACTGTTTAAAGTTTTTGTATCCTATTATTATCTTGACAGGTAATAGCAGAATGTCCAAATGTCCTCAAATGTGTACAGTGTGTATTTATATCTTTGTATTATGACACTTCTTACCTGTCCAGTGGGCTGCCAATAGTGTAACTAAGGAGGGGCTGTTCAAAGCAATACCCTGTATTTAGGCATTCATCTCTCAATGAAGTGAAGAGGGTTACCTGTCCAAGATCCCCCCCCCTATAATGTTAGAAATGGCCCATGAGAGGGGGGGGGAATATGATAGGTGTACCTTATACTTTGGCGTTGTTAAATTCCCCTTACTAAATGCTATCTGGAGGTTGGCCAAGAATGTTTGTGTCTAATCTGCTTGCCATGTTTATGTGCAAAAATACTAATTTTTTTATTTTTTCATCAACAGTTTCCTTCCACGCCACAGGAATGGCAGACTGTGGCCTCCCACTTTGCCCAGCGGTGGGACTTTCCTAACTGCGGAGGGGCAATTGATGGGAAACACGTCCACATCGTCCCACCACCCAACTCGGGGTCGTACTATTTCAACTATAAGGGGTTCAATAGTATAGTGATGTTGGCGGTGGTGTCAGCTAATTACGACTTCTTGTATGTGGACGTGGGGAAGAATGGCCGGATGTCCGATGGTGGAGTCATCGCCCAGACGGAGTTCTACAGGCGTCTCCAGAATGGCAGCTTGGACTTGCCAGCTCCAAAGGACAATGTTGAAGGACTCCCATTTGTGTTCGTTGCTGATGAAGCTTTTGCGCTGGGGGACCATCTTATGCGGCCATTCCCTATGAGGACCCTCACCCCGGAACAGAGGGTTTTTAATTACCGGCTGGCCAGAGCCCGAAGAGTGGTGGAGAACACATTTGGAATCCTGGCCAGCCGGTTCCGCCTATTTCTGACACCTATCCATATGGCAGAGTATAAACTTAATCATATCATCATGGCGTGCTGTATTCTCCATAACTTTTTAAGGAAACATTCGGCCAACTATGCTGGCTCTGTTGGGCCTGAGGCCGGAGTGATACCTGAAACAACACTGACGGCGCTTTAAAGCGGCCGTCCTGGCTTGCCCTCCCTGAGTGCCCGTGATGTCCGGTTACGATACCTGGAGTTCTTTGCGGGTAGGGGGGCCATCAATAGGCTAGCAAATATGTGAAGCCTTTTTCAAATAAAAAAAACAAAAAAAAGAAAATATTTGTGGACATTTACTGCTTGTGTTTGTTTTAGCTGACCCTGACAGAAATGTGTTGAGTCCAGAAAATGGCGTGATTGTGTAACCTTATACAAAGCACTGTTGGGTGTTATTTACTAAACGCAAAGACACTTTTCACTACAAGTGCAGTTGCAACTGCACTAAAACTGCACTTGTAGTGCCAAGAGGATTTGCCCTTAGGAAATAACCCCCATTTTCACCGAAAAAAACAATTACATCACCACCAAAGTGTTTTAGCGTTGACACAATAATCCACACATTCTTGATTAACACACTTTTTAATACCTGCACAATCACATGTGCATTTACCAAAGGTTTTTCTAACAAACCAACATGTTTGTTGTATAACAATTTTTGGGGTGGCATTATCACAAATAGAAATGTCCATTTAAGATAAAACAGGCCTGTGTAAAACCAACAAGAAAGACACAAATCTTGAACTTACAACGTTCACATTTGGTAGAATTTGAAGGCAATATCACACATGAGTATTTAGGAACTGTGTTTGATATTGCGTTCAGATGGGGTGAAGTCACCCCAGGAAAAGCCAAATTTGGAAGATGCACACCAATTTACGAATGTCAATATGTGCTAGCTGCCATCACGGGGGATCAAGGGACGTGTTTTGGGGGAGAAACCCCTTCCTCTCAGCTACTTTATTATTAAGGAAGGGTTTGCACCCTCAAAACGCCTCCATTGATCTCCCGTGATGGCAGATAGCACATGTTGACACACTGTGTGTATCCTCCAAATTTGGCTTTTGGAAAAATCACAAAAACATTTTTCACATTGTAGCACACCAAAAAACAAAGGGATTTGGAGGGGCTTTAAACTCGCCCCAAAACATCAATGATGTTTTTTTTTTTTTTTAATAACATCATTGATGTTTTTCTTGAGGTTTTCCAATTGTAAATTACACCCCATGATCTCCCCGATCAGGATCTGGGCACTTTCGGATGTGAAAGGATCTGGATCCACAACCTCACGATCACCTAAAAAGAGAGGAACCCACAAAAAAAATAGGTATCAAAAATATGCCGCCATACATCTCTTACCTGAGCCTGTGGTCGCAGACACTCACCTGTTGTGGTGACTAGTTCCACCACGTCTTCTTCCTCCTGCTCAGCTTGTGTTGGGGGGATTTCCCCTTTTTCCAGAGGGGGGTGGGCTCTGGTCTCCTGGGATGAGGGGTGTCCTCCGAGTCTTTTCTCCCCTATGTAAAACAAAATGGTATAATTAGCACACAGATATTTGATGGCAGAACTATAAATAAGAAACATTGCTTGGAAGTGGGGTACAAGCCTTTCCTTTGTCAAGCTTCAATACTTTACCTGTTTGGTACAAGCTTCACAGATGTAGCCCCCCCTATAGTATACACTGGAGCACCTGTGTGGCCCCCTAATAAAAATGATGTTCTTTTGTCCCACACTAGTGCTCCAGTGTCCAGATGTGAAAACAGCTGCTTAGTGTCCTCTCCTTAAACAGAATCTAGTTTGCATTTCATTCTAGTAACAAAGCCATCTACACAACCAAATTCATTTCAGACAAGTATAGGGCGTAAAAATGGTGGCCAAATGCATATGGCCTAAACAATGGTGTTTTATAGGCCGAAAGAAAAATTTTGATACGAACGAATAATGTGCCCATGAACCAGAAAGTTGCCATTTTAAAATGTACACTTGTAATAAAAGCACATGGAGCAGCACGAACGCAATAAACACAAAAAGAATAGGAACACAGCACAACTACTTACTTTTTTGCAGCACTCTCCGGATCTTTCTGTACTGCTCATGTTCTCGTAATTTGAGGTCCGACCACCGCTTCCTGAGCTGATATTTCGATCGACGTACCTCGAATTTCCGGTGCAGACTCTTGACCACTTTCGCAATGATCTTGGCCTTTCTGACATTGGGGTTGGGGTAAGGTCCATACTTCCCATCATAGTCGGCCCTCTTCAGAATGTCCACCATCTCCAACATCTCCCCAAAGGACATATTTGAGGCCTTAAATCTACTCCTTCTGGATTGGGACGTTTCCGGATCCGGCCTTTCCTCCTCCTCGTTGCTACAATTAGCACGATCCTGCTGTGTCTCCACCATGTGCTCTTCCCCCACTGCGCTGATCGAAAAGGGGCGGGGAATAGACTAGAAAGAACGTCAGGGGCGGGCGGAGTTACACGCATGCGCAGTGTGTATAAAGCGTAACACGTGTGCGTATTAAATACGATCTGTGAGTGGAGGAAGGAGCATCGGAGGCGCGTATCGTGATAACGAAGGTAAGATCTAAACTTGCGCCTATACTGCTTCGAATTGGAAGCATACATTTTAACAAGATTAGGGGAGTTTGGCCTGACCTGGGTTTGTCTTGTGTTGTGGCTTGCAGAGAAAATGGATGGGTTCAATGACCACAATTTCCTCCCCCTGTTCATTGACAAATACAGGGAGCTGCCCTGCCTGTGGCAGGTGAGACATCCCCATTACAATAATAAACAAAAGAGGCAGGCAGCGCTGGAGAAACCGCTGGAGTTGGTGAAGCCGGTGGTCCCCACAGCAACCATCCCCTATTTAAAAAACAAAATTGGTGGCCTGAGGAGCACTTATCTTAGGGAGCGCAAGAAGGTCACAGATTCCCAGAGGTCCGGAGCTGCAGCAGATGACGTTTATGTCCCCAGGCTGTGGTACTATGAGAGACTGCGATTTCTGTCAGACCATACTGAAGTCAGGGAATCCCTCTCTACTCTTCCTTCCACGCTTCCTTCCACCCCAGCTGAGGCTTTCGATGTCCAACCTGGGCCTTCCTGCCAGGAAGAAGTGGAGGAGCCCAGCTGGAGTCAGGTATAGCATTGTTCTACTGATTTCTGGTCAATAAAGAAATTATGTTTACTATAGATATTATTAATCACTAATTGCTGATTGAAACAAAGTGTTTGACATATTAATAGACAGTAGTGGGCACCCAAAATTGGTAAAAAAGAAACAAAAATGCTGGGCTCAGAATGATAGTCTGTTATATTTGTTAACATTCAATTTGCAACAGTCAGGAGGTGACAATTGTGTGTGATTGATGAAGAAAATACTAAAACTATGTCCCTTTTTCATACACAGGAAGACCTCAGCCAGGAGGAGGCTGTGGAATATGGCAGCCAGGAGGAGGTGGGGATTAGTTGCAGCCAGGAGGAGGCGGGGCTAAGTGTCATCCAAGAGAAGCCTGGGACAAGTCGAAGCCTGACTGAATCTCTTGTTCCTCCCCTCCACCTTCCATATAAAAGAGCCAGGAAGACGACTCCCATGCAGGATTCAGCGTTCAGGCTAATTCAGGAGGCTTCGGCGTCCCTACGAGCCTTACCCACTCCTGAAGAGGCCTTTGCCTGCATGGCTGCCACCAAACTGAAGTGCATGCAGGAGAGTCGATGCCTACTGTGTGAGCAACTGCTTTATAAAGTACTAACTAAGGGGGTGAGTGGGGAACTAACACCCAAGACCGACGTGGTTGAGTTGGACCATCCTCCTCCTCCTCCACCCCCTCCTCCTCCTCCTGCTGCCACAACTCCACCACCACAGCCACAACGTGGAAGGAAGCATGGAAAGAAGACCAGAGAGTGATTGCCCTGGGTTCAGTCTGGTCTGACAGAAGCTGCAGTCTCTCGTATGACCACAGCCTGTGGACACAGATGTCATCTGCTGCTTTCCGGATCTCTGGGACTTCTGGACCAGACTGCACTCCCTTAGATAAGGACTCCTCAGGCCACCAATTTTGCTTTAAAATAATTGATGTCTGCTCTGGGGGTCCAAGGCTTCGCCAATTTCTGCAGTTTCTCCAGCGTTGCCTCCCTCTTTGTTTAGTTGTGAGCCCTTAATAAAAGTTTTTTGTTGTGAAATTCTACTCTCCTGTGTGTGTTTTCATCCAAAAAAGACAGTTTGTTGGTGAGGATTCAGGTACATTTCTAACATAAAATGTGAAATTAACAAGGGACAACAACACCAAACAATCTCCTACAGATTAAATATAACAACATATCAATGGTGTTGTGGTAACTTGACACAAAAAACACTCTCAAAAATTTTAGGGAGTACAAATAAAAATCCAAAAAAAAAAAAACCCTTCCAAAAAAAATCTACATTAAACCCCAAAATAAAAAAAATAAACACCAAAATAATGTGGTCAGATGTGAGAAATCAAAATATATTGACTGAATCACAATAAATAGTAACAAAATAAGTTTGTGAGAAATGTGTGTGAATATGAGCAGCAAAACTACTTAATTCTTGTCACATTATAAAGAAGAAGAGAGTGCGCTGTATTAAACCATTTTTAACATTGCAGCGTGACGAAAGTGCTGTATCCATTGCGAACGCTAAGTTTACCAGACCGAGCTGTTCCGTGTCTGAATTTCTTCTGAGCATGCATGGCACTTTGTGCGTCGGAACAGGCCACACACGGTCGGAACTGACGCGATCGGATTTTGTTGTCGGAAAATTTTATCTCCATGTCCGATGGAGCCCACACACGGTCGGAATTTCCGACAACACGCTCCGATCGGACATTTTCCATCGGAAAATCCGACTGTGTGTACGGGACAATAGACTTCCTTATTAGTGTAGCACCCTAAAGGAAAATGTGTAACCTACAACATAATGCCACTCATAATGCAAATGCATTGTTTACTTAATACTAGGTTATACATGCACACCTGAAACACTTTCAAACTAAACTTTTAGCAGATGAAAAAAAAAAGATAATGTATGAGATTGTTTATTTATTAATGTAAAAAAAGATAAGGTTTAAAAGTGACTTGCATAAATACCTAAATGTGTCTTTATATTAGCCTCCTGTGATCTAAAAGGCTCTGCTTCAGTGCCCATGTGCTGGCAATGAACTGACAGGAACAGAAAACAGGAATGGCCTAATCATTTTGCTATTGCTGCACAAAGGATGCTCTATGGCCTTTTTCATGCTTAGTTGTTTTTACAGTCAAATTCAATTATATCTAAACGCCCTTCATTTGATATTGTTCCTGCATGAAATGTGAATACTAACTGGAGTTGAGATGGCCCCCAAACATTAGAGGACATCACACTTTTTCCAAATTACTTAAATTGTTAAATTAGCTAATACTTTTGGACACTGTAATGACTGCTTTGAAAGACAACATTTTTTTTTTTTTTTTGGTACATAAGGCCCATAGTGTGTTCTTGTTAAAAAGAAATTATAAACAAATAAACATTATAAATGATTAAAGGGGAAGTGTCGTTACTCTCAGTGACCCTTACCCTCTCTGGCAGTATGATTAGGTCAGATTTTTGTTTCAGATAGAAATTTGGCGTTTTATATTGTAGGCCTGTAATTCTTAGGAATAGCTCACTTAAATCTGTCCAAACAAGAGTCTAGTAGAAATCCCGGGTATTATAAAGTTTGAAACACAAAATCATAAATTATAATATAATAAATAACTATAAATTATTACAACAAATAATAATATAATAATAATAAAATGTATTCAAAAATGTAATCAAATCAAAAACACTGAAATTTGCTCAGTTGCAGAATTGTCACTGTCGTTACTCTCAGTGTTTGATGACAAATATCCCCACAAATCACTATCGCTCAATTCTGCAAGTGATTCTAATTCACTATCACTGTTTTCTAGCTGGTCTAAAACCGCCGTTGACGTAAAGGGACACTTTTTTGTTGCTATGGACAATCTCAAGTTTCCAGGCAGAAAGAACAGTATATATATATATATATATATATATATATATATATATATATATATATATATATATATATATATATATATATATATATTGCCCTGCATGCAGTGTTATATTATAAAACTGCATGCAGGGCACTGGACAAAGCAATGGGGACAAAAGGGATGTGAAATAATTTGATACAGTAATGTAATCTGTGTTATGTTTTTTTTCACTTTTTGAATTTGTGACGCTCGCAGGGAATGGAGCCCGGCACACAGTACATCGGGCGGAGGATCTGGCAGAGGACACAGCCCGCGCACACAGCGTGGGGACATTGCAGGATCCTGGGGACAAGGTAAGTAACTTTGCCAGAATACTGTGATGCAATCTCGAGTGTGGCTCGGGGTTACCGCTTTTGGTAATGAAAATTCACCCTGAGCCATACTCGGGATTACCGCCAGGGAGGTTAATCCTCTTACCCAGCACTTCTATGAAATAACAACCAGTCTCAGTTCTGCCTTGTGTGCCCTGCCTAGCACAGCATTATTTTCACAATCATCCCAGTCCTGTACTGTGCCGTTCAAACATACACACGATGTGCATTATTCATTCCAATAAAGACCATTCACCACCTGCACAGGTAGTGCATGAAACCTAAAAATTAATTGATTATCTTTATATTTTTTTTGCCCAAGTATGCAAATATGATTGTCTATGGTTGAAAAGCTTTTTGAATACAACTTGGAATATATTTTAAGATAAAACAGAAAGTTGTCTATAGAAAAGAATGTTCTTTGATTTTGGTATTTCTAATTTCATACTTATTTATGTAGTTAAAAATGCAATTGTTGAAAGGTTGTTGAATCCATTAAACATGTTCATATGCTTTTCAGATTTGAAATGCACGTTTTCAGAAAATCTGATTTAATTAGTGCCTGCAAAGCACTATAGTTAAAAATGTTCAATTTACTGTATCTAAAGGTCATAAGATATTTAAGCACTTTCTAGAGTTCTATGCTGCACAAATATACTCTTACAAAATGACAAGTCCTTTAACCACTTGACCACTGGGCACTTAAACCCCCTTCCTAACCAGACCAATTTTCAGTTTTCGGGGCTCTCACATTTTGAATGACAATTGCTCAGTTATGCAACACTGTATCTATATGAAATTTTTGTCCTTTTTTCACACAAATAGAGCTTTCTTTTGGTGGTATTTAATCACCACTGGGTTTTTTATATTTTGCCCTATAAAAGAAAAAAGACCGACAATTCTGTAAAAAAATGCATTTTTCTTTGTTTCTGTTATAAAATTTTGCAAATTAGTATTTTTTCTTCATAAATTTTGGCCAAAATTTATACTGACACATATCTTTGGTAAAAATAACCCAAATTGGTGTATATTATTTGGTCTTTATGAAAGTTATAGTGTCCACAAGTTATGGTGCCAATCTCTGAAAATTGACCTGATGTACTTGATCTGATTTTGAGACCCTAACAAGCCAGGAATGTACAAATACCCGCCAAATGACCTCTTTCTGGAAAGTAGACATTCCAAGGTATTTAATAAGAGGCATGGTGAGTTTTTTAAAGTTGTAATTTTTTCCCACAATTCTTTGTAAAATCAAGATTTTTTTTCTTTTTTTTTTCACAAAATTGTTGTATTAGCAGGTTATTTCTCACACACAGCATATGCATAGCACAAATTACACCCCAAAACACATTTTGCTACTCCTCCTGAGTATGTCGATACCACATGTGTGAGACTTTTACACAGCGTGGCCACATACAGAGGCGCAACATGCAGGGAGCTCCATCAGGCGTTCTTGGAGCATAAATTACACATATAATTTTTTGACTACCTCCTAAACTTTTGAAGGCCCTGGAGCACCAGGACAATGGAAACGCCCCCAAAATGACCCCATTTTGGAAAGAGAACAACCCAATGTATAATATATGAGGCATAATAAGTCTTTTGAACATGTCATTTTTTTCTACAAGTTTGGAAAATGTGTAAAGAAAATAAAAACGTATTTCTTTTTACACAAAGTTGTTCATTTATACAATATTTCTAACACATAGCATGTACATACCAAAAATTACACCCCAAAATAGATTCTCCTACTCCTCCTGAGTATGGTGATACCATATGTTGGAGAATTTTACACAGCCTGGCCACATACAGAGGCCCAACATGCAGGGAGCACCATCAGGTGTTCTAGGGGCATAAATGTCAAATCTAATTTAACAACCTATTACACTTTTGTGAGGCACTCTAGTGGTATGGATGTGGCATGGATGAGAACTGATGTGGCATGAATGAGCATGAATGGGGATGGATGAGCCATGGATGGGATGACTGAGCATGAATGAGTATGGAGTACAGCCGGGTACGGCTGAGTACAGCTGGGTACGGCTGAGTATTGCTGGGTACGGCTGGGTACGGCTGGGTATGGCTGGGTATGGCTGGGTATGGCTGAGTATGGCTGGGTACGGCTGAGTACAGCTGGGTATGGCTGAGTATGGCTGGGTATGGATGGGATGGCTGAGCATGGATGAATGGATGAGTATTGCTGAGTATGGATGGATGGCTGAGCATGGATGAGTATTGCCGATTAGGGATGGATGCTGAGCATGGATGGATGAGTATTGCTGAGTATGGATGGATGGATGAGTATTGCTGAGTATAGATGGATGAGTATTGCTGAGTATGGACGGATGAGTATTGCTGAGTATGGATAGATGGCTGAGCATGGATGGATGAGTATTGATAAGGATGGATGACTGAGTATTGCTGATTATGGATGGGGATAGATGGGATGGCTGAGCATGGATGGATGGATGGCTGGATAAGGCAGGAATTGTCACACATCAGCGCTGTGGGCACTACAGATCCAGCCCACAGGGCTGCTGCATCTAATCTCTCCGCTCACACTGTATCGGTTGGTACAGAGAGGGGAGAGAGGAACCGGATATGATGCCGGTTTGTTCACAAGTGACGGAGCAATCACGTGGTAAAGGGCCGCTGTCAGGTCATGGATATTCCAAGGTGCGCACCCCAGAGGGGCGCGCTGGAGCGCGATTCTAGGAGGACATCAATGTACGCCCACCCAGAGTTATCGAGGTTGGCAAGCGGTTAAGAGTGAAAGAGTGTAAGCCCTTAATTTTACTTCAGGAAATCTGTAGCTAAAAAGAATACTGTTGGTAACAGTTAAAGGTTGCTAACACATTGGGGGTTATTTACTAAAAGGGAAGATTGCAAAATCTGGTGCAACTCTGCATAGAAACCAATCAGCTTCCAGATTTGATGTCAAAGCTGAACTTAGAAGATGATTCTTTACCATGCAAAGCAGCACCAGATTCTGAGTGCTCCAGTTTTAGTAAATCAGCCCATTTGTACTTTTGTATGTTTTATATTCTTATGTTCTTATGTCTTATTCTAGAGAGCTTAAGGAAAAAATAATTATGCACAGGAATATGCCTGGCTTTATATTTAAATGAAACTCATGTATCTATTCTATCATGACATAAACTGACAATTCAAACACTCCCAAAATGCTCCTTCATGTGACATCATAGTAAAATGACACTTCTGTAAGACCAAAGAACAATCTTTGATGGCTTTTAGGAAAAGAAAAGCTTTATTGTTCAAAGAACACCTATACCAGCTTTATCCTGACCTGGCACCTTCTATGATAAAAAAAAAACGATTTTAGACCCATCCTTAAAATTCTACAGGATCAACATGTGGTGTAACTCTGCATATAAGCCAATCAGCTTCCATTCTTTTTTTTTTTTTTTTTATAAAAGCTTAATTATACAAGCTAAAGTTAGAAGCTGATTGGCTACCATGAACAACTGCACCAAATAATGCACTCTTCAGTTTTAGTAAATCAACCCCAGTGTTCTTCTCGTCCTCCTCACAAGATGACAAAATAATTCTTTTGTTTTTTTCGTTTTTAAATATGTCTTTATTGGTTTTCAGAAACATTACACAACAATAAAGTGTTTTCCGTACAGTATGAAATCAAAAACTGATATATTCAAACACTTTGGAACATGGTGTATGGTGTCAGATAGAAGCAACCTTAATGCATAGACGTATAATATATAGGAAATAGATGTTACCAAAAGGATGTTTTTAATGAGTCATAACATTGAAACGTTTCCCTTATGCTACCCGGTAACTGGGCTGGGCCAGTGGCGGCTGGTGCTCAAAATTTTTGGGGGGGCGCAAACAAACTGAAAAATTCTGAAAAAAAACCCCACCAATTGCAGCCACTATGCCCATCAATTGCCGCCACTGTGCCATCAAACGCAGCCACTGTACCATCAAACTCAGCCACTGTACCATCAAACTCAGCCACTGTGCCCATCAATTGTCTCCACTGTGCCAAATGCAGCCACTGTACCATCAAACACAGCCACTGTGCCATCAAACGCAGTCACTGTGCCACCAAACGCAGCCACTGTGACATCAAGCGCAGCCACTGTGACATCAAACGCAGCCACTGTGACATCAAACGCAGCCACTGTGCCATCAAACACAGCCACTGTGCCTATCAAACACAGCCAATGTGCCCATCAAACGTAGCCCCTGTGCCATATCAAATGCTCCCACTGTGCCATCAAATGCTCCCACTGTGCCATATCAAATGCTCTCACTGTACCATCAAATGCTGCCACTGCGTCCCATTAAATGCTTCCACTGTGCCCCATCAAATACTCCCACTGTGCCATATCGAATGCTGCCATTGTGCCATATTAAATGCTGCCAGTGTGCCATATCAAATGCTGCCAGTGTGCCATATCAAATGCTGCCAGTGTGCCCCCTGCCCGCCGTCTGCACTTACCCTGTCTCGGTGGGACAGCTCCTCGATGCTCCTCTATGTCTTCTCCCATCCTCTCTTCCCATCCTCTGCTATGATTGGACGCCTGATAGGCATACAATCACAGCACCTGTCATTTCAGTAAATCAGATGACGGGTAACAGATCCAAGCACCTGATTGGCGGAGAGGCGGTTTAGTGTTAGGAAAGCGAATATTAATTTGCTTTTCTAACACAGCTGAGTGACCAGTGAGCGCCCAGCATGGCGCTTGCAGGTCACCTTTTTTGACGCCTACTAGAACCTATGGCTCTATTCAGGTGCTTCAAACCCCCCCTGCTGTAATTCAGGCGCCCATAAAGGGGTGTTAGCAGCGGTCATAGATAGATTCATGCAATGCATGAATCTATCTATTGGTGCAAGAGGGGGTGGCAGGAGAGAGGGGGTGGCGTCCGTGCGCCCTTATGGATGCACCGCCACTGAACTGGGCATTGGTAGAGGGAGTTATAAGAAAACAGAGATAGGATGGGGGGAGACTACTGGCTACTACCGGGTCTCTGAGGGCCATTAGGGTGGGAAAGAATTACCCAAGTTGAGAGAGCTGTGGGGGTAGGGAGGGTGTGGGTTGGGTGATAGAAAGGTACTGTCACGGTACTACTTACAGTGAGCCCACAGACGAGCAGGTGACACGGGATCCCCCAAGGCGTGGAGTCTAAGGGCCAGCCTGTATTCTGCCAGGGACCCCCTCACAAGGGTTTGTGCTTAGCTGTGTGCTGACCCCAGGTCACGACCCCGGGTTCACCCTACTTGCTAGGGAAGAACCAGAAGACACTGACAGACAAGGATGGAGGGATGAAGCAAAAGGAGAGCCGGATAGCGAGCCAAGGTCAGGCTGCAGACAATGTAATCAGAACAAGCCGAGTCGGTACACAAGAGATCAGTTCACGAGAGGTCAGGTTTAAGGCAGGTTACACGAAGGGAGCTCCGAAACAAATGTTGCTCAAGCAACCAGTAGCTGGTTTGAAAGGGATTTAAATAGGGAAGCACATGAGGGGCTGGACAGGAAGTAGCAGGAAGGAATCATATATTAGGCAACAGGTGTGGCCAGCGACAGCCATAGCTGCAGAGTGCACAGAGCAGAACACAAGCTAGTGGAACAACAGGTGCCAGCCGGCCTACAGCAGTAAAGGTGAGACACAGATCAGCTCCGCAGCTGATCTGTGACAGTACCCCCCTCTTACGAGGTCCCCCTACACGTCTGGGGGCTGGCTTGGAGGGAAATTTCCGATGGAATCTGGTCACCAAACGTGGGGCTGAGCCATCGGTGGCAGGAACCCAAGACCTCTCCTCCAGTCCATAGCCCTTCCAATCAAAGAGATAGAGTAGCCTCTGCCGGGAGTACTTGGAGTCCAATATTTCTTTAATCTCATAATGATCATAGTTATCAGCCACAGGAGCGGGGTGAGAAGAAGGGCAAGAGAAGCGATTGAGGACCAGTGGCCTGAGCAGGGAGACATGGAAGGCGTTGGGTATCCTGAGATGAGAGGGCAGACGGAGCTTGAAAGCAACTCGATTGATCTGACGGAGAATGGAAAATGGACCAATGAAGCGAGGGGCAAATTTCATTGAGGGCACCCGGAGTCGGATGTGCTTGGTAGAGAGCCAAACTCTATCGCCAGGCAGGAACTTAGGAGCCGGAGGGCGATGACAATCTGCTGCCGTTTTATGCCTGGAAGCAGCTATATAAAGATTCCCAGAGACTTCTTTCCAGATTGAGTTGAAGGACCTTTGGGTCTCAGCTGCTGCTGGTACAAGAGGAGAAATGGGAACAGAAAAGGGAACAGATGGATGCTGCCCATAAACAGTGAAGGGAGATTTTCCAGAACTGGTATTGGAGTGATGGTTTAAGGCAAACTCTGCCCAGGGCAAAAGGTCCACCCAGTCATCTTGGTGGGCTGAGATGAAGGCACGGAGAAAACGTTCTACATTTTGATTGACACGTTCTGTTTGCCCATTGGACTAGGGATGAAATGCAGATGAAAAATCCAATTTAATCCCAAAGGAGCTGGCCAAGGCTCTCCAAAACCGAGCAGTAAATTGAACTCCTCTGTCAGAGACCATATGAGAAGGCATCCCATGAAGATGAAAAATCTCCTTAATGAAAGTTGTGGCAAGACTGGAAGCAGAAGGTAGACCTGGGAGAGATATCAAGTTACACATTTTGGAGAAACGATCCACCACTACCCAGATGACTGTAGAACCTGTTGAGGGAGGCAGATCTGAGAAAAAAATCCATGGAAATACAACACCAAGGTATATCGGGCACTGGTAAGGGCAACAGCAACCCAGCAGGGTCAGACGTGGAAGATTTGGATAGTACACAAACCGTACAAGCTTATTATTATTACCTATTCTTACCTATTCCTTGACATCCTTACGAAGAGAAGGCCACCAATAATGATGCTGAAGGAGATCATAAGTACAAGGTATGCCAGGATGTCCAGAGAACTTGGAGTCATGTGCCCAAGCAAGAAGTGTGGGAACTACAAAAATTTTACCTGGAGGAGACTGCGTAGACTGGATCTGAGTAGTGGCTAGAATACGATACGGAGGGATGATGGGACCAGGATCTAAGTGATTCTCAGAATCATTGACATCACATGACCTGGACAAGGCATTGGCTCGAAGGTTTTTGGCACTTGGACAAAAAGTAATGTTAAAATTGAAGCGGGTGAAAAAGAGGGCCCAGCGAGCTTGACATGGGTTCAAGCATTTTCGCGGATTGTAAATACTGCAGATTTTTATCAACAGTATAGATAATACAATGGGGAGAACCCTCTAGAAGATGTCGCCATTCTTGAAGAGCTAGTTTAATAGCGAGTAGCTCACTGTCCCCAATGGTGTAGTTCTTTTCCACATCAGAAAAACTTCTTGGAAAAGAATTCGCAAGGCAGAGACATGAACTTCTGACCTTGGAGCAGGACGGCACCGACTCCTACTGAAGAGGCATCTACCTCCAAAGAAAAGGGTTTAGTAACGTCCGGACGTAGGAGAATTGGAGTGGAGAGGAAGGCTGCCTTAAGTTTGAGGAAAGCATCAATGGCTTCAGGGGACCAGAGCCGAGCATTGACACCCTTGCGGGTGAGAGATGTAATAGGGGCAACCAAGATAATTGTCCTGTAGATGCTGTAGCACAGCTTTCACATGAAGACGATGGGTAAGTCTGGTGAGAAAATAAGAATGTCATCCAGATATACAATAACACAGACATACAGAAGGTCGTGGAAGGTCTCATTATTGAAATTTTGGTATACCGCTGGGGCATTGCATAAGCCAAAGGGCATCACAAGATACTCGTAATGTCCATCCCTGGTGTTAAAGGCGGTCATCCATTCATCTCCTTCCCAGACTCTTATTAAATTATAGGCCCCTCTAAGATCCAGTTTAGTAAAAACATGAGAACCTTGCAGTCTGTCAAAGAGTTCTGAAATTAAAGGAAGAGGGTATCGGTTCTTCACGGTGATGGCGTTAAGACCCCTGTAGTCGATGCAAGGACGGAGTGAACCATCTTTTTTCGCTACAAAGAAGAACCCGGCTCCGGTAGGCGAGTTAGATTTCCTGATGAAACCCTTTTGCAGGTTTTCCCAAATGTATTCAGACATGGCTTGTGTCTCGGGGATAGATAGAGGGTAGACTCGGCCTCGGGGAGGAGAGGTTCCAAGTAGGAGATCAATGGAGCAGTCAAAGTCTCTGTGAGGGGGAATGCGATCAGCAGACTGTCACGGAACGTCCCACACTCCGCTTGAGTGCTTCCGTCATATACCACTTCCTCCCAGTCTGTATACAGATATCAGATATTCCAACCTCTCTGAGCACAAAGCAAGGCGACACTTGCTTGTTGCTACCATGAACTGTTTATTTAGAATCAAAGTTACAAGACTTTATATGCCATTGGAACCTCCTCTAACAATACAACTGTAATCTAACATAATTAACATGAGCTAATTAACTAAAAAAATTTACCCAGACCAGATGACAGACTTGTGGGCACCGAGCTTCACACAGTAATATAAACACAATAGCTGCAGCTCCAATAGGAGTCGTCCCGTCTCCTACATTGTATAGAGGACAATGTGATCAGCTCATTCAATTAACATAAACACAGGTAGTTGGAGTTGATGACACCAGCATCTCCTCACAGGATGTGTCCCAACAGAATGAATCAGTCTTATCAGCAGGGAGCTGCTGGAGGAATCCCCCCTCCCTCTTTAGGGACACAAATCCACAGCAAGGAGTCCCCAACAGAATCAAACAACATACAATATATACATATATACAAGACGGAGTCCGATTAGTACAGTTCAGACTGGATTTCTCATTCACCTCACAAAGAGTATTGTTCCATTGAAAATCCAGGGCCCATAATCAAAAGGCAAGAGGCTCACACCCAGTCCTCTCCAACAGCCTCTGTCCCGGCTAGGTCTGCAGAAAACATGTCGGAAAGAACTGATATTGGGCAGGCAACATGGGAGTTGTTGAGGTCTCAGCCAGAGGAATGGAAGGAGGAGGTAGCACGTTGGAAATACATTGTTGCTGACACGGAGAACCCCAAGCCAATATTTGTCCAGAATTCCAGTCAATATGCGGGGAGTGTTTCTGCAACCATGGAAGGCCCAGGATGATGGGACTGGAGGATTTAGGCAGAATTAGGAAAGAGATCTCCGCACCATGCAAAACCCCAATGCGTAACTCAATAGGAGGGGTTTTAAACCGGATGGGACTTATAGGCAAGAAGGAGCCATCTACTGCAGTCACGGAGAGGTGTATATCCAAGGCAACAAAGGCAATGCCCAACTTGGAAGCTAAAGATTGTTCAATGAAATTTCCGGCAGCACCAGAGTCCACATATGCAGAGAGTTAATAGGCATTTTGAGCCACGGGAAGGGTGAAACGAGGGAAGCAAACAAAATTAACGGATCGGTCTAGATCACCTCTCTCCGAGTGAGCTAGACCCTGGAGTTTCCCGGACGGACTGGACAGGAGTTCAAAAGATGTCCTTTATCGCCACAGTAAAGGCACAAGCCCAATCCCATGCGTCGGGCATATTCCTCAGGAGTAAGGTGGGTTCGCCCAAGCTGCATAGGTTTTTCCAACGTGTGAGAGGTTGAAGATGGACAGGATTCAACAGGTCTTTGGACTACCTGTGCTGGACAGCCAGCAGGGGGATGACTGGTTCTGGATTTCTCCAGGGCCGGCTCCTGGAAGCGAATGTCTATTTGAATGCTTAATGCGATTAAGTCATCCAATGTGGTAGGAATGGTGCGTGCAGCGAGTTCATCCTTAACACGCTCAGATAGGCCTTGCCAGAAGGTAGCAGTCAGGGCCTCATTATTCCATTTGAGTTCAGCGGCTAGCATACGGAATTGAACTGCATATTGGCCGACTATCATTCCTTGCTGATGAAGATGAAGGAGGGCCCCAGCAGCCGAAGATACTCTGCCGGGCTCATCAAAAGTTTTCTGAAATGCATCCAAAAAGAGCTGGAGGTCGGAGGTGATAGAATCGTGCGATTCCCAGAGTGGGGAGGCCCAAGCTAAAGCATCACCGGAGAGGAGAAAGATTATATTTGCGACTTTGGTGCGATCAGTTGGAAAATGGTGGCTGGAAAGTTCAAAGTGGATGGAACTCTGATTAATGAAGCCCTGACAAGCCTTAGGGACGCCAGAAAAATGAGGTGTTGATGGCAGATGCAGGCAGGGATTGCCAGGTGTAGCAGGTAACATGGGAGAAGCTGAAGCAGAAGCAGGAACTGGAGGAGCTGAAGTTGCAGCGAGTTGCAGACGATCCAGATGGGAGGCAAGATCCTGAAGAACCAGCATCATTTGCTCTTGATTTGCTTGCTGGGAGTTAAGTCTCTGAACTAAATGTTGAATTTGATCCTCGGTCAGTGGGCGATTCTCAGAGGCGCTCGTGGCTTGAGCAAACTGTCACAGTACTACTTACAGTGAGCCCAAAGTCAAGCAGGTGACACAGGATCCCCCAGGGCATGGAGTCTAAGGGCCAGCCGGTATTCTGCCAGGAACCCCCTCACGAGGGTTTGGGCTCAGCTGCGTGCTAATCCCAGGTCACAACCCCCGGGTTCACCCTGCTCGCTAGGGAAGTACCAGGAGACCCTGTCAGACAAGGATGGATGAATGAAGCAAAAGGAGAGCCATTTAGCGAGCCAAGGTCAGGGCGGGATGTAGACAACGTAATCAGATCAAGCCAAGTCGGTACACAAGAGATCAGTTCACGAGAGGTCAGGTTTAAGGCAGGTTACACGAAGGGAGCTCCGCAACAAATGTTGCTCAAGCAACCAGTAGTTGGTTTGAAAGGGATTTAAATAGGGAAGCACGTGAGGGGCTGGACAGGAAGGAATCATATATTAGGTGTGGCCGGCGATACCCATAGCTGCAGAGTGCACAGAGCAGAACACAAGCTAGTGGAACAACAGGTGCCAGCCGGCCTACAGCAGTAAAGGTGAGACACAGATCAGCTGACAGGTACCCGTATATAAAGTGTATGATATCCGAAAGTCCTAATGGAGACAAGAATGGTACCTTACATCTGGAAGTGTCACGGTCCCTACCGTGCCATGCAGGCAGCCAGGCGTGGTCAAGCCCCAAGTGCTCCTGTTACCTTGCCTCTGAGCCAAACCTCAGTTCCTTTGAGCCTGCTTTTTAGCTTTGCCTAGTTCTGCATGAAATACTAGGGCCATACTCTGGATTTTGTTGCAATTTGTACCTGTCACTCCTGGTTCAGCTGAGGCAGTTTATCCAATCAGCTGGGTATAAAACACTGCCTCACTCTGAGGGCTTTGTCAGTTCATTGTTTCCTGTTTTGCCTAAGGTTCCTATGTTCCAGTATTCCAGTGTTCCAGTATTCCCGTGTTCCAGTATTCCCGTGTTCCAGTATTCCCGTGTTCCAGTATTCCCGTGTTCCAGTATTCCCGTGTTCCAGTATTCCCGTGTTCCAGTATTCCTGTGTTCTAGTTACAGCATTCCAAGACTGACTCCGGCTTCTGACCCTGGCTCTGCTTATCGTTTATTCTGTCTTCTGGAATCCCTGACTACGGCTTTACTTCGACTATCCTTTGACAAATTCCTGTCAAGCCCCCGTCCACAGATTCACAGCCCAGGTAGCTTATTACTCTGTTACCATGGGCTATGTGTATTTGCAAGGGTGAGCATACATCTCTGCATCATGGACTCCAACCTAGGTAAGCCCTTACAGGAAGGGAGGTATTGAGGGAGGAAGTCCCCGAGAGCCCTCTATAAAGAGGACCAGGACCACAGGGGATAGGGTTTCCCCCTAGGTGCCGGTGTAGCAAGAATAAACAAAGTAGATATTGTGTCAATACACACCATAGAAAACAACTCAAATAGTATAAGGTATTTAAACATGTTTTAGAATCAGGGTCATAGGGAGGACAGGGTGGAGGACTCAAAAAAGATGCTATGATTCACAGGATTGGCTAGCGGATTATTGTGAAAGCTGGTAGTCTGTATAGTATTGGGCTAAGTTTCCCTTCAGGCTGGTCTTCTGATTGGTGGTGAGTTTTAAGTCTTCAGCAGGGAAGGCTCTGGAGAGGCAGTATTAAGGCAAGGGAGCCTACTGAAACCTTAAATGTTTAGGAAGCCTTCGTGTTTTTTTACAGGGAGAATTTTTGTGACAAAGTTGGTCCATTTGTTTCGAAAACGGAGTGTAGAGCCATGATGTGTCGTCTAGTTTTTCCTTGCGTAGAGTGGACGGGTGGGATTATTTCCAGATGCCCGAAGAGCAGGGGGTAGATGTCCTTCGATGGGGGTTTTCCGGTAATAGATTCTGCAAAGGTTTCAACTCGGTCCCAAAATTTAGAGATGTAGGGACAAGCCCAGAGTCTGTGTAGCAGAGACGAGTTAGTTTGGGCACAGAGGGGGCATAGGCGTTTGTCCTGTGTCGGCCCACTAGGCAAGTGGGGGGATGTATGCTCTATGCATAATTTTGAGCTGTTCTCACCAAAATTTGTTTTTGATGAAGGCACAGGTAGAATTGTAGCCCGTTAGGATCTGGTCTATGGCTTCAAGGGATGGTAGGTCTTTGCACCAGGCAGAAGCTGAGGTGAGGTGGAGCGGAGTGTTTAGGCGAGCGTGCAGGGGTCTGTAGATGGATGAAATTTTGAATTGTTGAGTTTCAAGAAGAGTGTCCAGGATAGATGAGCGAAAACTTTGAGGTTTGTTCTGGTTTAGTCCCATGGCGTGGTGGGTTGCCTGATGTAGGTAGAGATAGTGATGGGCCGGAAGATCAAAACGAGTCAGTATTTGGGGAACCTGCAGGGGTGAACCGTGGGGGCATCAAAGAGATGAGCAAACCTGAGTAACCCATGAGAAGCCCACTCAGCGTATCCAGCGTATTGTTGCAGTTGGGGGAATGTAGGGTTTCAATGAATTGGGAAGTAGTTGGAAATCCAAGGTGAGAGTTTTACTTTTCATCTTGTTTCCCTCTATGCCACTAACGTGTCACGGATTAGTACATTTTGTTTTAGCTCCGAAGGGAGTGCTTTTAGGTTACAGGGTAGTAGAGCTGGGATTCCAAATCATAGTTGGAGTACTTTAAGCTTTGCGAGAGCCAGTCTAAGCATACCCTCAATAGACAAGATAGGTTGTATAATCTTATATTACTCCCCCCTCACTCCTGGGCAGGCAAAGTTTGAGCAAAGAAATGCGGGGGCGAAATCTGTGCCAGAGAAAAATTGACATAGCCTTGTGTAATTTCTGTATGTCGGTATGCAGTAAAAGTAGAGGGATAGTCTGCAAGGGGTAGAGAAGTCTGGCAAAACGTATCATTTTAAAAAGGTGGCACCTGCCAAGGAGCAAGAGTGGGAGATCCATCCATGTCTCCAGTTTGCCTATAATCTCGGTAATAACCGGGGAGAAATTTAGGTGGTAAAGGGTTGAAGGCAGTCTGCCGATCTTTATGACCAGATAGGTAATGTGGTGTTTGGCGATAGTGAAGATTGAGTCCTTTGCCCACAAAGGGGCAAGAATTTTGCTTTTGGAGAAGTTTATACGTAAGCCTGAGCCAGCTCGATAGGAGGAGAAGATGTCTTGGATGTGGGGCATTTCAGCTCTGGGGTTAGAAGTGAATATCAGGATGTCGTCAGCGAATAGTGCTAAATGAAGTTCGTGGTGTCCTATGGTTATAAAGCTGGTAAGGATATATTCAGCTCTGACTAACAAACGGACAAGTCAAAAGGATAAATGCTAGCAGACACTAAGGTAAATTCAACAACACCTCAAATACATAGATAAAAAGCAAACAGTGCTGGGCAAATATAAATGTCCTTGAAACAATACATCAGATGGAACAGATGGAACAGATGAAGTGAGGAGGTAAGACCACCAGTGGACATTCAAGATGACAGGGGGTAAATCTAAAGTGATTGTGATCCCTTCATCGCACATGGATGGCCCCTCACCTGAAACATTCGACCTGAAACAGGTCATACAGCATATACACCATACAATGGGTAAACCGATCCAAGTGGTAATAGCCCTGTTTTCAGCATTCAGCACTCATCGGGTTAGGAATGTCGTTTATGCAAATAAAAATAACAAATATAGTGCTCTCTGCATGTACATTTATTGAATAAAAGAAGGGTAAAAAGATGCACTTACAAAGACCGGCACTCAGATCCGAGTGTCGGCTAGACAGCGTGTGATCGTATCAGACAGACTGATGGCCGCGGGTGACGTCATGCGCTCCTGGCCCCCGTACGCGTTATGTCCGTAGGCGGGACTTCCTTGGCGTGGGGCGGGATACGCATAGACGGCCCGCTTTGTTTATATATAGCCATAGCAACAGCGATATGCCAATCACAGAACTGATGCAGCAATCCCGGGACACAATGAACACAATTTCATGACCCCCCATCGCAATTATCGTGCTACAGAAGGTACATTGATGATTTAATCATGGTGTGGGAAGGTGATCTAGCGAGTCTTCAAGTCTTTATGGATAAGCTGAATGATAATAATAAAAATATTGAGCTAACATGGACGATCAATCAGCAACAGGATTACATTCTTAGACCTGGAAATTTTTAAAGGGGAGGAGGGCTTTCAAACCAGAAATCACTTTAAAGCAACGGATAGGAATGCTTACATTCCGTTGACTAGTTGCCATCACAAGTCATGGCTCTGCAATATTCCAAGAGGCCAATTTATCCGTTTGCGTCGTAATTGCACCTCAGACGATGATTTTTTATCACAGTCACATGTTTTGGCAACTAGGTTTAAAGAGAAAGGATATACGCAAGCTATGGTGGACTCTGAAATTGCTAAAGTACTGTCCACAGATAGGAACACTATTGCGGCCGATAAGGTTAAATCCACGGAAGTATATGATAATGCGACCAGCTATCGTATCATACTGGATTACAGTATTCAGTATAAAAAGCTTGAGCAAATTATAGCTAGACACTGGCCTATTCTAAAAGGTGATCGTACCCTAGGGTCTGTCCTCCCCCAGCACCCACGGTTCATATACCACAAAGCCCCCTCTTTACGCGACCGGTTAGCACCAGGGGTCATTGATCCACTAAAAATAGGGTTTCTTTAGGACAAACATAGTCACTGGATTATCCATTTCTTTGGATCTGATTAACCTCAAAATTTTCAGTGGTATTCGATGTTCGTTGACAAATTCCTTTCTTTCGTTTTTCTATTCTGTTTTTTCTCGTTATCAAAACTTTGTTGTCCTTTTTTTCGAATAAGTATACATCCATCCTAGAGAGGTAGGGTCAAAATTGGGGTCTGTTTTTGGTGAGGTGTTTTTTCTTTTTGGTCGCCTTTCGGTGGTTGTATTATAGAGAATTATTGATTTTGTAGAATGGCTAACTACTGTGGGAATGCCTTCGATGGCTTGATGGGTCATATTCAACAATCACAAAATGCCTCCAATGGAGGTCTGTCTATGGAACGTTTCTTCTTGAGACTGCAACGCATGCTTGAGAAGAAATCAAGACTATTTTGGAATAAATGGTATTTTCTGAAGTACATTGAAGAGAACATCTCTCCCTGGGGTTTAAGAATCCAGATCTTCCCCACTATTACCCAATTAGAGCCAGAATTTAAACTAGAATGGGAAGAGAATTTGCAAAGTTGCTCTAAGAAAATGATGGAGCTCCTGTGCAAACACTACACTACTGAGCTATCTCTTGTAGATAAGGAAATTGAGAAGTTACATTATGACAATCCAGCCATCATTGCAGATGCCCTCTTCTCTACACGAGAAAATGAACTCAAATCAAATTTAGAACTATATGTAACAGACATTTTAAAAACAAAGGAAAAAAAAATATATCAGAGACAAATTAGCGTATGATAACAAACAAGCCTATAATTGGTCACAAAACAATTATAAGAGAAAAAAACGCAATAACCAAACACGCCAATTCAAACAGGCGAACAGTGAACCTAGTGATTCTGACTCATCTGTCTCCTCTGTTTCTTCACTACAGGCACAGGATTTCACACGATTCACAAGAACCCAGGATTCTTTGAATTCGAAACACGTTAAAGAAAATGCACCTACGGGTTCGGTTAGACGCACTCCAAACCTCAAGACAACTATGGTCACTCGGGCGGGTGCTAACAAAAGTTCACTCACTAGCGCACCGGTTCACCCTGAAACACTTTTTAACACTTGTACAACCACTTGTGCACTTACACCCGGTCTGAACACCTCGGTAAGCAACACTAATACTTTGCCTTCACAGCAGGATTTTCGTCCGGCCCCAATTTTCACTCAGATGATGACGGACCCCAAGAGACCCACAAGCTTGGATTTGGGGAATCCCAAACCACAGAAACTCAACTCGAGGTGATTAATATCTCCTCGTATCCTTTATCGGCAGAACAAGTCTCTGTTTTGAAGCTTGGCCTCACTTTCTGCCCTACGCGAAAGATAGACCCCTTCGAATTGATAAAAGACCTCAATTTATTTTCAAGGAAACTTATGTTTAAAATTCTATATGACAGGCCTCCTCCAGCTATCCGAAGTTCATCGTTTGAGAATCCTCTTTGGAAGGAGATGTCCATCAATGACATTAAAGCCATGGAGGATCTAATGGAGCTGTGGGAGGAGGGGGGGATCAGTGAAACAGACCTGCTCGAGGCTTGTGCCCTCGAAACGGCTGTTGACCCCCCGCCCCCTCCCCCACCTCCATTGATCCTTCCCCATCTCCCCAACACTGCTCCATTTGGCAACTATAAACCCAAATCGTCCAAATTTCCTGCTCTGCAAGGCAATCCGAACGTATGGGCGTTCACTAATCAAGTCACCAAAGAGATTATGGAAACTAAATGGAGGAATACCTCTGAGACCAATCTAACCCCCGCCCAAACTCAGGCTCTAAAATCCTTACAGCAAAATCAAGATATTATTATCAAGCCTGCCGATAAGGGCGGTAATCTGGTAGTGATGGACAGGGGCCAATACGAGTCCATGGTATTGGCTATTGTTCAGAACCAAGAATGGTATCGTAAAATATCACCGACCCATGTCACCTTAACCATTAACCGCTACCAACACCTAATCGGTTCTGCTTATCGTAGCGGCCTCATTACTAAGTCCACTTGGGAATTCCTTAATGTTACAACTCCCCGAATACCCACTTTATACGCACTTCCCAAGATCCATAAAAGTCAGACTAAACCCCCGGGCCGCCCTATTGTTTCGGGCAATGGCAGTCTCACCGAGACGGCTAGTAAATTAATCGATGACTTCCTCAGGCCCCACGTGGAGGGCTTGGTGTCCTACCTTCAGGACACCAATGACCTGCTACGCGCTCTGGATGGGATTTCTATTCCCTCGGGCGCGTGGCTGGTGGCCCTTGACGTGGAGGCCTTGTATAACTCCATCCCCCATTCCCAGGGGGTTGAAGTTGTCAATTATTTCATTTCTCAAAATCATGAGACATCTGCACAGTACAATGAGTTCATTCTGAACCTGTTGATGTTTATTCTTTCCAACAACATTTTCCTATTTGGAGGATCCCACTACCTCCAGATACAGGGGGTGGCTATGGGGACCAAGTGTGCCCCCTCCTATGCCAACCTGTATCTGGGGGGGTGGGAACGTGAATTATTCTCCAATGATGATATGCAGAAATTTATGGATCAAATCCCCTTATGGAGGAGATTTATAGACGATGTTTTCTTTATATGGGTGGGCTCCCAAGACCTTCTCTTGATTTTTTTGGAAAGTTTAAAAATCAATAGGTTCAACCTCAAATTTACGGTTGAATTCAGTCAATCCAGTCTGACTTTTTTGGATACCCTAATTACAGTGAAACCAGATGGTAGCATCAGAACGACCCTATACCGTAAATCCTCTGCAGCAAATTCATTGCTGCATGCCACCAGTTCTCACCCGATTCCCCTCATTAAAAGTGTACCCTATGGGCAATATCTGCGAGCTAAACGCAACTGTAGTGATGAGTCTGACTTCGAAAAGGAGGCCAAATGTTTACGTTTGCGTTTCCTAAACCGAGGATACAGTAAAAAATGCCTTAAAAAAGCATACCTCAGAGCCAAGAATCAAAACAGAGTTTCTCTTCTACACAGTAGTAGACCCAAAAAAGCAAATTCTGGAGTTAGACTCATCACTACCTACTCTAATCAACACAAACAAACACGGGAAATTCTCAACAAGTACTGGTACCTGTTGATGGGGGACGAAAAAGTAGCCAAACACTTAAACCCTTATCCGGAGATCACGTTCAGACGTTGTCGATCTTTGAGGGACTCGTTAGTACACAGTCATTATGAAAATAATATTGTCAAAGTCAAAGAAACTGATAGAGGCAGTAGGCCGTGCCATCATTGTTCCTTTTGTAGGTACATCTTGGCGACTCGAAGTCTTCTATTACCCAATGGGCACCTATACAAACCAAGATTCGCAATAACTTGTCAATCTATCGGCATTGTGTACATTATGTTATGCGAGTGCAATATGTTTTATATTGGCAAAACTAAGAGACCCTTCTTCTGTCGTATCAGGGATCATGTCTCCCTGATACGTAAAAAGAAAATGGAGACTCCGATCAGTCGCCATGTAGGTCTACATCACAATTTTGATACCAAGTGCCTACACTTCTTTGCGTTGGAACATATCCCTCCTGGGGTTAGAGGGGGTAATTATGATAGGCTCCTTCTCCAAAAGGAGACTCGCTGGATACACGAATTATCTGCCCTCAAATATCCGGGCATGAATGAGGCGTTCAGTTTCAAGCCCTTTCTTTGAAAATTCAGGCATCACCAGCCCCAATTTGGCTTCTTTTTAGTTCCTGTTCATCCCTCTAGTTCCTGTCCATTTGTTCTTCCCCTCCCTCTCTCCCTCCCCCCTCCCCCCCCCTTTCTCCCCCTCCTCTCTTCCCCCCCCCCAACCCCCCCCTCCCCCCCCCCCCCTCCCTCTCATTTTGTTTGTTCCTACTACTCATTCTATCTCATGTTTCTAATTCTCATTGAAGCAGGTATTATTCTGTATTTATGTCTGATATAAAATTGGATATTTAACAGATGTATTGGCACTATGCACATTGTATTGTTGTATGCGACATCTTTGGATTTCCACTGAAATGATTGCCTATCTTACAGGCTGCAGCCATTAATATGCCTTTGTTCCCGCTTTTATTCCTCCAATGTTTGGAGAATAATATTGATTTTGGCCAATGGATTCTCAAAAATTGTTTGGGACCACCTCTGTCAATCTCGACCACACGGACACCCAGGGCACCCACCGATGGGGGTGAAGAACCAATCGCCCCCACGGTGGCGGCCCTAACAATTGAGTCTGGTCATGTCAGAATTGGTCCTTCTAGGTTTAGATCACGTTTTTAGGAGCCTCCAATATACCTTTAGGGAACCGTTTCTTGCAAGCTTTTAAGTTTTAATAACAGTGACTGCATACTTGGACTGGTGTTCCAGGATGATAATGCTTGATTTTCCCTTTTCCCTCTTTCCTTTCCCTTACTCAAAATGGCGCTGTGGGACACTCGTATGTGTCACAGGCTCCAATACCATTCAGACATGCGCATTAAGGATTATGGACGCCGCTAGCGTCAGAATGACGCCGCGGCACCCTCCCACGTCATGACGCAGGCAATCTCAATGAACGTCCGCATCCCGGCGGTGAAATCAGACGCCGCCGGGATGGGGGTATTTAAAGGCGGTTGAACACCGCGTATACTCTGATATCGGTGCTCAACCACGGAGGACGCTCCTAGCTCCCTCAAGCCTATGTGCCGTTGGATGCCATTCAAGTAAGTTGCTCCTCTCCAGCCTTGTTATCACGGCTAGTGTTATGAGCTTTTTGATTTTCAATGGCCCCTTATGATATTTTCTCCCCTTTTTCTCCTCACTCAGGAAACTGCTGTGAAGGGAATCGTTCTCTTAGGACAGTTTAACCGTGCCTTCACCTAGGGTTTAGCCTATCAGATTTTGGTGCCCATCCCCATTGTTATAATCTGTACTGGCTGGGAGACCTTTATGGTCCCGATCAGGATTAGCAATTGGTTCTATTTAAGGTAATACACTCTTAAATATATGGTTGTTGTGGTATCAAAGTGATATCTTATGCGATCCCTTCGTTCAATTTATACTTTATCTTTTATTTCCCAAAGGGCCTGTTTAAATACTTTTCATACCCCTGTGGTCACCTTTTTGACATTGAGGTTCCTCTTCTATGAGAATCCCCTACCTTTAAAGTTGGCATCAGCTTTATTCTATGCGGGCATTTAATCTACAGGGTTGCACTGCAGCTGGGTAAGATATGCAATTCAAATCTCCTTTACCTATACTTGTCTGGTTTATTTGGTTTTTAGATTTATGTATATACACTCCAGTGTTCTGTACCATTGTATCAACCAAATCCAATATTTTGGGTTATATTATGTATATATTTCGTACATATTTGAATTTTTGATGTATTGATTTTTGCTCATTTTCTCATTATTCAGAGTCCACCACAATCATTTGCCTTTAAATACTCCTGAAGAAGCTCACATTTGAGCGAAACATGTCGAGCAAGCGGCAGATTGTTATGGCACCTATAAGTAGCTGCTTTATGTAGCATTATATTATGTTAATGAATTTATGTCAAATTTATCTATGTTTAAGCGCTTTTTTATGTCTCTTTCTTTCTATGTGAGACACAGATGGTTTTAATCTTTATTAAATAAAAATAATAATTTTAACTGGTACGGAAATTATTGTTGAATTGTTGATTTAAGAAGCACCTTAAAAGTCCCTGGGGAAAAGGGAATTCCTTTCTCTTTTCCCTATCCCCGTATAGGTTAAACTTAGCCTTTGTCTTTACTTTACACTAAAAATAGGGACTAATAGGTTGTTTGGTTTTTTGTCTGGATTTTACGCGTGTGGAAAATGTGCTACTTGTAAGAAAGCCAGCAAAAATATCAAAAGGCGGAAAGAATTTGTTTCAAATGTCACACATAAAAGCTATCAAATTGAAGGCTTAATTACGTGTTCGTCTGTGGGGGTGGTCTACATGCTGGAGTGCGACTGTGGCCTCCAGTATGTGGGCCGCACTTCCAGAGCATTGCATGTAAGAGTGGGCGAACACATTAGCAATATCAAACGGGGGGTAAAAACCCATAGTGTGTCTAGGCATTTCCACCTTTGTCACCATAGGGACCCTAAATGCCTCAAGTTTTGGGGGATAGAAAAAGTTCCTCGCCACTGGAGAGGTGGCCACTATATCAGACAACTGAGCCGTGGAGAATCCTTCTGGATTTACGAGACCAAGGTCCTATCCCCAGTGGGAATGAATGTTTATTTTGATTTAAATTGCTTTATTTCTAATAGATAATTTTTACTTTTTATATATTTTGCATTTTATACATATGTTGTTTATTTTATTTTTCTGTAATTTTTGTAATTGTGTTATTTTTTGTATTTTATGCAATTTTTTATGCGATTTTACATGTGATTTTAGCATCTGAATTGCAGTTTTCCCCTATCTGAAATAGGCAATAAGCTAGCCATTTTTTATACTATGAGGACTTGTATGTCCCGGAGTTGCTCTTAAGTTTTTTCCCTTAAGTCCTATGAGCCTATATAAAAACTTGCGATTTGAGGAATTGCATATAGGTACATTGTATCAATTAGTTCTCCACTCCGTGTGGGGGCTGAGTGCTTCTTGCCGATGATATGTTCTTTTTCAGCTAACATGACGGGCTGTGTTCATTGTGTCCCGGGATTGCTGCATCAGTTCTGTGATTGGCATATCGCTGTTGCTATGGCTATATATAAACAAAGCGGGCTGTCTATGCGTATACCGCCCCACGCTGAGGAAGTCCCGCCTACGGACGTAACGCGTACGGGGGCCAGGAGCGCATGACGTCACCCGCGGCCATCAGCCTGTCTGATACGATCACACGCTGTCTAGCCGGCTCTCGGATCTGAGTGCCGGTCTTTGTAAGTGCATCTTTTTACCCTTCTTTTATTCAATAAATGTACATGCAGAGAGCACTATATTTGTTATTTTTATTTGCATATACGACATTCCTAACCCCATGAGTGCTGAATGCTGAAAACAGGGCTATTACCACTTGGATCGGTTTACCCATTGTATGGTGTATATGCTGTATGACCTGTTTCAGGTCGAATGTTTCAGGTGAGGGGCCATCCATGTGCGGTGAAGGGATCACAATCACTTTAGATTTACCCCCTGTCGTCTTGAATGTCCACTGGTGGTCTTACCTCCTCACATCATCTGTTCCATCTGATGTATTGTTTCAAGGACATTTATATTTGCGCAGCACTGTTTGCTTTTTATCTATGTCCTATGGTTATGCCATGCAATCCTGATTGGGAGAGCAGGCACTGGGATAGTGGTTCCAAGACCAGATTGAATAAAAGGAGCGAGAGGGGAAAACCCTGCCTGGTCCCCTTATGTAGTTTGATACCCTATTTGCCCCGTACACGCGGTCGGATTTTCCGATGGAAAATGTCTGATCGGAGCGTGTTGTCGGAAATTCCGACCATGTGTGGGCTCCATCGGACATTTTCCATCGGATTTTCCGACACACAAAGTTTGAGAGCAGGAAATAAAATTTTCCGACAACAAAATCCGTTGTCGGAAATTCCGATCGTGTGTACACAAATCCGACGGACAAAGTGCCACGCATGCTCAGAATAAATAAAGAGATGAAACTGCCCCGTTTATAGTCCCGACGTACGTGTTTTACGTCACCGCGTTCAGAATGATCGGATTTTCCGACAACTTTGTGTGACCGTGTGTATGCAAGACAAGTTTGAGCCAACATCCGTCGGAAAAAATCCTAGGATTTTGTTGTCGGAATGTTCGAACAAAGTCCGACCGTGTGTACGGGGCATTAGAGATGTGACCCACTGCAACAATGTTTGCTGTGGGGGCTAGATATATTGCGGAGATCAGATGTAGAAATGGACCCAAACATCCAAACCGTTGGAGTACTAGGGACAGCCAGGTAAAACTAACGTTATCAAAGGCCTTTTCCTCCTCGAGTGAAATAATGGCATAATCTCCAACAGAGTTAGCTTTAGCGTGTTCAAGGGCCATGATAACTTTACAGATGTTGGAAGAGGCCGAGTGGCCTTGGGTAAATCCTGCCTGTGAGGGGTGGATGAGGTAGGGCATTAGTTTAGCTAGTCTGTTGGCTATGATTTTTGAGAGTATTTTGGAGTCTAGGTTAAGGAGTGATATAGGCCTATAGGAGCTTAGTTCTGTAGGGTCCTTGCCTTTTTTGGCAATCAATTTAATATACGCCTGATAACTAGAGGGTAGATATTTGTCCCCTGCTAGGATATTCTGGTAGACTTTGGTTAGTGGGGTAGCCACCATTTCCACCATCATTTTATAGAATTCCGGGGTATCACCATCTCGTCCTGGGGCTCTACCATTCGCATAGGGATGATGTAGCTTTGAAAACCTCCTGATCTGTTATTGGGGCATTTAACTGGGTCAAAAGAGGGGCTTCCATCTGGGGGAGGGAAATTTGGTCTAGAATAGCTTGGGCAGTAGGGGGGGCAACGGGGCAATTTCCCCCTCAGAGAATTCAGGCGAGAGTGCAGGCGGCTGGCTCCACGGGAGAGAGCGCAGGCGGCTGGCTCCGTTGGTGAGAGAGCGGGCAGGCGAGATTCTGAGAGAGTGGGTGGGTGAGAGAGTGGACGGGCCGGGCTGGTGAGAGTCTGAGAGAGCGGGTGAGCTGCTGGCCAATCAGGGAGCTGGCAGGCAGGGGAGCAGAGAGATTACATAATTTCTTACCACCCGCCCTGCATCCCTGCAGTTCCGCCCTCACTGTGCAGGCAGCCATTACATCATCTCTCTGCTGCCTGACTGGTAAACTGCTGCCTGACCCTCTGGGAAACAGAAAGTGACAGTTGTAGCAGGTAAGTGACAATCCCCAATGTGTGGCAGATGAAGTGGCAAGTGACATTCTGCATCTGGTGGCAGGCGACATGGCAAGTGACAATCTGCATCTTGTGGCAGGAGACATGGCAAGTGACAATCTGCATCTGGTGACAGGTGATGTGGCAAGTGACAATCCGCAACGTGTGGCAGGTGATGTGACAATCCGCATCTGGTGGCAAGGTGACGTGGCAAGTGACAATCCGCAATGTGTGGCAGGTGATGTGACAATCCGCATCTGGTGGCAAGGTGACATGGCAAGTGACAATCCGCATCTGGTGGCAGGTGACGTGGCAAGTGACAATTGTAGCAAACAAGTGACAATCCACATCTGGGGGCAGGTGGAGTGGTAAGTGACAATCCGCATCTGGTGGCAGGTGAAGTGGCAAGTGACAATCCACATCTGGTGGCAGGTGACGGGGCAAGTGACAATCTGCATCTGGTGGCAGGTGACATGGCAAGTGAAAATTGTAGCAGGCAAGTGACAATCCGCATATGGAGGCAGGTGACGTGGCAAGTGACAATCCGCAACGTGTGGCAGGGGACGTGGCAAGTGACAATATGCAATGTGTGGCAGGTGACGTGGCAAGTGACAATCTGCATCTGGTGGCAGGCGATGTGGCAAGTGACAATTGTAGCAGGAAAGTGACAATCCACATCTGGGGGCAGGTGACATGGCAAGTGACAATCTGCAATGTGTGGCAGGTGACGTGGCAAGTGAAAATCCGCATCTGGTGGCAGGTGACAGGCAGGTGACGTTGCAAGTGACAATCCGCATCTGGTGGCAGGTGACGTGGCAAGTGACAATCCGCAACGTGTGGCAGGTGATATGGCAAGTGACAATCTGCATCTGGTGGCAGGCAACATTCAGGGCTCCCACTGACTGCATTATAGTGAGTTGAACTATTTCATTTTATAGAACAATGTAATAATAGAAATAATGCGCTTCAATCATCCTGACACCATGACAACCAGGCAAGGCATAGTACTGTTCCAAGATTGTGATGACCTCTTTAGAAGATGAGGTGAGATTTCCTTGGGCATCTTTGAGGGCAGATATGTGGGTGGGAGAATGGGTTCCCTTGCAGAGCTTGGCTAGTAGTTTTCCAAGTTTATTACCAAACTCGTGATATTTTAATTCAAGGTGAGATTTGTAAATTCATTCCTGCGTGTCAGCCCACAGGTCTAAGTTGTGTTTGGCATAGCGCCAAAGGTTTGGGTTCATGAGAGAGTTAGAGAGCAACAACTGTGTCTGGGCCGAACACAATTGATCGCTTGCTTCACAGTAAATTTTAAGGACGTTCCTTTTGTGCGGGAACGCATAGGCGATAATCCTACCACCTACTATGGCCTTCTCCCTACAACATATATATATATATATATATATATATATATATATATATATATATATATATATATTGTTGATACTAGCAATAAGTAGCACTTTGAATGATAATTGCGTGGTCATGCAACACTGTACCCAAATTCAATTTTTATCATTTTGTTCATACAACTAGAACTTTCTTTTGGTGGTATTTAATCAGCACTGGGTTTTTTTTTTCTAAATAAATGAAAAAAAGACTAAAAATGTTGAAAAAAATACATGTTTTTATTTGTCACTGTTTATTTTGCAAATAAATAATTGCTCTTCATGAATGTAGGTCAAAATGTATTCTGCTATATTTCTTTGGTTAAAATAACCTAAATCAGTGTATATTATCCATAGTTCACAAACAATGGTATATAACTGAAAAAGGGAACAAACCTGATATACTGACAGCCTCATTTCTTGACCCCTTTGTAAAAGTAAACAGTTGAAGGTATTTAGTAAGAGGCATGGTGGGTTTTTTAAGTTGTAATTTTTTTTATCAGATTTCGTGGTTGGGATTCATAGCATCCATAAAAATGGTATTTCTACCCAAAACTTCTTTCCCAACTTTCAGGGTCCCAGTTAAAATTCCTTCTCATACTACTACAAAATCTGATATTTTCCTTCTTATGGAATAATCAGAAATCGTGAAATATTGGAGAAACACTTTTCCAAAAAAAAATTCAAAGGATGACTGACTGTACCAAATATTTCAATATACTACTCATCTGCTCAAAATGCACAACTTTCAGCAGATCACAACTCTTCCGACCCACCTCTTTTGGTATCCATAGAAGCCTCCCTTCTAGACCCTATATCTATTAATACAATTCTGTGGATTCCTCAAAAATGTCTTATGCCCTTGTATACTCTCTTATTACCTATGTTCACTCCAGGACTCCTTGAACCCTTTAAATTTAGATGGTAGACTTCTAACGATATATACAGAATATATGATCTGCTCTCTTCCACTGAAGTTCTGAGTCTTTCCTCTATCAAATTATCACGTAACCTACCACACCAAGAAACATCCAAGTATCTTCAAATCAAACATTTTGCGACTCAAACAATTTATTCATCTTCAAATATACATACCCTGACTCTCTTTAAATACTCAAGTAAACACGACCCTATCACTAAAAGGTTTATCACCATGATCTCATGACCTCTATTCTTGAGAAATGGGCATTTCTCTCACATTCATATATGACTAATTGGGGAAAAAGATATTAGGTAAACCCATAGAAGAAAACAATTGGGGTAATATCTGGCATGCCACAGCCCACTATTACATCAATACTGCTGCAATTGAATCAAATATAAACTATTGATGAGGTGGTATATGGTTCCCCAACATTTAGCAAACATTAAACATTGAACAAATTACAGTCTCTAATAAATGTTTCTGGGGTTGTTCAAATACCCTCCTACATATATGGTGGCAATGTTCCAAAAATCAAGCAAGTTTGGATGGACATATAAAAAATAACCCATACAATGTTTGAAAAGAGATTAAAAGGATTGCTGTTAAGTACTGTACATTTTTAGGTGTGGGAACACATTCAAGTGTAAGGCCTCATGCACACTGGACGTTTTGGATGTTTTTTTACAGCTGCTGTTTTTGGCTTTAGACTTTTTTCTACAGTCAATAAACTCTCCAGCATGTTATCCTATGTGTCCATGCACAAGTGTTTATCAACTGTTTTTGGCTGGGGCGTTTTTTGGCTGGGGCGTTTTTTTGGCTGTAAAAAAAAAACCAAAACTAGTGGGTTCTGAGAGCAGTTTTTCAGCTGCAAAAACACCCCAACGTCAAAAAATGCATTAAAATGCTTAAAAACACAGATAAAAGCTCAAAAACGTGGCTCACCAGTGGTTTTTAACGTTTTTGATCCCATTGAAAAAACAAACAAAAAAACGCTTAAAAACGCTAACAAATGCTATTGTAAAAATGCTGGAAAACATTGAAAACTCATTGCAAAGCTACTGGCATTTTTATAATGTTATTATAATGCCCAGTGTGCATGAGGCCTTAGCAGGAGCTTCCTCAAAGGATATCTATTTAAGTTAATTTTCTGTTTTTGGTGGTGCAGAAGTCTTTATATTATTTATTAACAAAGATCTGAAAGAGGCTTTACTAGGCCCTGGTACACACCGAATCCGACTTTAAAATTGTGCGACTTCACTTGAAATCACACAATTTCAAAGTCGCATGTCAGTGGGACTTGGCTGACATCTGGGCAACTTCAAGCACAAATGTCTATGCAAGTTGCACCTGAAATCTGCAAAAATAGTGCAGGAACTTCTTTTTCAAATCAATGCGATGCCAATATTGTGAATTTTAAAAGTTCTATTGCTGACAATAGGGTGCGACTTGTCATGTGAATGGGGGCTAAATCTCGAACCATAAGGTTATACCAACAATCAATTCCAGCTTCTAACATTCTTATTCACTAATGCCAAACAAACTTTAGCAAAAGCCTGGTGGTCCTCCTTACCAAAATCTACATTGGTTAAAAATAAAATGACTTGAAATATATTTAATGAAAAACTTGCTGCAACTCTTTGTGACAATTTCCACAAGTATGAAAAAATATGGTCCCCTGGATTTCATCTTTCCTTTCTTCAAACTTTGATAAATCCCTATTTCCTGACAGGCTCCATGGCAGCATACGTGTGGGTAGGCTCCGCCTCCATAACTACCCAATAGGACCCCTCTCCCATAAATCTTTGCTCTAGGCTGCTATCCATGTTCCTCTTTTGTCCTCCTCTGTAAGACCAAGTGTTGGTTCTCCTACCTGAAGATAACCTCCCTACGATCGAATCAGCCGAGTGCCAAATTTCCTCCGATAGGCCCTGACTGTTAAGCAGGGTATGGAGTGTATAGAGTGAAGAGTTCCATGCAGTCAAAGGTCTTGAAACTATATCCTTTTAAGGAAGAGGAAGTAAAGCACCTTGAGTCAGCTCCTTTAGTAGATGCAGCACTGATGAGACTAGCAAGATATGTAACGCTCCCCTTAGAGGATACTGTATCTTTTAAAGATCTTTTGGAAAGACGAATTGATTCAGATTTAAAAAGAGTCTACCTGATGTCAGGAATGGCATGTAAGCCAGTACTTGCCATAGCTGTAGTCTCCAAAGCTTTGGAATCTTGGTCTGATAATGTGGATGAGTTTCTAAGAGGTATCTCTACTGAGACAGTGAAAGATTCTCCTATCCAGGAGATCAGGCTGGCATCAGCCTTTCTTGGGGAGGCCTCTATTGATGTCATCCGCCTGATGTCCCGGGTTATGTTGGCGGCTGTTTCAGCACGTCATGCCTTATCGCTCCGTCCATGGTTGGCGGATCCAGCTTCCAAGCAAGCTTGGTGTCGAATTCCGTTTGAAGGTTCTTCATTGTTCGGCAACAAGCTTGAGAGTGCCATAACCCGGGCCACAGGTGGGAAGTCTGGTTTCCTCCCTCAAAACAGACGTCTACAAAATCAGAAACGCAATTTTCCTAGAAGGCAAAATTCTGATCGTGCTAGGGAAGCGCGCAGCTACAGACCTGGTCGGGAGTTTTCAAGGTCCTGGAAATCCAGGCAGTCCTCCTTTAAGAAACCCGCAAAAGGTGGTTCCTCTGGCAACCAGGACTCCACTAAGTCCTTTTGAGATTGGGCCCGCTCAGGCATGCCACTTCGGGCATGTCTGGGCGGCCTCAATCCGCGATTACTGGACCATCAAGATGGTCTCCTCCGGTCACAAGTGGGTCTTCAACAACACCCCAAGGCTCAGATTTGTTCCCACATCTCTTCCAAGTTCAGAAGAGAAAAAGCAGGTCCTGTTAACTTACGTGAATTGTTTATTGGATCAAGGCACAGCCGTCCCGGTTCCAGAAAACGAACGAGGCAAAGGCATGTATTCTCCTCTGTTCATGATACAGAAGAAAAACTGTACATGGAGGCCAGTAATAGACTTAACCCATCTCAATTCCTTTATCCGAAAGGAAAAATTCAAAATGGAATATTTACTTACGATTCAACAATCAGTACATCTGGGGGATTGGATGATCTCAATCGATCTAAAAGATGCGTACTTTTACGTACCAGTGGCAACAGATTTCCAACAATTCCTCCGCTTTGCGGTAGGCAATCAGCATCTGCAGTTCACATGTCTACCCTTTGGCCTAACAGCGTCACCTCGGGTCTTCTCCAAGGTCCTTTTGTCTGTTGTAGCTCTACTTCGCATCAAGGGGGTTCGTCTCCACCACTATTTAGACAACCTACTTCTCCTAGGTCAGAACAAAGATCAACTTTTAGAGCACAAGAGCTTGGTCATCTCCACCCTGCAGGAATTCGGGTGGCTTCTGAATTCAGAGAAGAGCCATCTAGAGCCAACTCAATCCCTGGTGTTTCTAGGGGCTCACTTCAACACATTGGAAGGCACCATCTCCCTTCCAGCGGAGAAGATTGGAGTGATTTGAGACAGAATACACGCAGCCCTTGCGTCATCTCACCTCTCCGCTCTCCAATGCCTGAAAGTAATTGGCACGATGACAGCCACCATTTCTATGGTGAAGTGGGCCCAATGGCATACACAACCCTTCCAAAAAGGGTTCCTTCAACAATGGGATTCTTCCAGCCAAGTTCAGCGCATACACCTTACTCCAACCATGAGAATGTCTCTCTTTTGGTGGCTTCAAGGGAAAAATCTGCGCAATCACCATTCAATCATTCCCATCTCATTGGTCACAATAACATCGGATGCCAGCAATCGGTGTTGGGGCGCTCACTGCCTTTCAGAAGTAGCTCAGGGCCGATGGATTTTCCCTGCTCGAGGGATTGTCTCCAACATTCTGAAGCTGAGAGCCGCCTTTCAGGCACTCCTGTCATTTCGCCATCTAATAAAGGATTCATCAGTAATGCTAAGGTTGAACAATACAACCGCGGTGTCTTACATAAAGAAGCAAGGTGGAACTTGCAGCTGGTCTCTGTTACAGGAGGTGGAGCCAATAATGAGCTGGGCTCAGAAGTATTTGTCTAACATCTCGGCAGTTTACATTCAGATTCAGAATGTACAGGCGGACTTCCTCTCGCAGGTTCAAATGGACAACAACGAGTGGTCTCTCCACAGAGGGGTGTTCAAGTGGCTTCTGACCCTGGGAGTACTTCCAGAGGTCGATCTGTTTGCGTCTCCATGCAATCACAAAATGCCCAGATATTATTCAAGGTTCAGAGACCCTAAGGCATATGGAATAGATGCTCTCTCAGATCAGTGGAGGTTTCAGAAGGCTTATGCCTTCCCTCCGGTACCGGTGATTCTTCAATTACTCCGGAGGCTCAGAACAGAGAAGGTGGAGATCATTGCAGTGATTTCTTTCTGGCCCAACAGGCCGTGGTTTCCTCTGTTATTGCTCCTCAGTTATCAAGACCCAGTTCCCCTACCTCTCAGGCCGGATCTACTGTCTCAAGGCACGGCGTTACACCCATGCCCATCCTGCCTACACCTCAGGGTGTGGTTCTTGAGAGGGAAAGGCTTGAATCTCTAGGTTGTCCTGAAGAAGCTATTCCAACTCTTCTTAGTGCCAGGAGGGGAAGTACTAATAGGGTATACGAACGTATATGGTCTAAATTCACTGATCGTGTGTTCCAGGTCAAATCCTTGTAACTCTCCAGCAGTACAGGACATTCTAAGTTTTCTCCAATCAGGGCTTGACCTATCCTTGGCAGTCAGCTCACTAAGAGTTCAAGTTTCAGCCATCTCGGCCTTCACAGGAGTATCTTGGGCAAATCACGCATTAGTTTGTCAATTCTTTAAAGGAGCTATCAGGCTTAAACCTCAAAGAAGACCTAGGTTTCCCAAATGGGACCTCCCTATTGTCTTGGATTTTGTCTCCAATCTTGGTCCAGATCCTGACAAACCTCTTTCCATGAGAGACCTCACGCTCAAGACCACCTTCTTAGTAGCTGTGACTTCGGCTAAAAGAGTGTTGGAAATTAGAAATCTAGGTTCAGAAGAACTTTTTCTGACCTTCTTTCCAGACAGGGTAGTGTTGATTCCCATGCTAGGGTCAAACCCTAAAGTGACCTCAGTCTTTCATGAAAACCAAGAGATTGTACTTCCTACTTACAGAACAACGGATAATCAGGATGTTCACCCACTTGACGTAGGCCACACTCTAAAACAATACCTGGAGGTCACGGCTCAATTCAGACAAACAAAATTTATTTTCGTTCTTCTCCATGGGAAAAACAAGGGAATGCGAGCTTCGGTCAGATCAATTTCTTCTTGGATTGTGCAGACCATTCAGAGGGCATACAAGGCAAAGGGCTTGGCTCCTCCAGAGGCAGTGATGGCTCATTCGACCAGGAGTATATCGACCTCGTGGGCAGCTTCTCGGCATGTCGCGCCTGAAATCATTTGTAGAGTGGCTTCTTGGTCTTCTATTAACACATTTGTCTCTCACTACTGTGTTGAGCCTGCTGCTCTGTCATCCATTAATTTTGGTTTACAAGTATTGTCGGTTGACAATGTTAAATAAATTTGGTTTCTTTGCTCAAACATTTTTGCCAACCGGGGGTGTTTTGGCGAGTTATTTCCCACACGTATACTGCCATGGAGCCTGTCAGGAAAACGGAAAATTTATATCAAATACTTACTGTAATTTTCCTTTCCTGATAGGCTCCATGGCAGCAGGAGTCCCTCCCAAATGTCTGGAGTAGGCTAGTTACGGAACATGGATAGCAGCCTAGAGCAAAGATTTATGGGAGAGGGGTCCTATTGGGTAGTTATGGAGGCGGAGCCTACCCACACGTATGCTGCCATGGAGTCTATCAGGAAAGGAAAATTACGGTAAGTATTTGATATAAATTTTCCGTTTTCACATTTGATATACTCATAATTTGTTTCGTTTTTTAAAGAAAACATCAGTGGTCCTTATCTTGATATTTCTCTCCTGCCCCCCCCCATTCCTTTAAAAATATTTAAATATTTAAAAAATAAATATTGTATCCCAATGTTTTAGTTTATGTCTCCTTTATTTTATCTACAAATGTATTTATATGACTTACCCTAGTCATTATTCATGTATATGTTAATATATCTTTGTGTATTTTGTGTTTTTTTTCTTCCTCACTTTACGTATACCATATTGTATTTTCTTTCTCCTCTATTCTAAAACTAATAAAAATGCATTCAACAAAAAAAAAAAAAAAAAAAACACTGACAATACAGTAAAAGTAACCCTTTTTATTTTGCATACCTCATGGCTAATTGCCAGATTTATTTATGTAAAATTCTTGTCTGGTTAAAATTTTGTTCACGTGTAGAACTTTAAAAACAGATGTAGAATGCAATGAGACTATCACTGACAAACATGGCAAAACATAATAGTACAAAACAATAAATGATTCACTATACACTAGCCCCAACCAATAGTGAAATCAAATAGCATCGCTAAATTAATTCACCTAAAAATATGTGTAAAAATTATATGTGACTAATAATTTACACCACCCTGTATCAACACAATGTGACCTGTGTCCAAAATCAAAATTCATTAAATGCGTATAAAATCTGTGTGAAAAAGATTTTTGGAAAAAAAACATAAATTTCTGCAAACATATAAAGTCCAATATTCAGTGAAATGTAGTGGTATTAGTAAGAAAAAAGAAAAGTAAATAAAATTGCGCTTGGAGTATAGTGAAAATACCAATGAAGAAAATTTGAAATAAATTGAAAAATGTAAGTAAAAATAAAAAATATTGTTAAAGATGAAAAATATATATAATGAAAAATATTTCTATAAGCTGCGGCTATAAGTGGGGCACACCAATACAAATATAGAACAAAAAAACGCGCTAAAAGTGTTAAACAATAATGAAAATAAAAAGTCCAATTAAAGTCCAAAATAAATAATCATAGACTCCTCAGTGTGATAATGTTGAAAGAAGATGATTCACTTGAGATACATCTGTGTGGTGAAATGCTTACCAGAACGTAAGACAAATTCAGACAGGTGGCTTAAACCCAGCCTGGGCCTTTAGAGGGCGATTCCAATATGACAAGATTAGTCGCACTCGTGCAGCGAATCGGGTCCGCATAGGGTTTATCCAAAAAAATATGACAAAAACATAGCGCGATACTGACATGGTAATAGGCAATAAACCAAAAAAAGAAAAGTGCAACCTCAAAAAAACAAAATCATGAATATCATACAGACATCCTGTGTGCACAGCATACACAGGAATGTGAAATTGGTGACATGCAACATGCAATGAGTAGTGCTCTTGGATAAGAGTGTAAACCACCAAGTATATCTGCTTACCAGAGATCAGAGATAGGTGAGCATAAAACTATCACCAAAATGCAGAAAACGCACCAAGTGCACAGACATATGAAGCAGCTTACCAGATGGCAAACTGGTGTACGCACACTCAGCTGAAGGCTTGATATCTCAGCGTGACCCAGAATTAGCTTATGTGAACCTATAGGGGTTCCTGCTTACCAGAAGGTCAATTGGAAAAGACCCCAAGCAGAAGTCCTGGTGGAGTTGCCGCGATCCCGTCCTGGCAGACTCGTCACGGGCTCGGTGTGCATAAGATTTAAAAAAGCAACAGCCAATAGCGTAATACAGTTGGAACTACGATTTATTAAAAAGAATGGCACTTACAATAAAAACAAGGAATACAGCGATGCCGGCCGGCACTCAAACAGCTCCCGTCCACAACAGGGCGGCGTGGTGACGTCAGCACGTCCCTCCCAGACGCGTTTCGTCACAGGTTGACGTTCTCAATTGGGAACGGGCAGCATGCTGAGCCACCACAATATATGCACGTACCAAGCCTTGTTCTGGGACCCAACAGGTGAAACACAGAACACCATCTTTGGCGTGGGCATAGATACTAACAGGTTAAGGGAATAGAAGCAAACTGGCGGCAAACCCGCCAGCCGGTTCACATCCCTTCATAAGATATATCTGGCACATAAGGACTAGAAGTAATTGGCATTACAAATGTATGATAATAAAACTAATATTCTGAACGCCCTCTTTATAAGAAGATCAGACCCTAGTAACCAGATATAGATATCCAGATGTCAGTGTCCCTGATGGCTGGATATCGCATCAGTCAAAACCCTGGACACTGTCCATATGGAGAACAAATGGCATGAATTCACTAATTAAATACACATAACCACATTAAGCTTCCATATGGACAAAAAAAGTAAAATAAAATAAAATTAATAATACCAGTGCTGTTAAGCATACACCCTTTAAATAAGAAAAATAAAAAATAGAAATAAAATTATATTTTAAACCCCATAAGATGCGGGTTATATTCCTAGTCACATACTCATAGCATGATCAACCTCCTTTGTTATAGAAGGTGATTCAAATACAAAGATAAAAGGAAATATATATATAGACAAAAATTGGAACCAGATGTATATCCTAAGGATTACGACCTGTAGACTATCAACTAAAAGTTATTATTAGGAGGCCCCACCCAAGACTTGGTAGAACCAATGGTAATATATTACCCATATGATTTGTCTATATAAGATGTAATTACAAGAACCATTCCTAAACATGTCGAGGGCCCAACTTAGAGTATATCTCGATCAAAATAACATCCATAAGGAAAGACTAAAATAAGGAAAGACCAAAATTATGATTCCATGTCCAACAAAATAGGTATATCTGTTCCACTTAAAAGTACCACAAAAAAAATGTACCACAAAAAAAACCCCAATAATCAGGAATTATCAATGAACGCATTGACATCCACATCTATGTTCAATCCACGGGGCGTGTAGCTTTTGATCCTATGGATCCAGGACATTTCGGATTTGGAAATCTCTCGTACCATGGAACTACCCCGCCAGTGGGGTTTATAACGGTCAATCCCTAAAAATAGGGTGTTGGAAGGGTGGTGGTATTAGTGGTAATCCATAACGTAATATAGTGCAGATCTTCAATAATTCAATCTTCCACCACACCTCTGTGACTTGTGATTCCACTCCCCTTAGGTGAATAAACTCACCAGCTCCTCTTGCCTTACACTCCCGTGCTCGGCTTTAAGTAATGCAGTAACACAATAAAACTTTATTAAAACAACACTATATAGCCAATCCCATGAGTAAGTCCATCGTGACAAAACATGTCGGGGCGTGGCTATACGGCAATCGAACGTGCATGACGTAGGACGCTGTGACAGGGAGCGCCATACGAGGAAGTGGGGAAGCGGCTCCAGGAGGTTCCATTGAACGGGTGAGAGTGTCACCAGCTATTGAGCTGCCTGGGTCCGCCGTGACCACCATACGTTTATCTCATCGATTGGAGTGTTTTGTGGTGATGACCATGGTTGCTGTGCCTCTTTGCTTGATTTAATTTGTGAAATGTGAGTTCAATGGTGGAGGAGAGTGTTGTTTTAATAAAGTTTTATTGCGTTACTGCACTATTGGATCGCTTTCCTTTTTTACATGTGGAGAGAGCTTTGCTTATATACTCTGGATATCAAACGGGGATTTATTGGAGGTCACTATCTTGCCCCCTTCTGTGTGGGAAAAAGCCTTAAATCCGAGCACGAGAGTGTAAGGCAAGAGGAGCTGGTGAGTTTATTCGCCTAAGGGGAGTGGAATCACAAGTCACAGAGGTGTGGTGGAAGATTGAATTATTGAAGATCTGCACTATATTACGTTATGGATTACCACTAATACCACTACGTTTCACTGAATATTGGACTTTATATGTTTGCAGAAATGTATGTTTTTTAAGTTTTTTTCCCAAAAATCTTTTTCACACAGATTTTATACGCATTTAATGAATTTTGATTTTGGACACAGGTCACATTGTGTTGATACAGGGTGGTGTAAATTATTAGTCACATATAATTTTTACACATATTTTTAGGTGAATTAATTTAGTGCTGCTATTTGATTTCACTATTGGTTGGGGCTAGTGTATAGTGAATCATTTATTGTTTTGCACTGTTTTGAATATTTAAGCGGCTGCTCAGAGTGAGGCTTTAATTCCACGAGCGCAGCGTCTGGCACATAGGAGGGGGCGGATAACCTGTGTACCATATTAAAAACATAATAGTACTAAAAGTGCAATATGGGGTTTTCAGTGCTATGATCAGTGGGAGGAAGTTTAGGTCACACTCTAGATAATATTAATGCTGATCAATGCTTACTCAAGTGACTCTCAACATGTCATAACCAGCAAAGGTAGCCTGTATCGAGTTGTAAGTACAGTAGGTGTTTATGGCGTTCCATTGAATGTATTTTTGCTGTTGAAGTAATGGCACTTTTTGTAGCTATGTAGCTAGCCTGGGCTGCCCAAGATGGGAAGGAAATCTGGACTCTTCCCCAGGTTTTTCTTGGGTCCTGCCCCTTGGAGTGGGTTAATATATTTAGGAGAAGAGGGCTCTGGGGGAGAGAGTGTCCTCGTGGGAGTGCTGAGGTGTGTCTGCTGAGCTATGTAGTCCTGTCAGAGAACAGAGTCCTCTGCCACTGGGTCACCCACATGGGATCTCACCTGGATCCAGGAAACCACCAGAAATGCACATAAATTAAAGAACTTGCTACCTTTGGGCAAGGTATGGACTGGGCAGCCTGCATTAGGTAGTTAGGGAAGAACTGTACATAAGAGGAGTTGGTAGGAAGTCATGTCTAACATGCAGTTGCTATCGGTAGCCAGGACTGGTGGGAATGCTACAACAGTCAGTCAGCGAGTCATGGCATGGAGACTCTATGGATCTAGCTGCAGGTACGGGCAGTAGGGACATAATTTGCACACATGTAGAGATTTGTGCTTAGTGCACGGCAGGACCACTGTTCTGTCACTGGAAGTGAGGTGGCAGAGTAGCTGGGCTGGTGGAGCAGGACACGGACTTTGTGGTGTCCCCCTTAAAATGTTGCATTCAGGAAGAAGGTCTACAGTGTCACAGGCAGGGATTTTTTTCTGCGAGAATGTGCCGAAACGCTGTACTGGCACCTCTGCCAGAGCCCTCCTGTGTTCAAATCTGTGAAGCCTGCTGCGCTGCCACCTGTAATAAAGCACTGACGGTCGTGGATGGATCAAACACAGAGACACCTCCACCAGAACACTCCCTGCCGCCAAGGCACCTTCGCCAGACCACTCCCCGCCGTGGGGGCACCTCCGCCAGAGCACCGGTAGCTGCTGGGGGGTCAAATGGCTGCAGCCTATGAGAGCGGAAGGCGGGGTGATCTGCACTCCACACCGCCTCTCAATACAGACTGACCAGAAGCTCATTTTATGTGCGATATTTGTTGTGGCTGCGTGGTACTATCATTGGTGTGGGTAGGTAGCCTATCCTCCTCCTCCTTACTAGTCTCCTGTTAACTGTTGTGTGCTGGAGACTGTGGTAAAAACTAAAGTTTTTAGTTTCTGGTGGTGACAATTCTGCTGAATAGGGCTGCTGAGAGACGGTCTCTTGCTGGACTGGGTTGTGTCTTGCTGGACTGGGCTGTCTCTTGTTGGACTGAGCTGTCTCTTGCTGGACTGGGCTGCAGCTGTCTCTTGCTGGACTGAGCTGTCTCTTGCTGGACTGGACTGAGCTGTCTCTTGCTAGACTGGACTGAGCTGTCTCTTGCTGGACTGAACTGTCTCTTGCTGGATTGGGCTCTCTTGCTGGACTGGGCTGTGGCTGTCTCTTGCCAGACTGGACTGGGCTGTCTCTTGCTGGACCAAGCTATGGCTGTCTCTTTACTGGGCTGGGCTGTGATTGTCTCTTTGCTGGGCTGGGCCGTGGCTGTCTCTTTGCTGGACTGAGCGGTCTCTTGCTGGACTGGACTTGGCTGGCTTTTTGCTGGACTGGACCGTGGCTGTCTCTTTGCTGGACTGAGCTGTGGCTGTCTCTTTGCAGGAATGGGCCATGGCTGTCTCTTTGCTGGACTGAGCTGTCTCTTGCTGGACTGGACTGTACTGTGGCTGTCTCTGTGCTGGACTGGGTCATGGCTGTCTCTTGGCTGGACTAAGCTGTATCTTGCTGGACTGGGTTGTGGCTGTCTCTTTGCAGGAATGAGCAGTGACTGTCTCTTTGCAGGAATGGGCTGTGGCTGTCTCTTTGCAGGAATTGGCCGTGGCTGTCTCTTTGCAGGAATTGGCCGTGGCTGTCTCTTTGCAGGAATTGGCCGTGGCTGTCTCTTTGCTGGACTGGGCCGTGGCTGTCTCTTTGCTGGACTGGGCCATGGCTGTCTCTTTGCTGGACTGGGCCATCTCTTTGCTGGACTGGGTTGTTTCTTTGCTGGATATTTGGGAATGTCTCTTTGCTCAATATATGGGGGGGGGGGCTGTCTATTGATGCTGGTGGGTCTATTATTGCTTTTACGGCAGTAACAAACTCACAGGGCTAATGCACATGGGCGCTCAGAGCTGTATAGAATGGATGAGCTCATGTATGTTCAGATACATGTCTAAACTATATGACAAGAATGCTGAAATAGTCTGGAAGTGTTTCTGAGCTTACTTTGGTAAGTGGTGGTTATTTCTATGTTTTGCACATTTTACTGCATTGCTTTTCATTAACAAATTCCATACAAATTACTTGTATAGGCCCCCAAATTATACTTGGTTCCCTGTTCTTTAAAGGGGCAGTTTTAGGGGGGGTGCGGGTCTAGGGGCATGACCTAGGAGGGGCGGTTCTATGGGGCAGGTAGGAGCGTGACCTAGGAGGGGGGGGGTGAGATCCTGCACCTTTTTTCTGAGAAAAAGGGTGAAGAGTGTCTCACAGCAAAGAGACTTAGGTTTAATGTGTTACTGTGCAAGGTAGACAGCTCAATTTTTAACACGGGGGCCTCCTTAATGCTGATCCTCATATGACCACAGCCCTGTCTGGTCCCAGGTATTAGTGAGCACACCCACAGGGTGTTCCCCATCAGTGGGGCAGTTTGGCCTCAGCCCTACGACCTGGCGTAGTCCCCATCTACAGGGCTATTAGGCCTGTCTACACAGGGCCTTGTGGTCCATTCAAGTAACAGACAATGAACTTCAGAATACTAATAAATTCCTCCTAAAACTGTCCACTCACATATACTGCACACATTTTTAGGGACAATTTCAAGAAATTGATTGCTTTATGGGAAGGATCTGCTTCCATGCATAGTCAGAGTTTAAATATAGGAAACAGTACAGCCATATCCCTTTAGGTTACCCTGTAGAATTGTTTGTAAGTCCTTGACTAAAATGAAAAGCTTCTTACAGTAAATTAAATATTATTGCTAGGTATGCCTAAATTTTAACCTAGATTGAAAGTTTTGAGTATTTTAGTCAGCACATAGTTTGAGTTATTATTGTTGTGTTTGCACAATAGCAATAAATATTCATATGAATTTCATTTGAATTTCATATGACTTTAATTATTGTACAAGATTGCTTTTTAATATTTTGATATTTCACTAAATTTGGAGATTTGTAAATTGTCCAATAGTCATAGTTCTGTAATTCCTTGTATTACTCTGGCTTCTTCATAGATGGGACACCGCAAAGGGAGTACATGGTCTCCAATGGATCCGCAAACCTAAAGATTTGTAAATAGGGGAGGTGGAGATTTTTTGTGCCAATAATGTTGATGAAGTGTGAGTTTGCATTGGTTTATTTAGTGCTATAGGTTTATTTATGACCTTAAAGTGGTTGTAAACCTCTGATTTTGAGTTTTACCTATAGGTAAGCCTAGAATAAGGCTTACCTATAGGTAGTGGAAATATCTCCTAAACGTGCATTGTTTTGCATTGCCAATGATGTCATCAGCGCATGCGCTGTGAAGAAACAGACCTCCGTGATGTTTCTTTACTCGCTAGTGCTGTGACTGACGGCTCCCACGCGCATGGTTTAAGAGTAGCAGGGTGACGTCACACGGCTCCAGGCAGTCAGAGCCAGAGTCCGGGTCCCCGGAAGGAAGAGGGGTGAAGTTGGATGCGACCACCAGCGGAGACATTGGGGACATTGTAGGCTTCGTTTGCAGGTAAGTGACACATAATGGGCTAATATGCGATGCATACTAGCCCATTATGCTTTTACTTTGCAGGGGAACAAAGAGGAAGTAAAACCCATCAGGGTTTACTTCCTCTCTAACCGCTTGCCGCCCGGTGGCGCGGCTCTCGTTCTGGGAGGGCGTCATATGATGCTCTCGCCTTCCCGGCCCACCAGGGGTTCACGCATGCCGCCGGCGGCAATCACGCGCGCCCGCCATGTCACTGGGCACCCGATGCGCGTGCCCGGTGGCCGCAATGTCTGCCGTGCACACGTGATTGCCTGGTAACATGGCAGGACCGTGGATCTGTGTGTGTAAACACACAGATCCACATCCTCTCAGAGGAGAGGAGACCAATGTGTGTTCTCAGTATAAAGCAACACCGATCAGTCTCCTCCCCTTGTGAATTCCCTCCCCCTTCAGTTAGAAACACTCCCTAGGAACATAATTAACCCCTCGATCACCCCCTAGTGTTAACCCCTTCCCTGCCAGTGACATTTATATAGTAATCAGTGAATTTTTATAGCACGGATCGCTGTATAAATGTGAATGGTCCCAAAAATATGTCAAAAGTGTCCGATATGTCCTCCACAATATCGCAGTCATGATAATCAGTGAACTTTTATAGCACGGATCGCTGTATAAATGTGAATGGTCCCAAAAATATGTCAAAAGTGTCCGATATGTCCGCCACAATATTGCAGTCATGATAAAAATCGCAAATCGCCGCCATTACTAGTAAAAAAATAAATAAATAAATAAAAATGCTAAAAATCTATCCCCTATTTTGTAGACACTATAACTTTTGCGCAAACCAATCAATATATGCTTATTGTGATTTTTTTTAACAAACATATGTAGAAGAATATGTATCGGCCTAAACTGAGGAAAAAATTGGATATTTATTATAGCAAAAAGTAAAAAATATTGTGTTTTTTTCAAACTTGTCACTCTTCTTTTGTTTTTAGAGCAAAAGAAAAAAAAAAACGCAGAGGTGATCAAATACCACCAAAAGAAGGCTCTATTTGTGGGGAAAAAATAATAAAAATTTCATTTGGGTACAGTGTTGCATGACCGCACAATTGTCATTCAAAGTGTGACAGCGCTGAAAGCTGAAAAATGGCTTGGGCAGGAAAGGGTGAAAGTGCACTGTATTGAGATGGTTAAATATGATTAAGTATTATGTAAACCCTATTAAAGCAGAAATAAACTCTCTCAATCAACATCAGTTATTTTTAATTCTTATGCTGCTAACCATAATAAATAAATAAATATTTACTTGTTTTAAACATTTTTTACTTTTTCAGTTGCTTCCTGGTTTCTGGCCTAGGCCAAAAAGATGTCATCCATTCAAGGAATCTTCATGAACTTTTTTTTTTTTCTTTTATCTAGAAGAAAGGAGGAGGGCGTTTCTCAGCTAAGCATTCCCTTCTGTCTGCATGCCTGAGCTAAAAGTAAATTCCAGGAAGTAAATTATTCATGAATCATCTGTCCTTACTCCCGATAGCTGTGGCTAGAAGTGCTAGGGGGCATTTTTTAAAGCAATTTCTCAAAAAGCAAAGAGACTGATGGATGGATTTTTGAGTTTTTTTTTTTTTTAATATTAAAAATGAATAAAACAGCATTTTCAGTGTGTGGCACTCAAATACAGTTATGTTCTGCATTAACCACTTGCCTACTGGGCACTTTTCCCCCCTTCCTGCCCATCTCAAATTTCAGCACTGTCACACTTTGAATGACAATTGCGCGGTCATGAACATTATACACAAACAAAATTTATTTTCACACAAATAGATCTTTCTTTTGGTGGTATTTAACCACTTCAATACAGGGCACTTCCCCCCTTCCTGCTCAAGCCAATTTTTAGCTTTCAGCGCTGTCACTTTTTAAATGACAATTGTGCAGTCATGCTACACTGTACCCAAATAAAATTTTCATCATTTTGTGCCCACAAATAGAGCTTTCTTTTAGTGGTATTTGATCACCTCTGCATTTTTTTATTTTTTGCTAAACAAATAAAAAAACACAGAAAATTAAAAAAAAAAATTTTTTTCTTTGTTTCTCTTATAAAATTTTTGTAAATAAGTATGTTTTCTCCTTCACTGATGGGCACTGATGAGGCTGCACTGATGGGCACCTATGAAGTGGCACCAATGAGGTGGCACTGATGGGTACTGATGATGGGCACTGATAAGCGGCACTGATGGGCACTGATAGGCAGCACTGATGTGCAGCGCTGATGGGCATTGATAGGCGGCACTGATGGGCACGCATAGGTGGCACTGGTGGGCACTGATAGGCAACACTGATGGGCACTGAATACAAAATTATGAATACAATAATATGAATACAAAATTCACTTTAAAATACATCAATGAATCAATCGTATACAGGGTAAATATATCAACCCAAAGCTCACAATCCACTGCCTGAATCAAGTTGAGGTCAGACGGATAGATTTACAGCATACATCCCAACATGTTTTGGATATATAATATTCCTTCATCAGGGGAGTTACAATTGGGTGATTTGATCCTTATCTGTAATATAAATTTAGTTATACAATAGTAGAGATAACAACTTTTATGTGGTAATATAGGAAAGTGCCAACAATTACACTTTACATAGTATTCTATATCAAGGCTCATGATACTTACATAGATGAGATTCGTTATAAATCATAACAAGATAAAAGCAATAGTAGGGAGAATAACGGGCAGGCTGAAAGGTCCACAGAGATATAGGATGGGCAGTCGTGAATTCAAGCACAATCACTGCAGCACATCCACAAGAGACACCTGATTGAAGTTTAACAACCAAGATATACTGTTTGAAAAATCATAGGAAGAGGACAAATTGGATTAGTCCTGCATGTAACATAAGGAAATGTAAGAAGTTGCAGCATAAGAGTAAGGGAATATATATCCCTGGTTTACTTATGTAGATAATGTATTTACTTTTAGCTGTACACATCTGAGATGCAGACCTCTGGGCGGCAGTCCATCGACTGACAAATGCCAGCTGAGTGTCTGCATCTTAAGTAGCATACCTGATATAGAATCAACCAATGAGTTTTACTTTAGGCTGTGTGGGCTTGCCCCGCCTAATCAGCTGTACGTAAAACAGCTGAATGCGGAGCTCAGAGCATCTCCCAGACCCGGAGGTGTGCTGCGTTTCCACGTCTGGAGGGGCGCGGTGACATTTGATGTCACCGGCGGGTCAGAAACCCCATCTGTCTGGCAAACCAACAGTGGAGACACATAGGAGCTCCTACCCGCGCATGCGGCTTAGGCGGACAACAGAAATACCATCATCCCCCAGCAATGCGCAGGTGGAGCCTACCCTCCGGGTGTCTGTGAGCAGGCAAGACAGTCCGTACGATCCACACTGCGCCACCTAGTGGACAGATGATAGTTTGCAGCTAGCCTGTTTTACAAATCACATATACAAAAGACACATTATACAATGTAATACCATAGTAATAACACATAGTAAGGGAAGGGAAAAAAGGGGAAACGATGGGTATACAAGGAACATATTGAACCAAGCATTAAGAAAAAAAAAAAAAAGAGGGGGGATGAAAGGGTAAGAAAGGAAAAAGGAGAAATAAATACTAAATAGTTTTACAAAATTCGGATTCCTGGGATACATAAAGGGGAGTTGCTGCAATATTAGAGAAAGTTACATGCATATAGCAATATAATGGCCTTGTCATGTATGGACAAATATAGTTCAACATCTGTCTAAATGCATTAAAACAGTTGGAACAATAGTGTAGTAAAAAAAAATAGTGTAGTAAAATGGACTCGTCTCCCCCGGCGGCAGACCTCTAGCGGCCGGCGGCGCGAACCTTGGCCACGAAAATCGGGAAAAACCAAATTTCTCGGGACATCTCCCGGGAAACGATTAAATCGAGAAAAGGGTCTAAATCCCGGGAATGTCCTGAGAAATTCGGGACAGTTGGCAAGTATGTGATAGGTATCACTGATGGCACTGACACTGGCAGGCATTGCTGATGGGCACTGATTGGCATCTGCCTGGGCACTGATTGGCATATCCCTGGTGGTCCAGGATGGCATACCTGGTGGGCATCCTTTGTAGGCATCCCTGGTGGTCCTGGCGGCACCCCTGGTGGTCCTGGATGGGCATCCGCTGGGGGGCTGCGCTGGTAAACAATCAGCACAGACCCCCCCGCCAGGAGAGCCATCAATCGGCTCTCCTCTATTCGCATCTGTCAGACGCGAGTGAGGAAAAGCCGATAAACGGCTCTTCCTGTTTACACTGTGATCAGCCGCTATTGGACATGGCTGATCACATGGCTGATCACATGGTAAAGAACCTCCTTTAGAGGCTCTTTACCGAGATCGGTGTTGCGGTGTGTCAGACTGACACACCTCTCCACGATTGCCACGCTGCGTGCCCCCTAGGGCACAATCGCGACTCATTCTGCTGGACATTATATGACGCCCAGTCAGGATAACTGAACCACCGCCCGGCCGTCATTTTGCTATAAGCCAGGTGGGAAGTGGTTAATCACCACAGGGTTTTTTATTTTTTGCCAACGGTAAAAAGACCAAAAATTTTGAAAAAAAAAAATCTTTTTCATAGTTTGTTAAAAAAATTATGCAAACAGGTAATTTCTCTTTCACTGATGTGCGCTGATGAGGCTGCACTGATGAGACAGCACTGTTGAGGTGGCACTGATGGGTATTGATAGGTACTAATACCGATGGGCACAGATGTGGTGGCCCTGATGAGCACTAATGATGAGGCACTGATGAGGCTGCACTGATAAGTAGCACTGATGGGCACTGATAGATGGCATTAATGGGCATTAATGGGCACTCATCTGTTGCCCCCTTGATCAGCTGTGATTGGACACAGCTGATCACATTGGAAAGAGCCCCTGATTGGCTTTTTTTCTTTCAATAGTTTTATTGAGAAGTTAATAAAACAATAAGGAAGATCAAGATTACAGGTCTTACCAAAAGATCAACTTATACTCATACACATAAAGTAGTTGGAAGATCATAAACTGCTTGTAGGACACAGAAAGATATGTCGTAATCATTACATTGAATTTCATAAGATCGACTCCAAAAAGAGGGGCCACTCCCCTACTCCAGCACCCCACCTGGGAGCTCGCTGTGCTAGGAGGGGAGGTCCACCACTCAGGAGAAGCAATACCAGTAAACCAGAGATATATGATGAAATAATAATGTAGTAACATTTGTAATAGGATTAGTGAATTCAAACCTGGGGTGTCTATCATGAGTATTATACCTAGAAAGACAGAATAACTAGTAGAGCTTATGGTAAGGTTTGCATGTGACTATCCAACTAGCGAGGAAAGAGATATCATAGGTTCAGTCAGCAGTAAATAAGCTTTGTTAAGTATCTGAAGAAGCCTATCATCTATAATAAGGTAATGGATTATAGTAACTTCTGTAAGTGTTAGCAAAGTAGTCTAACCTGCATGCCAAAAATCTATAGGGTAAGTAAGGGAAAAATATAGGAAAGGAAAGAGAGAAGAAAAGAGAGGATAGAGAACGAGAAATGATACATCATGAGACGGTGCGGTACTCGCTCAACCACAGGGGTCCAGGTCAAGCTGTAGACAAAGGTGGCGGAGATATATATTTAACCCATGGGTCCCATGTGGCATCGTGTTTAACAGTAGTGTCCAGGAGAATACTAACCGTCTTCTCCTGGGCCATGATCCATGAAATCTTTCTCTTAACCAAGAGAAATTAAACAGTGGATCTCTTCCAGGCCCGTGCAATCGTGAGTTTGGTCCCCAGGAAAATGAACATAATAAGTCGTTGAACTACTTTAGGAGTTTTAGGGCAGGGAAAATTTAGGAGAGCCAGCTGAGGAGACTTTTGGATTGGGAAGCCTGTTATTTTCCTGATGGTATGAAAGATCCTATTCCATAAACCCCTGATTTTAGGGCAGTCCCACCAAATGTGTAACATGGACCCTATATGCCCACAATTTCGGAAGAACATAGGGGAAGCACTGGGGTAGATTTTGGAGAGTTTGAGAGGGACCATGTACCATCGCATAAGGACTTTCAGATTTGCTTCAATTAAAGCTATATTCAATATGCCCTTAGATGCTGCAAGGGAAGCTCTATGCCATTCCTCAATACTCCATGTGTGATGGAGATCACTCTCCCATTCTCGCATAAAGAGTGATTTAGTCTCAGCCCTAGCTAGCGATCGGTAAATCACTGAGATCCCTCCCCTCTGCTCCACAGCTTGACCACACCACCGCTCGTATTCCGTGATCGAAAGTGGGGTATGACTGGGGGACCTAAGAGACTGTAGAAAGTGAAATATCTGTCTGAAACGAAATCTTTCAGTGTTGGGCATGTCAAGTTTGTTGATGCAGTGGGTCAGAGTGAGGGGTCCCGTAGGATTCGCAAAGTGTCCTATTCTATACATCCCCTTATCTAGCCACCATTGGAATGCTTGTATGTCCATGCCTGGGGGAAAAAGAGGATTTCGGAATATATGGGACAGCGGATGCCAATTTGATACTATTCAAGGGTTATGTTTGAGAGAGTCCCACAGTGTCAGGGAGTGGGAAAGTGTAGGGACCATGATGGCAGGTCTAGATCTAGGATGGGACCAGATAATGTAATCTAAAGTAAATTGAGGTATAGCCTGTCGCTCCATATGAACCCAATCTGGGTGAGCAACCCTAGAATATACAGTGGATAGTTGGGAGAGTTGCGCTGCTTGATAATACCAAAGAAGATTAGGTAAACCCACTCCTCCTTGATCCCTGCTCCTGAACAGGGTCTCCTTGGCAATTCTATGTCCCTTTCCACCCCATATAAATTTAATAATTTTCGATTGAAACTTCCTGAGGTGATCTTTGGGGATAGGTATCGGTAAGGACCTAAAGAGATAAAGAACATGTGGTAGCAAAGTTAGTTTTACAGAATTGATTCTACCTAGCCAAGACAGCCCCATTTTGTCCCATCTGGATAAGTCCTCTCCTAATTTACGAAAAAGTGGGGGGAAATTAGCATTGTAGAGATTGTCAATTGAGGAAGTAAGGTTGATACCCAGATAGGGGATCATTTTTTCCCCCCAACTGAATCGGAAGTCGGTTTTAAGTAAGGCCATCAAGGAGGTCTGTAGATTAATGTTTAGCGCCATAGATTTAGAGTAATTAACCTTAAGACCAGATACCTTGCCGAAGTCATCGAGCACCTTGTATAGGTTAGGTAAAGAAGTAAGTGGTGAGGTGATGAAAAGTAAAACATCATCAGCAAAGAGGGCGCACTTGTGGGTGAGGTGATGAAAAGTAAAACATCATCAGCAAAGAGGGCGCACTTGTGGGTTTGTTGGCCACAACGCACTCCCTGTATGTCCGGATTATGCCGGATGGCGCTAGCTAGTGTCTCGATGACTACGGCAAAAATCAATGGAGACAAAGGGCAGCGTTGTCTAGTACCACTTAGGATCGGAAAAGAGTCCGAATAGTAACCCTGCATTTTGACTTGTGCAACCGGGGTATCGTATAGTGCTCCTATTATATTCATAAAGGTTTGACCGAAACCCCACTTTTTTAGTATCGGGAACAGGAAGGCCCAGGAAACAGAGTCAAAAGCTTTCATTAGATCCAGAGACAAAACAAATCCCTGCTGAGGGAGTCCTTTGTCCCAGCCGGAGTTTAGTAACGAAACTATATCTATCGCTCTTCTGATCTGGTCTGGACCCTGTCTCCCAGGTATGAAGCCCACCTGATCCCCATGAATATACAGGCTTATAAAAGGAGGATATTCTATTAGCTAAGATTTTAGTTAAGATTTTTAAATCATTGTAGATCAATGATATGGGTCTGTAATTAGCTGTACAGCTAGTGTCCTTACCTGGCTTTGGTATTACTGTAATGAAAGCCGAATTAAGCGTCTTGTCTAATTGACCCCCAGCTCGTAACTGATTATAAAAGCGAGCTAGATATGGAGAAAGCTGCTGGGAGAAGTGCTTGTAATACGGGGCTGAAAAGCCATCTGGACCAGGAGCGGAGTCATTTTTGAGGTCATGAATGACCTGAGAAACTTCCTCCGCAGAAACAGGATTTTCAAGGCTGTCCTTATGATGCTCTCGTAGCTTAGGGAGCTTCAGGGAGCTCAAATAGGAGTCAATTGTGTGAGACGAGGGTTCCGACCCTTGAGTACTATATAAAGATCGGTAAAAATCATGAAAGGATTCCATGATTTTCAGAGGATTCTGTGATAGGGAGCCAGTACTTAAACGTATCTTAGGTAAGGTGCGCACCCTCAGCCTAGGAGTAAGCCTGCGTGCCAACATGGCACCCAATTTGTCCTTTTGATAATAGAACCTCCCTCCATCCCATCATAGACTTTTCTCCGCAACGGCCGTGAGGGACAGATTAAGAGCCATGCGCGTGGATTCAAGGCTAGCTGTCGATGTAACCGTGGGGTTGCGTTTATGTTGTTTACTGAAGTGAGAAAATTCACTTTCAAGTCTAGCTATTTCCAGTTTGCGGGCTTTGTTTATTCTAGCGGACATTTGGATTAGCTTACCCCTTACATAGGCTTTGTGAGCAGCCCACAGTTTGATGGGAGAGATATTATCAACATCATTATGTAAGAAATATTCCTGAATATCTTTGCTAAGTTCATTGACATGTGAGGGATTGCCGAGTAAAGAGGCATTTAATTTCCAATGAAATCCTCGGTGAGGAGTTACAGATTTGTGTATGATTAAAAGAAGGAAGGAATGGTCCGACCAGACAGAGTCTTTAATGATAACTTTACGCACCAGCGGGATATGTTTTTGCATAATGAAAAAGTGATCAATTCTGGCAAAAGTATTGTGGGGGCTGGAATAATGCGTATAATCCCGAGTACCAGGATTTAGTTCCCTCCAAGCATCTACCAGACCCTGCTGGAAGATCTGTCTGGCTACATTGAGGCTCTGTCTGGTGGGGCGCACTCCATCCCTTCCCGGGGGTCTAGACTTATCCTTTCCTGCGTCAAATGCTATGTTGGAATCTCCGCCGTAAAGGACCATGCCCTCCAGCATTGGAGCAAGGGTGAGAAAGAGGGATTGGAAAAATTTGGATTGTCCTCGGTTAGGTGCATAATATGAGATTAGTGAGTAAATCTGACCATCAATGAGTCCCTTCACTAGAATGAACCTGCCATCAGGGTCCCTAAATTCAGAAGTTAGTGAAAATTGCATTTTGCGTGAGAAGAAAATTCCCACCTCTTTGGTTTTTTTATCAGAATTGGCAAGAAAAAAACGTGGGGAATTTGGCATGTATAAAAGACGGAGTGTAAGATCTTGGAAAGTGTGTTTCCTGAAGAAATAGTATGTCTATTTTTTGGTCATGATAATACTGAAAGACTTTCCGACGCTTAAGTGGGGAATTAAGCCCCTGTACGTTATGTGAGGCCAGGCGTAGGGCCTGTGAGGAGGTGGTGTGGTCAGCCATGGAGCAGGATAGGTTGAGATGCCAGTAAACCCCAATCACCTACCTTCCAATTGACGGGTGGTATGTGGTCATGTATCAATGTTAGGATCCTCAGATCACGATCCCCGGTCCCGTGGGCAAGCGAGACCGCACACGTCACTGAAAAGAGTAAAAATTTAGTAAGGGGATTAAGAGAGAGAAAAAGCAGAAGAATAGTAGGAGAAGAGAAGAAGATCCAGGGATATGTGAAAAAAATGTTCATCATATCCCGAGATATAAATGTGTTGCCTGCAAACTCGTGGAGGAAATCCCCACCCGAAGTAGGAATAACTGCAATCCGACTTCGAGGGAAGGATGAGGCGCAAAGGTACCGCCCCGTGCACGGCACCCCTAAAAAACTATGACAGCAATATATTAGGATACACTCCCTACCCCATTAATAACTGAGAAGTATATCTATAACGGGAGGGGGCAGAAAGGATCACAAGTTAAAATTGACCCCCATAACAAAATTCTAAAAAAAAAAAAAAAAATTATATAAAATTAAAAAAAAAAATAAATAAAAATAAAAAAATAAAAATAATTTTATCACGAAGAGGGTATAACCCCAAAAAACAGGATCAAAAACTTTCAACGCCCCCCAGGACCAGACAGGTGCTCCAAATAGGAAAAAAAAGGGGGGGGGGATCTGTATGGTGAAGGGGTAAGGCATGTCCAGGGAGAAAAAAAAAAAAAAAGAGTCCGGTGGTTCAGGTAGCAGGGCTTTCCTTGGCTTTCTTATACTTGGGTTTTTGCCACGTAGGAGTCAGAGGGCTGGGTGGAGGTGGTCGTTTGGGTAGGAGTGATGGAGAAGACTGCATCGGTGATGATGGATCAGTGTTCAAGAGTCCCAATTTTTTCAGTAAAAGTTCTCCTTCCGCTAGTGTAGAAAATCTGAAAGACTTGCCGTTAAATTCAAATTTGAGGCTCAGCGGGAAAAGCCACCAGTATTTCACATTTTTCTGTGTGAGGACATTCAGAAGTGGTTTAAGTGCTCACCGTCTTTGAATAGTATAAGGAGAAATATCAGCGTACACCTGAACTGAATGACCCAGGAGCTGGATTTGGGGCATAGTGCGAGCCCTCCTCATGACCTCCTCCTTAACGTTGTAGTAGTGAGATTTTACCACAATGTCCCTGGGAAGACCATCCGAGCGAGGAGGACCTAGGGCTCTGTGGGCCCTATCGAGCTCCAACCTGTGGGCTCTGATATCAGGTATCAGGTGTTTGATGAGAGAGTGGACTGCTTCCGGAATGTCTGTGAAAGTCTCAGGAAGACCCCTTATCCTAAAGTTCAGCCGTCTGGACCTATTTTCAAGGTCATCGATTTTGGGCGATGGCCCCCTCCAGCTGATCAGTGAGTTCTTGAAAGCGATCCGTATTTTGATTGACCCGATCAATTGTGGTGTCCATTTTAGTTTCAATATGCTCAATGCGGGATCCCAGGAGATGTAGGTCTGATTTAATGTCAGAGGTGATATCTGAAGTTATTTTAGCAGCAGTTTGTGCAAGTCCTTTATCAAGCATTTCTGCGAATTTGTTAAAGAGCATTGAGATATCAGGGGGACATGAGGAGAACTGATGCACATCTTGTTGCTGTATGACAGGCCTCTGGGGGGATGAGGCTGTGTGAGGTATGTGAAGCCCATCCAGGGTCTGATTTAATAAGGACAATGTGGAGGCAGGAGATGCTGGATCTAAGATAATATGGGGCAGATGAGCCTCTCCACATACCTCTTTAAGCAGAGCAGTGCGCCAGGGAGAGGAATCAGCTGTGCCTGTGTGTGCAGCATCGCTTGTGTGCCGCTCCGCCGCCATCTTAGGTGTCTGTGCTGTGGGAGACCCAGCCGAGAAACAGTCCTCTGGGGTCCATTTGGCTGCTGCAATATGCCCTGTCTCTGTCCTGGGGGTAGCCGCCGTGCTCCGCTCCCGATTGCGGGTGTTGGGGGCGAGTGGATCCGTTGCGGGGAGTGCCGAATGCTCGGAGCGGGACGGAGCTCTGTGATCAGGCGTCCATGTCACAGAGCGCCGCGCATGCGCCTCCCTGATTGGCTTTTTAACTGCTTCCCGACCAGCCTGCAGCAGGATGGCACTGCTGTGCAAGCCGTCGTAGCTGTACGTCGGCTCTATAAGATGCTATAGCAGGCATGTCCCCAGAGCCGACACCCGTGCCAGGCGGGCGGGATGACCGCAGGGCACCCGCGATCGCTCATGACAGAGCGAGAACCGGGATCTATGTGTGTAAACACACAAATCCCGGTTCTGTCAGGGGAGAAGAGACAGATTGTGCGTTCCTACTGAGTAGGAGCAACAATCTCTTTCCTCCTCTAGTCAGCCACATTCCCCCCACAGTTAGAACACATACTAGGGAACACACTTAACCCCTTGATCGCCCCCTAGTGTTAACCCCTTCCCTGCCAGTGACATTTATACAGTAATCAGTGGCTATTTTCAGCTCTGATCGCTAAATATAAATAAGTATAAATGTCACTGGTCCCAAAAAAGTGTCAAAGTGTCTGATGTGTCCGTCGCAATGTTGCAGTCCCAATAAAAAACGCAGATCGCCGTCATTACGATTAAAAAAAAAATATTAACAATACAAAAGCTATAAATCGATCCCCTATTTTATAGACGCTATAACTTTTGCGCAAACCAATCAATATACACTTATTGCAATTTTTTTTCCCAAAAAATATGTAGAAGAATACATATCGGCCTAAACTGATGAAGAAATTTGTTTTTTTTTTATTTATTGTTTGGATATTTATTATAGCAAAAAGTACAAAATATTGTGTTTTTTTTTCAAAATTGTCGCTCTTTTTTTGTTGATAGCGCAAAAAATAAAAAAAGGCAGAGGTGATCAAATACCACCAAAAGAAAGCTCTATTTGTGGGGAAAAATAGACATACATTTTGTTTGGGTACAATGTCGCACGACCGTGCAATTGTCAGTTAAAGCAATGCAGTGCAGTATCTCAAAAAATGGCCTGGTCAGGAAGGGGGTAAATTCTTCCGGGGCTGCAGTGGTTACTTCAATCTGTGATCAGCAGTGTCCGGAGGACACAGTAATTACAGAGCATTCTGCCTGCGCCCAACAGCGGGCGGGATCACAGGAAGTCATCATATGACGCGTCCCAGAACTAGAACGCTTTAGCCGTCATTCGGCTATAGAGCGATCGACAAGTGGTTAATGACCTCCCTTGTTTGGTCCCTCTTAATAAGTGCTTGTCAAAGCACCCAGAATGATAAGCTGCAATATATGAACATTTTGTTAGTTTTAAGTGTGATTTATGTTATACACAATTATTCATATTCATTAATATTATACAGTATATACAGTATATGCGTATCATCCGCTGTGTAAAATTAAAAAGAATCCTGTGTGTTTTCTGAGCGGTGCAGTTTAGGAGCGAATTCCAGGTCTCCCCCAAAAGTCATATCAGACCCTTATCTGAGCATGCAACTTTTCAGGTCAAGAAAAAGGGGGGGGGGAACTAGCGCCCCCCGAACCATACCAGGCCACATGCTCTCAACATGGGGGGGACATGTTGATGAGGACAAGGGCCTTTTCCAGACAACACTGGCCGGTGATTTAGTGTCTGCTGGCTTATCAGAATCTGGAAGCCCCCTTTGACATGGGGGCCCCCAGATTCGACCCCCATACATTGAACCCCTACTTATTCACCAAAAATGCGTAAAAATAAATAAAGACACAGAGACAGTTTTTGATAAAAAACAAAAAACAATGTCCCCAAAGTAAATCCAGTGTCCATCACGATGAACACCACTGCTGCCAACCAAAGAAAAAAAGAGATCCGAACCCAACGCCGGCTACTGCTACCTGACAGCTCTTCCACCTCCCACCACTAAATAAACAAAGGGACAGGGCACCCGGTGAAGTCACTGTGTGGCCCCATCCCTTGTGACATCATCGATCAGGGCATGCTGGATTGATGATGTCACAAGGGGGTGGGGTCACCTGGTGACCTAACCGGTGGCCTTGCCCCTTAATTTATTTAGCGGCGGGTGCAGAGCTTTTTTTTTTCGGATCGGAGGTGAGGTTCATTGTGATTTACTTCTGGGGACTTTGTTTTTTGTTTTTTAATAAAGGACTTTCCAAAAACTGTCTTTGTGTTTTTATTAATTTTTTACACTTTTTTTTGGTGAAAAAGTAGGGGTACAATGTACCCCATATTTACTCACATAGGGGGGAGCTGGGATCTGGAGGCCCCATTGTTAAAAGAAGCTTCCAAATTCCGATAAGCACTCCACCTACAGACCCCCACAACCACTGGCCAGGGTAGTAGAGAAGAGGCCCTTGTCTCCATCCACATGGGGACAAGGTGCTTTGGGGGGACCACCCCTACCCCAAAGCACCCCCCTATGTTGAAGGTATGTGGCCTGGTATGGTTCAGGAGGGGGGTGCACGCTCCCCCCTTTCCTGCTTGAATAAGGGTCTGGTATGGATTCTGGAGGGGATCCCCACGCCATTTTTTTTCTTAATTTTGACATGGGGTTCCCCTCAAAATCCATACCAGATGTAAGGGCCTGGTATGGATTAGGGGCCCCATGCTGTTTTTTTCTCAAATTTTATTGCCAGCACTTCTTTTGTTTACATCCGTCTGTCAGCAGGGAATCCCGATGACAGCTGATGATTCATCGATTGTTAAAAATGAGACGGCTGCCCGCTCCTAAAATTTGCATTAGAACCACATCTAAATCGCAGCTGAACCCCTGAACAGTTACCCCCTGAGTAGTTACTTCTACTAAATTCACATTGAAAAGGACCTGAAATCTGTACTGCACATGTGTGAACCTGGTCTAAAGGATAAGTTCACCTTTGGGAGCATGATACATGTTCCACCCATTTTTAGGGTGGAACATATAACATGTTCCCACTCCTGAAGCCTCTCCCAGATCCCCCCCATGACAGGGGGCTGGGGATCTTCTCCCCGCACCCGTTGTCACTATTTAAAAACAGAGCGGCCATGCGCTGTAGTAGTCCATTGATTCTTCCTGTCATTGTGTAACTACCACAAGGTATGTGAAAAAAAATATACTGACAGTCTGCAGGAGCCCTGCATTGCACTTATGATCTGATGAACACGGGTGCAATGTTTTAAAGGCTCCTAAAAGAAAATGATAAATGCACATTTTTTACCTGGAAAAAAATGTGCATTTCTTTTATTTTTTCTTATAAAAGTGAACTTATCCTTTAAGTTATAGGGTGCAGATTAGGGGTAAGGGCTCTTTTACTCTGACAGCTGAGGGGTGGTAAAAACAGCAAAAGACATTTTCTGCCCCCTGTCTACCCACCCAAATTCTAACATTATAGCCCAACAGGGCTGTACACATGCCATGTTCACAATGCTTTCCTTTGTGGCTGCTGTTGACTTAAACTATAGAGTTTGACAGGCAGCACCATCTGTCAAACTTATTCACTGACATCAATGGGGCATGCTCCTGGAATAAAAAATTGCCATTTAGCAATTAAAAAAAATAATAATCAAATAATAAAAAAACAGAAGCAGTAGTGCATCCTGAATGTCTGCCAGCTGCTACTATACCTCCTATATGTAAAGAGATCCACTGTCGATTGCTTTTCAGGGGCGGTAAGTATTCTTACATTAAAGACACTGTTGCCTTACATAAGAAAGCACCTAGTAAACAGTTGTAGCCAGAACAGGTGTTCTGGAAAATTGCCTCCTACCACAAAGGTACGATGGTCACAAGACAAACAGAGAGGGTAAATCTCCTTAAAGCGGGGGTCCACCTATCTATCGTTTTTTTTTTTTTTTGGAGTTCATTCACAAACTTTTCTTCTCATGATTATCTACTCACATGTTCTGTGTAATAAGTCCGCCTGTGTCCGATTTCGTTGTAAAGAATAACTTATAAAATTCACTGAAGGCGGTTTCCATCTTCATTGTGGGCATTTAAAGCCCAAAAGCATGTATTTCCTGGATGCTGTGAATGCTGTGCTCCCAGCATTCACTGAGATGTTGTGATGACACTGTTGCACAATGCATGCTGGGAAGCCTGAGACTAGCTCCCAGGGGACTGTGGGAGGTCTGGGAGAGGCTAGAAACACGCCTACTCCCATGAAGGCCTCTTGAGCCCCTCCCTAGGGAAAGAGAGCCTTGACTGATGGGGGCATTGCTAGGTGCGTGACAAGGGGAACGATTGGTTTGGACATGTGGGATGGGATGGGCCTGAGCTCAGGAAATCGTGTGCCCCAGGGAATTCTGGGTCTTTCGGAAGAGTCGTTGGAAGAGCTGCTGTGGACCCTGCACTCTCTACCATGGACACTGATCTTCTGCTGGCCGGGGTCCACAAGCTGGCTCTCCAAGGTCAGGCCAAAAGGATATTTTCTCTCCTTACTTCTGGAATGCCCCCCCCCTCCTGTCACACTCCTACCCCCGGGGTCTCAGGCTCGTAGGGTCAGGGGACGTTCCCCTCCGCCCTCCCACCTTAGCTCCAGTCCCTTCAGACATTCTTACTTCCATCCACCCCTCCACTTTCCCCTGTAGCCCTGGTTGCCACGGTTCCTGGCTCCTCCCCTTCCCGCTGCCGGGGTCCCCCCCAGCGGGTTACCCCCCCCCCCATCTGTCCGCTCCGCTGGCTGGCACGCCTCTTGTCCGGCCCGCTCCAGGAGTCCTCAGGCGACTTGTGTCCCTGTCGGCTGCCTCCCCCTCCTCCCCCGCCCGCTCGTCAGCGCGGGCGGGAGCTGCAGCTCATCCTGCCTCTCCTCACATCCCCCTGTCACAGCCAGCCACTGTCCCTGCCCCCCCCCCTCCGCCGGCTATCGAGATCGAGATCCTCCCGTGATGCCAGACGCTGGGCACGCCAGCACGGAGCTGCTGAACTGGCCGTGCATCATCCTCCCTCCTCCACACTGCACGGATATGTCTCAGCCAGTGTCTCTCCCTGCGCCCAGCAGGGAGGGAGATTAAAACATGGCTCCAGTCCACACTGCAATGTCTCCTGTGCAGCCACATCCCCCTGCACCCGGCTGGGTGGGGGATGGCAGGGCTGCACAGACTGTTCACCCCCTGCCACTGACCCCTGCTTGCCTGCATCCCCCTGCACCCGGCTGGGTGGGGGATGGCAGGGCTGCACAGACTGTTCACCCCCTGCCACTGACCCCTGCTTGCCTGCATCCCCCTGCACCCAGCCGGGTGGGGGATGGCAGGGTGGCAAATGCCGTTCACCCCCTGCTTCTGCCCCCTGCCGTCCTGCATCCCCCTGCACCCAGCTGGGTGGGGGATGGCAGGACCGCACGGGTTGCTCACCCCGGCCACTGACCCCTGGCTTCCTGCATCCCCCTGCACCTGGCTGGGTGGGGGATAGCAGGGCGGCACACGCCGCTCACCCCCTACCATCCTGCATCCCCCTGCACCCAGCCGGGTGGGGGATGGCGGGGGCGGCACATGCCGCTCACCCCCCTACCGTCCCGCATTCCCCCTGCACCCAGCTGGGAGGGGGATGGCAGGGCTGCACAGGCTGCTCACCCCCTGCCACTGACCCCTCCGTCCCGCATCCCCCTGCACCCAGCTGGGTGGGGGATGGCGGGGGTGGCACATGCCGCTCACCCCTGCCGCTGGCCCCTACCGCCCCACGTCCCCCTGCACCCGGCTGGGTGGGGGATGGCTGTACTGCTCAGGCCTCTCACCCCCTGCCTCGGGCCTCTGCCTTATCACATCCCCCTGCGCCCACTGGGCGGGGGATGGCCGGCGGTCGCCTGCTCCCCTCATCACTGACCTCTGCCCACTGTCAGCTCCCTGCGCTTGGCTGGGCGGGAGATTCCGTCCAGACGTCCGCTGACACAGCTCCGGAGCGTCGTCTGCCCCCCCCCCCAAAAAAAAAAAAGAGAAAAAAAAAAAATGTCTATGCTGGCTGTAACAATGAGAGCCACTGCAAGTGGTACACAGTGTGCCGTTTAAGCATGAGTGCTCACTTTGTGGGAGTGCTCATCCATTCAGCCGGTGCTCCTGAAAGGGAAAATAACCTCTTTCCTGGGCCGGGGGCCAAGCCTGACATTTCTGAACCGGGGGACACCAGTGATCGTCTCAGAGATGCTTCCCTGGCTAGACCGGTATCCCCCCCTTCATAGAGAGGCCTTGATCTTGAGGGATGTTTTAGACCATGGTTTTGGATCCCCTTACTCAGCCAGCGGTGAGTGCCAGCAGCTTCTGTCTGTTTTTCAGGACACCTGTGAGCGTTTTTTGCCATCCTGCTGGCAGCTGACAAGCAAGAGAGCCCTGTGACGGTTCTGGCCTTCTTGGGTATCGAAATCAACACCGTGGTGATGGTTTTTCCGGCTGCCCAGTGACAAGCTGGCCAGGCTACTCTCCCTGGTCCGCTTGGCAATGGGGGCTAAAAAACAAAAAAAACAAAACAAAAAAAAAAACGGCATTTGAAACAACTTCAGTCTTTGCTGGGTCACTTGATTTTTGCCTGTCGCGTCATCCGCATGGGAAGGGTTTTCTGTAGACGCCTGGTGGGCCACAAAAAGGGTGGCTGCCCCTCACCATTACTTCCGTATCACCAAGCCCATGCGGGATGACTTGGATGTGGATATCCTTTCTCCAGTCCTACAATGGCCAGCCGTGCTGGTTGATGGAAGAGGTACCGAATTCACAGCTCAAGCTATACACTGATGCGGCAGGCCCCTGTGGTTTCGGTGCCTTTTTTCTAAGGGGAGTGGTCTGCTGAGTGTTGGCCTCATGGGCCCGCATGGATCTTTTGCGCAACCTTACACTGCTGAAGCTCTTTCTGATTATTGTCGCCATTGAGCTGTGGGGCGAGCGGTTCCGAAATTACCAGGTGGTTTTTCTGGTCCGATAACATGAGCATGGTGCAGGTTGTTAAGAAGCAGTCTGCCAGATCCCCTTCTATCGTGTCGTTTTTTGGTTTTAAAGTGTCTTCAGGTTTAACGTATGTTTTAGAGCTAGGTATGTCCCTGGAACCGCCAATGATATTGCCGATGCGCTCGCTCGATAATTTCCGAGCCCTTGCCCTGTCGGCTTCCCTGGAGGGCCTCCCCTGTCCGGCCTACTTGTGGAACCTCGTTTCTGATGTTTGCTTGACCTCCTCCGGGCGTTGCGTGTGGGACGAATGGGTTCAGGTGTTGGGGGGGGGGGTGAGTTCTCATCTCGTCATTACAGAAAAGACACGTGGCTTTATTTTCTTACCTTGTTCATTTACTTCAAAAACGTTCTTCCAGATCCACGGTTTCGTCGGCTATGTCTGCTTTGTCTTTCTGGTTTCAGCTCCTTGGGTGGAGGACATCACAAAAGCATTCCCTGTCCGTCGGGTCCTGCGGGGTTGGAGACGTGCGACACATTCCTCCGATTCCCATTTTCGCCCACTATTCTCTCCGGTATCCTTTCTCTGTTGCCGTCCGTTTGCTTCTCCCGTTCGAGACCCTTCTCTTCCAAGTGGCTTTCTCGTGGGCGTTTTTCGGGGCCTTTCGCACCGGCGAACTGGTTTTTTGAAATCCACCTCCTCCACGGGCGGCGTCCTGGCAGAGGTTGTTACCTTCTCTGAGCGCTGCGTGTCGGTTTTGTTGCGCACATCAAAAACCGACAGTTTTCGCAAGGGCAGAAGGGTTGTTTTGCACCCTTGCAGGGGCCCATTCTGCCCTGTTTCTTTGGTCTACTCTTCCTGTCTGTACCCCCCCGACCCCTATTTTCTTTGTCCACGCCGATTCCTCCTCTCTTGGCAGGTTCCATTTTTCTGCGGGTTTTTTCGTTGCTGCCTCGAAAAACTGGGTCTCCCTTCATGTGACTTTGCGACCCACTTCTTTCAAATCAGCGCTGCCACCACGGCTTTGGGTATGGGTTTTTTCTGATAATGATTTCAGCGTTTGGGTAGGTGGGAATCGTCCCGTTTTTTCCTTCTACGTTTGCCCACATCTGTTGTTTTAAATTTCAGATCGTTATCCGCCCATGGTATGGATCGTGGGAGATTCCTTCATTTACTGGGCCGCTCATTGGGTGGAAGTTCGGAGCTACGGGAAGAATTGGGGGTTTTTTACCTGTGATCTCGCCAGGATCCGCTGGCTTGGGTTTACGCTGGACTCAGGTCCTTTCAGAGTGTTTACATCTTCGGTCCCACGAGTCTAGCACCATCATCTTGATTCTCACGCTGGGGGTAATGATGTGGGTTACAGACATTCTGTGGACCCATCAAGTGGGACATTGCTCAATGTTATGCAGTTTACACCAATTTGGTGATCATCTGGTTGGAAATTGTGCCTCGCCTGCTGTGGGCCAAGGAATTACCTGGCCCCCGGCTAGAACACTTCCGTCAGTAGGTGAACGCTCAGGTCGCCAAGTTTGTTCGGCAAATAGGAGGGTTCGTCATCCGTCACAAGGATCGGGAGGGTAATAATGATGACCTGTTGAGACTGGATGGCTTTAACCCTAATGACATTGGGTTGGACATATTCAACCTTGGCCTGCAGCGAGGTGTGGAACAGGTGCTGGCTGCGGTGGGGCGCTCGTCAGTTATTAACTGACGGGCGGGTGGCGGTTTTCTTGACCTTGCCAGCAGTTAAAGTTGCCGTAATGGGCTATGCCCTTGATGGAAAATTGGAAGTAGGCTGTCTGTCCAGCACTTATGGTAAGGACAGGCCCCACTTCCCTCTTTGGTTAAGTGCTCACAGTACGATTGTGACTGGCACTGGTTAAATATGTTCACATGTTATGTGTTGGAATTTAATAAAGCTGTGGCCTTGCCCTTTCCAACCTAATGGTTGTAAGTGTCTTATTTAATGGAGTAAAGGGCAAGGGTGGTGGGGGATTTGATCCCTTAGTGTTACGTTAAGTGGGACCTAAGCCCATTGCGCCTCAGCAGTCATGAAGGCCTCTTGAGCCCCTCCCTAGGGAAAGAGAGCCTTGACTGATGGGGGCATTGCTAGGTGCGTGACAAGGGGAACGATTGGTTTGGACATGTGGGATGGGATGGGCCTGAGCTCAGGAAATCGTGTGCCCCAGGGAATTCTGGGTCTTTCGGAAGAGTCGTTGGAAGAGCTGCCCACCCTCCCGCCCCTTTTTTCCTATGTTTGGTATGTCACAGCTTGCTGCGGTTTTCTTGACCTTGCCAGCAGTTAAAGTTGCCGTAATGGGCTATGCCCTTGATGGAAAATTGGAAGTAGGCTGTCTGTCCAGCACTTATGGTAAGGACAGGCCCCACTTCCCTCTTTGGTTAAGTGCTCACAGTACGATTGTGACTGGCACTGGTTAAATATGTTCACATGTTATGTGTTGGAATTTAATAAAGCTGTGGCCTTGCCCTTTCCAACCTAATGTTTGTAAGTGTCTTATTTAATGGAGTAAAGGGCAAGGGTGGTGGGGGATTTGATCCCTTGGTGTTACGTTAAGTGGGACCTAAGCCCATTGCGCCTCAGCAGTCATGGGAGGAAAACCAGGAAGTGCTAAGAAGATTAGAAAAAAAAGGTAACTACGGCGATTTAAATTTTTTTACACAGCATGTCAGCATCTAGGCAAGGAAGAGAATGCATAGAGATAATCATAGGGGGACTGGGGGAAAAGAAGGGGGCAATGGGGACTTTATATGAAACACATCACTAAGGCAAGCTGAGTCATCAGATGTAAAAAATATATAAATTTATTGATACCACATGGGAAATAAGGTGCAATAGATGATACTCACATAAGGTAAATAGATAAGGTACAGAGTATGTAAAACATGGCAGTAGAACATATAATAGTAGCATAGTAACACGTTATACATTGTAACATAGATCAATTGCAGCATCATCAAAGTTACACCCCACATGTGTATACGTAATTCATATTGTATTAAAAACTAACTGATGGCTAAAACGCTAAAGTGCCCATGGTAGATAAATATTTGCTGTGACATGTCAAGAAGTTATGAGTGTTCAGTTGTATTGCTCGACGCGTTTCGTGGAAGTTTGTCCACTCATCAGGAGCAGCTATCTGGAAATATCTAAACATATACAGTAGTAATTAATATTATTTAATTACAACAGGAAGAGGGGAAGCAAGACCGCTAATCCTAACACTCTTACCTGTGGATGAATGGTATAATGATAGTAGGGCATATATAGGAAAGTCATGATTGGAGGAGAACCAGGGGTGGACACAATAGCCCCACGGGAGCTGAGGAGGCAACCAAGAGGCGGCAGGGCGAGGCAGCTCAGGACGCCGTAGAGTAGTGGTTTGCAACAAAGTTCACCTAGGTTTCCCACCTGGTGGTGTAGGATAGAGCGTAGACCCAAAGTAACTGTAGATAAATAGAATAAGGTACATGTGGGTAAGGAACAATGTGTTAGATGACCACTAGGTGGAAAATCAAGTGTGGGACAAGGTAGAATGACAGTGAAATAAAATTAAGGAGAACAAGACCGGTGGAGTAAGAGAACAAAGAGAACCCATCACAATGCCAGGCGAGCAGGGTGGAGGAATAGTGCAAGGCAGGTGAAGTGAGGACAGGTGTGTATGGAGGAATGGGGAAAGCATAGTGCAAGGAGATCTACGGTTACCTGCGATGACAAAGTCTCAGCCCGCCAGCCAACGAGGTGGACCCCCAACGTCACGCTAAGGCGTGCTAGGAGGGAGGAGAGGAGGCAGCCCACTGAGGCGGCTAGCGCCTATATAGGCAGCCTCCGGCTTCCGCCAGAATGCACGCCAGATGGACACAGCGTAATGACGGCACGTGACGTCAATTGACGCCAAACGTGCCAGCGTACGGGGCGTGACGTCGACGCGCAGCGGACACACGCCCCCAGTCCCATGACAGGTGGATCAGGGGGACAGGGGGATAGCAACGGTGCGCGTCGCAGCTCCCGGGGATGGAAAGGATCCACCCCCCGGATACCATCCTAAATAGATAACATGACTAAAATAAAATAAAATAAAATAAATTAAATCTATTCCAGTGATAGCAAGTAGGATCGTAACTAGGCATATGACACCAGACCACAGCAATGATATATATAGTATTTAGTGTGTGTTTCCATCCCATATTAGTATTAAAACAAGCGGTAAAGGTTAGGACTTTATATGAGACCATGACCATCCGGTACACAGGTCTCCATCCAATTATATCTGAGAAAAACATAGGGGGACTGGGGGAAAAGAAGGGGGCAATGGGGACTTTATATGAAACACATCACTAAGGCAAGCTGAGTCATCAGATGTAAAAAATATATAAATTTATTGATACCACATGGGAAATAAGGTGCAATAGATGATACTCACATAAGGTAAATAGATAAGGTACAGAGTATGTAAAACATGGCAGTAGAACATATAATAGTAGCATAGTAACACGTTATACATTGTAACATAGATCAATTGCAGCATCATCAAAGTTACACCCCACATGTGTATACGTAATTCATATTGTATTAAAAACTAACTGATGGCTAAAACGCTAAAGTGCCCATGGTAGATAAATATTTGCTGTGACATGTCAAGAAGTTATGAGTTTTCAGTTGTATTGCTCGACGCGTTTCGTGGAAGTTTGTCCACTCATCAGGAGCAGCTATCTGGAAATATCTAAATATATACAGTAGTAATTAATATTATTTAATTACAACAGGAAGAGGGGAAGCAAGACCGCTAATCCTAACACTCTTACCTGTGGATGAATGGTATAATGATAGTAGGGCATATATAGGAAAGTCATGATTGGAGGAGAACCAGGGGTGGACACAATAGCCCCACGGGAGCTGAGGAGGCAACCAAGAGGCGGCAGGGCGAGGCAGCTCAGGACGCCATAGAGTAGTGGTTAGCAACAAAGTTCACCTAGGTTTCCCACCTGGTGGTGTAGGATAGAGCGTAGACCCAAAGTAACTGTAGATAAATAGAATAAGGTACATGTGGGTAAGGAACAATGTGTTAGATGACCACTAGGTGGAAAATCAAGTGTGGGACAAGGTAGAATGACAGTGAAATAAAATTAAGGAGAACAAGACCGGTGGAGTAAGAGAACAAAGAGAACCCATCACAATGCCAGGCGAGCAGGGTGGAGGAATAGTGCAAGGCAGGTGAAGTGAGGACAGGTGTGTATGGAGGAATGGGGAAAGCATAGTGCAAGGAGATCTACGGTTACCTGCGATGACAAAGTCTCAGCCCGCCAGCCAACGAGGTGGACCCCCAACGTCACGCTAAGGCGTGCTAGGAGGGAGGAGAGGAGGCAGCCCACTGAGGCGGCTAGCGCCTATATAGGCAGCCTCCGGCTTCCGCCAGAATGCACGCCAGATGGACACAGCGTAATGACGGCACGTGACGTCAATTGACGCCAAACGTGCCGGCGTACGGGGCGTGACGTCGACGCGCAGCGGACACACGCCCCCAGTCCCATGACAGGTGGATCAGGGGGACGGGGGGATAGCAACGGTGCGCGTCGCAGCTCCCGGGGATGGAAAGGATCCACCCCCCGGATACCATCCTAAATAGATAACATGACTAAAATAAAATAAAATAAAATAAATTAAATCTATTCCAGTGATAGCAAGTAGGATCGTAACTAGGCATATGACACCAGACCACAGCAATGATATATATAGTATTTAGTGTGTGTTTCCATCCCATATTAGTATTAAAACAAGCGGTAAAGGTTAGGACTTTATATGAGACCATGACCATCCGGTACACAGGTCTCCATCCAATTATATCTGAGAAAAACATAGGGGGACTGGGGGAAAAGAAGGGGGCAATGGGGACTTTATATGAAACACATCACTAAGGCAAGCTGAGTCATCAGATGTAAAAAATATATAAATTTATTGATACCACATGGGAAATAAGGTGCAATAGATGATACTCACATAAGGTAAATAGATAAGGTACAGAGTATGTAAAACATGGCAGTAGAACATATAATAGTAGCATAGTAACACGTTATACATTGTAACATAGATCAATTGCAGCATCATCAAAGTTACACCCCACATGTGTATACGTAATTCATATTGTATTAAAAACTAACTGATGGCTAAAACGCTAAAGTGCCCATGGTAGATAAATATTTGCTGTGACATGTCAAGAAGTTATGAGTGTTCAGTTGTATTGCTCGACGCGTTTCGTGGAAGTTTGTCCACTCATCAGGAGCAGCTATCTGGAAATATCTAAACATATACAGTAGTAATTAATATTATTTAATTACAACAGGAAGAGGGGAAGCAAGACCGCTAATCCTAACACTCTTACCTGTGGATGAATGGTATAATGATAGTAGGGCATATATAGGAAAGTCATGATTGGAGGAGAACCAGGGGTGGACACAATAGCCCCACGGGAGCTGAGGAGGCAACCAAGAGGCGGCAGGGCGAGGCAGCTCAGGACGCCGTAGAGTAGTGGTTAGCAACAAAGTTCACCTAGGTTTCCCACCTGGTGGTGTAGGATAGAGCGTAGACCCAAAGTAACTGTAGATAAATAGAATAAGGTACATGTGGGTAAGGAACAATGTGTTAGATGACCACTAGGTGGAAAATCAAGTGTGGGACAAGGTAGAATGACAGTGAAATAAAATTAAGGAGAACAAGACCGGTGGAGTAAGAGAACAAAGAGAACCCATCACAATGCCAGGCGAGCAGGGTGGAGGAATAGTGCAAGGCAGGTGAAGTGAGGACAGGTGTGTATGGAGGAATGGGGAAAGCATAGTGCAAGGAGATCTACGGTTACCTGCGATGACAAAGTCTCAGCCCGCCAGCCAACGAGGTGGACCCCCAACGTCACGCTAAGGCGTGCTAGGAGGGAGGAGAGGAGGCAGCCCACTGAGGCGGCTAGCGCCTATATAGGCAGCCTCCGGCTTCCGCCAGAATGCACGCCAGATGGACACAGCGTAATGACGGCACGTGACGTCAATTGACGCCAAACGTGCCGGCGTACGGGGCGTGACGTCGACGCGCAGCGGACACACGCCCCCAGTCCCATGACAGGTGGATCAGGGGGACAGGGGGATAGCAACGGTGCGCGTCGCAGCTCCCGGGGATGGAAAGGATCCACCCCCCGGATACCATCCTAAATAGATAACATGACTAAAATAAAATAAAATAAAATAAATTAAATCTATTCCAGTGATAGCAAGTAGGATCGTAACTAGGCATATGACACCAGACCACAGCAATGATATATATAGTATTTAGTGTGTGTTTCCATCCCATATTAGTATTAAAACAAGCGGTAAAGGTTAGGACTTTATATGAGACCATGACCATCCGGTACACAGGTCTCCATCCAATTATATCTGAGAAAAACATAGGGGGACTGGGGGAAAAGAAGGGGGCAATGGGGACTTTATATGAAACACATCACTAAGGCAAGCTGAGTCATCAGATGTAAAAAATATATAAATTTATTGATACCACATGGGAAATAAGGTGCAATAGATGATACTCACATAAGGTAAATAGATAAGGTACAGAGTATGTAAAACATGGCAGTAGAACATATAATAGTAGCATAGTAACACGTTATACATTGTAACATAGATCAATTGCAGCATCATCAAAGTTACACCCCACATGTGTATACGTAATTCATATTGTATTAAAAACTAACTGATGGCTAAAACGCTAAAGTGCCCATGGTAGATAAATATTTGCTGTGACATGTCAAGAAGTTATGAGTGTTCAGTTGTATTGCTCGACGCGTTTCGTGGAAGTTTGTCCACTCATCAGGAGCAGCTATCTGGAAATATCTAAACATATACAGTAGTAATTAATATTATTTAATTACAACAGGAAGAGGGGAAGCAAGACCGCTAATCCTAACACTCTTACCTGTGGATGAATGGTATAATGATAGTAGGGCATATATAGGAAAGTCATGATTGGAGGAGAACCAGGGGTGGACACAATAGCCCCACGGGAGCTGAGGAGGCAACCAAGAGGCGGCAGGGCGAGGCAGCTCAGGACGCCGTAGAGTAGTGGTTAGCAACAAAGTTCACCTAGGTTTCCCACCTGGTGGTGTAGGATAGAGCGTAGACCCAAAGTAACTGTAGATAAATAGAATAAGGTACATGTGGGTAAGGAACAATGTGTTAGATGACCAATAGGTGGAAAATCAAGTGTGGGACAAGGTAGAATGACAGTGAAATAAAATTAAGGAGAACAAGACCGGTGGAGTAAGAGAACAAAGAGAACCCATCACAATGCCAGGCGAGCAGGGTGGAGGAATAGTGCAAGGCAGGTGAAGTGAGGACAGGTGTGTATGGAGGAATGGGGAAAGCATAGTGCAAGGAGATCTACGGTTACCTGCGATGACAAAGTCTCAGCCCGCCAGCCAACGAGGTGGACCCCCAACGTCACGCTAAGGCGTGCTAGGAGGGAGGAGAGGAGGCAGCCCACTGAGGCGGCTAGCGCCTATATAGGCAGCCTCCGGCTTCCGCCAGAATGCACGCCAGATGGACACAGCGTAATGACGGCACGTGACGTCAATTGACGCCAAACGTGCCGGCGTACGGGGCGTGACGTCGACGCGCAGCGGACACACGCCCCCAGTCCCATGACAGGTGGATCAGGGGTACAGGGGGATAGCAACGGTGCGCGTCGCAGCTCCCGGGGATGGAAAGGATCCACCCCCCGGATACCATCCTAAATAGATAACATGACTAAAATAAAATAAAATAAAATAAATTAAATCTATTCCAGTGATAGCAAGTAGGATCGTAACTAGGCATATGACACCAGACCACAGCAATGATATATATAGTATTTAGTGTGTGTTTCCATCCCATATTAGTATTAAAACAAGCGGTAAAGGTTAGGACTTTATATGAGACCATGACCATCCGGTACACAGGTCTCCATCCAATTATATCTGAGAAAAACATAGGGGGACTGGGGGAAAAGAAGGGGGCAATGGGGACTTTATATGAAACACATCACTAAGGCAAGCTGAGTCATCAGATGTAAAAAATATATAAATTTATTGATACCACATGGGAAATAAGGTGCAATAGATGATACTCACATAAGGTAAATAGATAAGGTACAGAGTATGTAAAACATGGCAGTAGAACATATAATAGTAGCATAGTAACACGTTATACATTGTAACATAGATCAATTGCAGCATCATCAAAGTTACACCCCACATGTGTATACGTAATTCATATTGTATTAAAAACTAACTGATGGCTAAAACGCTAAAGTGCCCATGGTAGATAAATATTTGCTGTGACATGTCAAGAAGTTATGAGTGTTCAGTTGTATTGCTCGACGCGTTTCGTGGAAGTTTGTCCACTCATCAGGAGCAGCTATCTGGAAATATCTAAACATATACAGTAGTAATTAATATTATTTAATTACAACAGGAAGAGGGGAAGCAAGACCGCTAATCCTAACACTCTTACCTGTGGATGAATGGTATAATGATAGTAGGGCATATATAGGAAAGTCATGATTGGAGGAGAACCAGGGGTGGACACAATAGCCCCACGGGAGCTGAGGAGGCAACCAAGAGGCGGCAGGGCGAGGCAGCTCAGGACGCCGTAGAGTAGTGGTTAGCAACAAAGTTCACCTAGGTTTCCCACCTGGTGGTGTAGGATAGAGCGTAGACCCAAAGTAACTGTAGATAAATAGAATAAGGTACATGTGGGTAAGGAACAATGTGTTAGATGACCACTAGGTGGAAAATCAAGTGTGGGACAAGGTAGAATGACAGTGAAATAAAATTAAGGAGAACAAGACCGGTGGAGTAAGAGAACAAAGAGAACCCATCACAATGCCAGGCGAGCAGGGTGGAGGAATAGTGCAAGGCAGGTGAAGTGAGGACAGGTGTGTATGGAGGAATGGGGAAAGCATAGTGCAAGGAGATCTACGGTTACCTGCGATGACAAAGTCTCAGCCCGCCAGCCAACGAGGTGGACCCCCAACGTCACGCTAAGGCGTGCTAGGAGGGAGGAGAGGAGGCAGCCCACTGAGGCGACTAGCGCCTATATAGGCAGCCTCCGGCTTCCGCCAGAATGCACGCCAGATGGACACAGCGTAATGACGGCACGTGACGTCAATTGACGCCAAACGTGCCGGCGTACGGGGCGTGACGTCGACGCGCAGCGGACACACGCCCCCAGTCCCATGACAGGTGGATCAGGGGGACGGGGGGATAGCAACGGTGCGCGTCGCAGCTCCCGGGGATGGAAAGGATCCACCCCCCGGATACCATCCTAAATAGATAACATGACTAAAATAAAATAAAATAAAATAAATTAAATCTATTCCAGTGATAGCAAGTAGGATCGTAACTAGGCATATGACACCAGACCACAGCAATGATATATATAGTATTTAGTGTGTGTTTCCATCCCATATTAGTATTAAAACAAGCGGTAAAGGTTAGGACTTTATATGAGACCATGACCATCCGGTACACAGGTCTCCATCCAATTATATCTGAGAAAAACATAGGGGGACTGGGGGAAAAGAAGGGGGCAATGGGGACTTTATATGAAACACATCACTAAGGCAAGCTGAGTCATCAGATGTAAAAAATATATAAATTTATTGATACCACATGGGAAATAAGGTGCAATAGATGATACTCACATAAGGTAAATAGATAAGGTACAGAGTATGTAAAACATGGCAGTAGAACATATAATAGTAGCATAGTAACACGTTATACATTGTAACATAGATCAATTGCAGCATCATCAAAGTTACACCCCACATGTGTATACGTAATTCATATTGTATTAAAAACTAACTGATGGCTAAAACGCTAAAGTGCCCATGGTAGATAAATATTTGCTGTGACATGTCAAGAAGTTATGAGTTTTCAGTTGTATTGCTCGACGCGTTTCGTGGAAGTTTGTCCACTCATCAGGAGCAGCTATCTGGAAATATCTAAATATATACAGTAGTAATTAATATTATTTAATTACAACAGGAAGAGGGGAAGCAAGACCGCTAATCCTAACACTCTTACCTGTGGATGAATGGTATAATGATAGTAGGGCATATATAGGAAAGTCATGATTGGAGGAGAACCAGGGGTGGACACAATAGCCCCACGGGAGCTGAGGAGGCAACCAAGAGGCGGCAGGGCGAGGCAGCTCAGGACGCCGTAGAGTAGTGGTTAGCAACAAAGTTCACCTAGGTTTCCCACCTGGTGGTGTAGGATAGAGCGTAGACCCAAAGTAACTGTAGATAAATAGAATAAGGTACATGTGGGTAAGGAACAATGTGTTAGATGACCACTAGGTGGAAAATCAAGTGTGGGACAAGGTAGAATGACAGTGAAATAAAATTAAGGAGAACAAGACCGGTGGAGTAAGAGAACAAAGAGAACCCATCACAATGCCAGGCGAGCAGGGTGGAGGAATAGTGCAAGGCAGGTGAAGTGAGGACAGGTGTGTATGGAGGAATGGGGAAAGCATAGTGCAAGGAGATCTACGGTTACCTGCGATGACAAAGTCTCAGCCCGCCAGCCAACGAGGTGGACCCCCAACGTCACGCTAAGGCGTGCTAGGAGGGAGGAGAGGAGGCAGCCCACTGAGGCGGCTAGCGCCTATATAGGCAGCCTCCGGCTTCCGCCAGAATGCACGCCAGATGGACACAGCGTAATGACGGCACGTGACGTCAATTGACGCCAAACGTGCCGGCGTACGGGGCGTGACGTCGACGCGCAGCGGACACACGCCCCCAGTCCCATGACAGGTGGATCAGGGGGACGGGGGGATAGCAACGGTGCGCGTTGCAGCTCCCGGGGATGGAAAGGATCCACCCCCCGGATACCATCCTAAATAGATAACATGACTAAAATAAAATAAAATAAAATAAATTAAATCTATTCCAGTGATAGCAAGTAGGATCGTAACTAGGCATATGACACCAGACCACAGCAATGATATATATAGTATTTAGTGTGTGTTTCCATCCCATATTAGTATTAAAACAAGCGGTAAAGGTTAGGACTTTATATGAGACCATGACCATCCGGTACACAGGTCTCCATCCAATTATATCTGAGAAAAACATAGGGGGACTGGGGGAAAAGAAGGGGGCAATGGGGACTTTATATGAAACACATCACTAAGGCAAGCTGAGTCATCAGATGTAAAAAATATATAAATTTATTGATACCACATGGGAAATAAGGTGCAATAGATGATACTCACATAAGGTAAATAGATAAGGTACAGAGTATGTAAAACATGGCAGTAGAACATATAATAGTAGCATAGTAACACGTTATACATTGTAACATAGATCAATTGCAGCATCATCAAAGTTACACCCCACATGTGTATACGTAATTCATATTGTATTAAAAACTAACTGATGGCTAAAACGCTAAAGTGCCCATGGTAGATAAATATTTGCTGTGACATGTCAAGAAGTTATGAGTGTTCAGTTGTATTGCTCGACGCGTTTCGTGGAAGTTTGTCCACTCATCAGGAGCAGCTATCTGGAAATATCTAAACATATACAGTAGTAATTAATATTATTTAATTACAACAGGAAGAGGGGAAGCAAGACCGCTAATCCTAACACTCTTACCTGTGGATGAATGGTATAATGATAGTAGGGCATATATAGGAAAGTCATGATTGGAGGAGAACCAGGGGTGGACACAATAGCCCCACGGGAGCTGAGGAGGCAACCAAGAGGCGGCAGGGCGAGGCAGCTCAGGACGCCGTAGAGTAGTGGTTAGCAACAAAGTTCACCTAGGTTTCCCACCTGGTGGTGTAGGATAGAGCGTAGACCCAAAGTAACTGTAGATAAATAGAATAAGGTACATGTGGGTAAGGAACAATGTGTTAGATGACCAATAGGTGGAAAATCAAGTGTGGGACAAGGTAGAATGACAGTGAAATAAAATTAAGGAGAACAAGACCGGTGGAGTAAGAGAACAAAGAGAACCCATCACAATGCCAGGCGAGCAGGGTGGAGGAATAGTGCAAGGCAGGTGAAGTGAGGACAGGTGTGTATGGAGGAATGGGGAAAGCATAGTGCAAGGAGATCTACGGTTACCTGCGATGACAAAGTCTCAGCCCGCCAGCCAACGAGGTGGACCCCCAACGTCACGCTAAGGCGTGCTAGGAGGGAGGAGAGGAGGCAGCCCACTGAGGCGGCTAGCGCCTATATAGGCAGCCTCCGGCTTCCGCCAGAATGCACGCCAGATGGACACAGCGTAATGACGGCACGTGACGTCAATTGACGCCAAACGTGCCGGCGTACGGGGCGTGACGTCGACGCGCAGCGGACACACGCCCCCAGTCCCATGACAGGTGGATCAGGGGGACAGGGGGATAGCAACGGTGCGCGTCGCAGCTCCCGGGGATGGAAAGGATCCACCCCCCGGATACCATCCTAAATAGATAACATGACTAAAATAAAATAAAATAAAATAAATTAAATCTATTCCAGTGATAGCAAGTAGGATCGTAACTAGGCATATGACACCAGACCACAGCAATGATATATATAGTATTTAGTGTGTGTTTCCATCCCATATTAGTATTAAAACAAGCGGTAAAGGTTAGGACTTTATATGAGACCATGACCATCCGGTACACAGGTCTCCATCCAATTATATCTGAGAAAAACATAGGGGGACTGGGGGAAAAGAAGGGGGCAATGGGGACTTTATATGAAACACATCACTAAGGCAAGCTGAGTCATCAGATGTAAAAAATATATAAATTTATTGATACCACATGGGAAATAAGGTGCAATAGATGATACTCACATAAGGTAAATAGATAAGGTACAGAGTATGTAAAACATGGCAGTAGAACATATAATAGTAGCATAGTAACACGTTATACATTGTAACATAGATCAATTGCAGCATCATCAAAGTTACACCCCACATGTGTATACGTAATTCATATTGTATTAAAAACTAACTGATGGCTAAAACGCTAAAGTGCCCATGGTAGATAAATATTTGCTGTGACATGTCAAGAAGTTATGAGTGTTCAGTTGTATTGCTCGACGCGTTTCGTGGAAGTTTGTCCACTCATCAGGAGCAGCTATCTGGAAATATCTAAACATATACAGTAGTAATTAATATTATTTAATTACAACAGGAAGAGGGGAAGCAAGACCGCTAATCCTAACACTCTTACCTGTGGATGAATGGTATAATGATAGTAGGGCATATATAGGAAAGTCATGATTGGAGGAGAACCAGGGGTGGACACAATAGCCCCACGGGAGCTGAGGAGGCAACCAAGAGGCGGCAGGGCGAGGCAGCTCAGGACGCCGTAGAGTAGTGGTTAGCAACAAAGTTCACCTAGGTTTCCCACCTGGTGGTGTAGGATAGAGCGTAGACCCAAAGTAACTGTAGATAAATAGAATAAGGTACATGTGGGTAAGGAACAATGTGTTAGATGACCACTAGGTGGAAAATCAAGTGTGGGACAAGGTAGAATGACAGTGAAATAAAATTAAGGAGAACAAGACCGGTGGAGTAAGAGAACAAAGAGAACCCATCACAATGCCAGGCGAGCAGGGTGGAGGAATAGTGCAAGGCAGGTGAAGTGAGGACAGGTGTGTATGGAGGAATGGGGAAAGCATAGTGCAAGGAGATCTACGGTTACCTGCGATGACAAAGTCTCAGCCCGCCAGCCAACGAGGTGGACCCCCAACGTCACGCTAAGGCGTGCTAGGAGGGAGGAGAGGAGGCAGCCCACTGAGGCGACTAGCGCCTATATAGGCAGCCTCCGGCTTCCGCCAGAATGCACGCCAGATGGACACAGCGTAATGACGGCACGTGACGTCAATTGACGCCAAACGTGCCGGCGTACGGGGCGTGACGTCGACGCGCAGCGGACACACGCCCCCAGTCCCATGACAGGTGGATCAGGGGGACAGGGGGATAGCAACGGTGCGCGTCGCAGCTCCCGGGGATGGAAAGGATCCACCCCCCGGATACCATCCTAAATAGATAACATGACTAAAATAAAATAAAATAAAATAAATTAAATCTATTCCAGTGATAGCAAGTAGGATCGTAACTAGGCATATGACACCAGACCACAGCAATGATATATATAGTATTTAGTGTGTGTTTCCATCCCATATTAGTATTAAAACAAGCGGTAAAGGTTAGGACTTTATATGAGACCATGACCATCCGGTACACAGGTCTCCATCCAATTATATCTGAGAAAAACATAGGGGGACTGGGGGAAAAGAAGGGGGCAATGGGGACTTTATATGAAACACATCACTAAGGCAAGCTGAGTCATCAGATGTAAAAAATATATAAATTTATTGATACCACATGGGAAATAAGGTGCAATAGATGATACTCACATAAGGTAAATAGATAAGGTACAGAGTATGTAAAACATGGCAGTAGAACATATAATAGTAGCATAGTAACACGTTATACATTGTAACATAGATCAATTGCAGCATCATCAAAGTTACACCCCACATGTGTATACGTAATTCATATTGTATTAAAAACTAACTGATGGCTAAAACGCTAAAGTGCCCATGGTAGATAAATATTTGCTGTGACATGTCAAGAAGTTATGAGTGTTCAGTTGTATTGCTCGACGCGTTTCGTGGAAGTTTGTCCACTCATCAGGAGCAGCTATCTGGAAATATCTAAACATATACAGTAGTAATTAATATTATTTAATTACAACAGGAAGAGGGGAAGCAAGACCGCTAATCCTAACACTCTTACCTGTGGATGAATGGTATAATGATAGTAGGGCATATATAGGAAAGTCATGATTGGAGGAGAACCAGGGGTGGACACAATAGCCCCACGGGAGCTGAGGAGGCAACCAGGGCGAGGCAGCTCAGGACGCCCCCAGTCCCCCTATGTTTTTCTCAGATATAATTGGATGGAGACCTGTGTACCGGATGGTCATGGTCTCATATAAAGTCCTAACCTTTACCGCTTGTTTTAATGCATAGAGATAATGTTCAAAATTTGGGTGGAACCCCGCTTTAACAGGGACAAAGTCAGCAGTAAAAAACTGGCAGAGCTTCTAATCCTTTCCGGCTCCAAACTAAAAAAAAAATCTTTTGACTATATAGTACATAATCTTTAATTGCTATTGATGAAGTTTCATCAATTGGTTAAAATAACACTGTATTCTGTGAAGGGAATCCCCATTATTTTGTATTCTATTGCCATGTTCACAAACTCTGGACTAGAATACAGTTCAATGTGTAGTCATGCTGTACTTTTGTATTGTAAACACCAGGACGTCACTTTGATGTACTCTAGTTTTTTCAGCATGAGAGAAGGCTTATGTGGTCAGTGTTACAATGTAGAGGGGAGCAGCCTAGACTTGTGCTGCTAAACTTATGTGGAGTGGCTTATGTAACACTGCATCTGAACAGATGATGGGGCTTATGCTGTAGCTTGTTTTGTATTTTATGCTCTATAGAAGTGTCAGACCAGCTGACTAAATTGGTATAAGAAAGAAAAAAGATTAAATAAATAAGCATTAAACCAAATAAAGATTGATCCCGGTAAAGCATGAAGAAAGATATTTAAGCAGCTGGCCGAAATCCCATATACCAATGTTACAATCAGTATATTTTTCCACCATGAAAGCTATGTCCTTGAAATGATATGGAAGATCAGATCAGCAATATTACTAGCACATCTAAGAGCACTGTATGTGCTGATGCCAGGGCTGGGCTGGGACAAAAATGTGGCCCTGGACTTCATTCAGACCAGCCCACTTTAATTGAATAAAATGCTGCACCCCCCCCCCCATATCCATTATTGTATATCATGAGAGGGTGAGAGAGAGAGGGAGTGAAAGAGAGAGAGAGGTGGGAGTGAGGGAGAGGGGGGTTGAGGGAAAGGGGGTGAGAGGGGGTTGGTGTAAGAGGGAGGGGGTGAATGTAAGATAGAGGGAGTGAGAGACAGAGGGGGTGGGCTGAGAGACAGGGGGGCTGAGAGACAGAGGGGGGCTGAGAGACAGAGGGGGGCTGAGAGACAGAGGTGGGGGGCTGAGAGACAGAGGTGGGGGGCTGAGAGATAGAGTGAGAGGGGGAAGAGACAGAGGAGGGTCTGAGAAATGGGGGGGTCTGAGAGACAGAAGGGGCTGAGAAACAGAGGGGGATAGAGACAAAGGGGGCTGAGAGACAGAGGGGGGCTGAAGACAGACCAGCGGACTAAATTGGTATAAGAAAAAAAAGATGAAATAAATAAGCATTAAACTAAATAAAGATTGATCCCAGTAAAGCATGAAGAAAGATATTTAAGCAGCTGGCCGAAATCCCATATACCAATGTTACAATCAGTATATTTTTCCAACATGAAAGCTATGTCCTTGAAATGATATGGACGATCAGATCAGCAATATTACTAGCAAATCTAAGAGCACTGTATGTGCTGATGCCAGGCCTGGACTGGGACAAAAATGTGGCCCTGGACTTCATTCAGACCGGCTCACCTTAATTGAATAAAATGCTACACCCCCCCATATCCATTATTGTATATCATGAGAGGGTGAGAGAGAGAGGGAGTGAAAGAGAGAGAGGTGGGAGTGAGAGAGAGGGGGGTTGAGGGAAAGGGGGTGAGAGGGGGTTGGTGTAAGAGGGAGGGGGTGAATGTAAGATAGAGGGAGTGAGAGACAGAGGGGGGCTGAGAGACAGAGGGGGTGGGCTAAGAGACAGAGGGGGGGCTGAGAGACAGGGGAGCTGAGAGATAGAGTGAGAGGGGGGAAGAGACAGAGGAGGGTCTGTGGGATGGGGGGGTCTGAGAGACAAAGGGGGCTGAGAAACAGAGATGGATAGAGACAGAGGGGGCTGAGAGACAGAGGGGGGCTGAAGACAGAAGGGGGCTGAGAGACAGAAGGGGGGCTGAGAGACAGGTGGTCTGAGAGACAGGGGGGGACTGAGAGACAGGGGGGCTGAAAGACAGAGGGGACTAAAAGAGGGGGGCTGGGAGACAGAAGGGGTGTCTGAGAGACAGAGGGGGAATGAGAGATGGGGGGACTGAATGACAGGGGGCTGAGAGACGGGGGCTGAGAGACAGAGGGGGGCTGGGAGATGTGGGGGTCTGAGAGACAAGGGGGTATGAGAGACAGAGGGGGGACTGAGAGATAGAGGGGGGCTGAAAGAGGGGGGCTGAGAGAAAGAGGGAGGGCTGAAACAGACCACAAAGCAGTGTCCCTATCTGCAGTCTCTCCTCTGCCCCCCCCCCGCAGGCTCTGTGTGCTGGCAGGTATGTGTAGGATGCTGGGTACATGATGGCCAGCAGTGGCAGCCCTGAGTCTTCCTCTTGATCGGGGGGTGCTCTCGCTTCTCTGCTCCTTCCAGTGGCTCCTTGGCAGCCTCTGCCTCCCACCTGTCCTCTTCCTTTGGGCACCCGGTCAGCCTGTCCTCCCCCCGGGCCGCACTGTTCTTGGAGCAGAGAGGAGGTGGAGAAATCAAGGTTCTGGGAGAGCTGGGGTGGCCGCACTTGCTCCCGTTCACCTCTTTGTTGGTCAGGGGGGGTGGAGCTCTTCTCCCTCCTGGACTCTCACATATACCTGCCCTCCTCGCTGGCCACCTTCCCTGAATCCCCACTGCCATTTTCTGCCACGCTCCTGCTACCGCCAAACTCTGCATAAAAACCGTCTCACTGAGCCATCAGCCCACCGGGAAACTCTTGGTAGTCCTGATGTACATGCCTGGCTGATGCAGATCTAGTCTGTGAAGATTACAAATGAAGGATCGTGAAATACATATCTAATTTTAAATGTCAGAACCAACTAGTTTCTACTTTATCTGTACTGTACTAGCAAAAGTGTGCCCATTCCAGAACAGACAAGGTAAAAGATATAACAAACGATAGTGGATATGTGTTTTTGTGGCCAGCATGCACACCAAATGAGTGCAGAAGATGTGATATAGGGCAATATTTACACAAGAGGTGTGCGAAGGGTACTGTATGTGGGAGTTTGCGCTGAAGAAGAGTGCAGAGGATTTGACAAGAGGCAGTACATACAGAAGAAGTGTGTTGAGGGAAAGTTATGGATCACTTAGTGCAGGAGAGAAGTGGGGAGGGTATGTCACGGGATGTCAGTAGAGTAGTTATGATGAATGATTGCAATACGTGCAAGACAGAAGCTTGGAAGGTTTGACAGTGGACAGTATATAGAGGAGAAGAATGCAGAATGTATGACAGTGGGCACTATATGCAGGAGAGAAATGCAAGGGGTATAACAGTGGTCAGTATGTACAGGAGAGGAGTGCAGAGAGCATGATAGTGAGCAGTATATTTAGGAAAAGAGTTTGGAGGCTATGGGAGAGAACAGTATGTGCTGGAATGAAGTATAGAGTATGACAATGAGCAATGTATGCGTGGGGGGGGGGGGGGGGGGTTATGTGCTGCAAAGGTGTATGGAGAATATTACAAAAGGCAGTATGTATGTAGTATATAAATACACATATATATATATATACACACACATACATATTATATATATATATATATATACTGTATATATATATATATATATATATATATATATACTGTATATCTGTATATTGCTTTACTTGTTGTTAGGTGAAACTGGTAGTATATTTTAATGGATTGCATGTGGAACTTTGATAGTGATTGTTTTTGTTATTGTTCACAAAGGGTGAGCCGAACATACAGTAGGTGACCGCGATATTGTGTTAATCTCGCCACATTTATCGGCGAGATTTGTTACCTGCGAGCCCCTTAGCGGGAGCCAGCGCCGAGATGGCTCACTCATCGGGAAAGGAAAAGTTCTTTTTTCCTTTCGCGATGAGTGACAGGCAGTGCTCACAGCTGTCTGGTATGAATCCTGAGGGGGAACGCCGTGCCAAATTTTAAATGAAAAAAACGGCGTGGGTTCCCCCCCAGGGGCATACCAGGCCCTTAGGTCTGGTATGGATTGTAAGGGGAACCCCTACGCTGAAAAATCGGCGTGGGGGTCCCCCCAAAATCCATACCAGACCCTTATCCGAGCACGCAGCCCGGCCGGCCAGGAAAGGGGGTGGGGAGGAGCGAGCGCCCCCCTCCTGAGCCGTACCAGGCTGCATGCCCTCAACATGGGGGGGGGGTGGGTGCCTTGGGGCCCCCCCACCCCAAAGTGCCTTGACCCCATGTTGATGAGGACAAGGGCCTCTTCCCGACAACCCTGGCCGTTGGTTGTCGGGGTCTGCGGGCGGAGGGCTTATTGGAATCCGGGAGCCCCCTTTAATAAGGGGGCCCCCAAATCCCGGCCCCCCACCCTGTGTGAATGAGTATGGGGTACATGGTACCCCTACCCATTCACCTAGGGAAAAGTGTCAATAAAAAAAACCCACAGTACACAGGTTTTAGGAGTAATTTATTAGGCAGCTCCGGGGTCTTGTTCCGACTTCGGGGGGGGGTCTTCTTCTAACTTCTCCCGGGCCCCTCCACTATCTTCTTCCAGCTCTTTTGCCAGCGGGTACCCGGTCTTGTCGCCGCTGTCTTGTCGCTTCTTCTCTTCTTCCGATGTTGACACGACGCTCTCTCCAGCTGGAATGCTTTGTGCAAGCTGCGGAGCCATTTATATAGGTAGTGACCCCGCCCCCTTGTGACGTCATGGTCCCAGCATGCTCAGGGACTGTGGGGTCACGCCCCCTTATGACGCCAGAGTCCCTGCACATGCTGGGACCGTGACGTCCTAAGGGGGTGGGGTCACCGCCTATATAAATGGCTCTGCAGCTCGCACAAAGCATTCCAGCCAGGGAGAGCGTCGTGTCAACATCGGAAGAAGAGAAGAAAAGAAGAAGTGGCGAGACATTGGCGACAAGACAGCGGTGACAAGACAGCGGCAGCAGACCGGGCCCCCGCTGGCAAAAGAGCTGGAAGAAGATAGCAGAGGGGCCCGGGAGAAGAGGCGGAACACCGGGAGAAGTCGGAAGAAGACCCCCCCCAAAGTCGGAAGAAGACCCCGGAGCTGCCTAATAAATTACTCTTAAAACCTGTGTACTGTGTTTTTTTTTAATTGACACTTTTCCCTAGGTGAATGGGTAGGGATACCATGTACCCCATACTCATTCACATAGGGTGGGGGGCCAGGATCTGGGGGCCCCCTTATTAAAGGGGGCTCCCGGATTCCGATAAGCCCTCCGCCCGCAGACCCCGACAACTAACGGCCAGGGTTGTCGGGAAGAGGCCCTTGTCCTCATCAACATGGGGACAAGGTGCTTTGGGGTGGGGGGCCCGCAGGGTGCCCCCCCCCCTCCCCAAGGCACCCACCTCCCCCATGTTGAGGGCGTGCGGCCTGGTACGGCTCAGGAGGGGGCGCTTGCTCGTCCCCACCCCCTTTCCTGGCCGGCCGGGCTGCGTGCTCGGATAAGGGTCTGGTGTGGATTTTGGGGGGACCCTCACGCTGATTTTTCGGCATAGGGGGTTCCCCTTACAATCGATACCAGACCTGAGGGCCTGCTATGCCCCTGGGGGGAACCCACGCCGTTTTTTTCATTTAAAATTTGGCATGGCGTTCCCCCTCAGGATTCATACCAGACAGCTGTCAGCACTGCCTGTCACTCATCACGAAAGGAAAAAACGTTTTCCTTTCCCGATGAGTGAGCCATCTCAGCGCTGGCTCCCGCGATGGGGCTCGCAGGTGTCAAATCTCGCCGATAAATGTGGCGAGATTGACACAATATCGCGGTCACCTACTGTACTGTATCTAGGTTTGATTTTAAACAGATTTGCAGAACATGATTAAAGTTTGAGTACTGAATCCATACCTAACTGAATTCAATGCGAGAGGAATGCTAAAAATCAATAATGGACATTTTCTAGGGTAATAACCAGGGGGTTTGAAAACAAATAGTATTAGGGCTGGTTACTGCACTGGGGGACGTGCCAAAGTCTTTTAAAAAAAATTATTTGGTGGGGAGCAATAATTTTAATAATGATTTATGGTCAATACTAAAAATGAAATTCCTTCAAAAAAACATGCCCAGGGTATGCCCTTAACCTAAATAAAAGAAAAACAAGGGCGCACCAGCCTTGTGCATTAACTTTTTTTAAAAATATTTAATATAAAAAGGTAAAATGAAACAACTCACAAGCAATAGATGGAGGAGGCACAGCATAAAGTGTACCGACAGCCAGCATGCAACTTAAGATGAGCGATGCCTTCCAAAAGTCATGGAGAGACACACAAACATCCCTTCTTCGTCAGAGCTGTACTTTTATATGGTGATCCACCTGTTCGCAGGAGTCGTTGTTTCTTGTTTGCTAATGTACTGCACCTGTGGGTTCTCCAGCTGCAAAGTGGTTTTCATCAGGTCCTAACTTTTATATGGTGATCCACCTGTGCGCAGGAGTCGTTGTTTCTTGTATGCCCTTAACCTGCCTGTGAAGTGGCACATCTGTGTGATATATACAACCTACTAAAATTTACTTATACAAATTAAAAATGCCAATGAAATTTCCAGCATATGACAGTTTCAGTCACTTTACTTCTATTTGTAAACACACGGCCAGAGATTCCCTTTATATATTGCAGAACCTTATCCCAGATAAGGATTTGAAAAGATGGTGACCCCTCCCCCCAAAAAAAAGGAAATGGGGTTCCCCCTAAAAATAAATACTAGACCATTATCCTTGATAGTATGGATATCAAGGAGAACCCCGTGCAGAAGCAGTGCTGAACTATTTCAGAACAGGTACACTTGCAAAGACACACTTAAAGTGGTTGTAAACCCTCTCCTATACGCAATGGAGTAAATAGCCTTAGATGATACACAGAGATCAAACAAATCTCCCTACATAAGTCTTACTTGTACAGTACCTTGAAAAAGTATTCACACCCCTTGAAATGTTCCACATTTTGTCATGTTACAACCAGAAATGTAAATGTATTTTATTGGGATTTTATGTGATAGACCAACACAAAGTGGCACACAATTGTGAAGTGGAAGGAAAATCTCAAATGGTTTTCCAAATTTTTTACAAATACATATGTGAAAAGTGTAGCGTGCATTTGTATTCAGCCCCCCTGAGTCAATACTTTGTTAAACCACCTTTCACTATCAGATCAGATGGAGAGCATCTGTGAACAGCAATTTTCATGTCATGCCACAGATTCTCAATTGGATTTAGGTCTGGACTTTGACTGGGCCATTCTAACACATGAATATGCTTTGATCAAAACCATTCCATTGTAGCTCTGGCTGTATGTTTAGGGTCATTGTCCTGCTGGAAGGTGAACCTCCGCCCAAGTCTGAAGTCTGCAAAGCGAGGAGCAACCGGTTGGGACTTTATATGAGAACGCAAGGCTACCACCGCCATGCGCCTCCATCCCTGTTATTTAGTGTTGTTACTACCCATTTTCATATATTTCGTGATTTCTCCAAGGGTGCATTCTTCATATAAAGTCCCACCTTCCTCTCTCCTTTTCTTTTTAAAAAATAACAGGGATGGAGGCGCCTGGCGGTGGTAGCCTTGCGTTCTCATATAAAGTCCCAACCGGTTGCTCCTCGCTTTGCATATTCATAATAGGGATGGAAGCATGCAGCCTTACCCTTATACAATTATGTTGGCACTCTCCAGTGTTACGTATAATTAGTTCATATATATTTAAACACATTGCCTTCAATGATCATTGAGATATATGTATTACTTTAGGATTTGAGGTGCTGAGCTACATGTTATTTACCATGTTGTTATGGCTACTTGTTATGCTATGGTTGCTGGGATGGGCTGTGCCTTGGGCCGGTCTACTCCGACCGGGCTCCGCCCATTTCCGGGAGCTGCGATGCGCTCCTGGGGCCCTCCCCCTCCCCTCTCTTCCTCCCCTAGGTCGGTCGGGGTCTGGGCGGGCACCCAATTGCGCATCGGCGTCACGCCTCCTACGCCGCCTGCGCAGCGTCGCACACCAGTGACGTTGACGCAGCGACGTTGTGTTTCCACTCTACGTCCTCCACGAGGTGTGTGGCGCCGAACGGAAGCGGCGTTCGCCGCTCGCCGCTTTGGTGCCCTCTCCTCTCATTGGCCGAGCGTGACGCTGGTGGACACTCCCCACCTACCGGGGTATTTATACTCCTCCTAGTGGATCTACACTCCCTCCAGGGTCTGTTACCCCCATGGCCATGGTGTACTTTGGAATTCACCTACTTCGCTATCTATCAGGTAACCTTCGGGTACCCACCCTCTTACCCCCTACCCCTTACCATCACGCTATCTAGTGTTCACATTCTTTACCTTGGATCCTAATTACCCCAGTCTTGGGGTTAAATAGCTATCTACACTGTTTCTTCTTTTTCATTACTCCTACTGGGGGGTTGTATCTACCCCCACACCCTGTATTTAGCCATTCCTGATTACAGCTATTACCAGTCACTTGTTGTACCATACTTATTGTCCCACCTTATTTATTTCACCCAATTATTCTTTTTCAGAGATAGTCACACTCTTATGGCACACTACTTTTTTCTCCTCCCCATCCATGGGGGCCCTTCCCTGGGAAGCAGTATCTCCCTATGGCTATCCATCTACGCCTGGGTTTGTCCACCTCAGCTCCCGGGACCGGTGTCTGCTCCCGGTCGGCCTTCCGGCCCTCCACGCCTTCACCTAGTTTCATTGACATATCTGTAAGTAGTTGTGGTAAATTGAGGTCCTTTCCCTCCCCCCTCCTTTCCCTCTTTACAACAATGATCATACCATTATATTTTATTTTACACATTAATTATGTGTTTTAATATATATAGATATCCTTCTCATATCTGCTCCTGAAGAGTGGCAGTCGCCACGAAACGCGTAGAGCCAATAGATGCCTTTTTGCACATACTGTACTTTACCAATACTACCATATTTACCAGCTGGATCGTGCCAACGAATTATGATACATTTTTTTTATCAGGGAGACACGCTCTTATGAAAATGGCTTTCTATGATGTGCATGATATTTATCTACTATGTTTTTATTGTTGGTGTCACTATCACTATTATACCAATTTATCTAATGTACTTGGTTTTATACAATGTTCTAAAATATGAACTGACCCTGTCATTATTTTATTATGCTACTATTACTACTATTGTTATTTTTTATATACCAATAAAGTATTGACTGCCAATTTTATCATATGTTTGTCATCCATGCCCATAGTGTTGTTACTACCCATTTTCATATATTTCGTGATTTCTCCAAGGGTGCATTCTTCATATAAAGTCCCACCTTCCTCTCTCCTTTTCTTTTTAAAAAATAACAGGGATGGAGGCGCCTGGCGGTGGTAGCCTTGCGTTCTCATATAAAGTCCCAACCGGTTGCTCCTCGCTTTGCATATTCATAATAGGGATGGAAGCATGCAGCCTTACCCTTATACAATTATGTTGGCACTCTCCAGTGTTACGTATAATTAGTTCATATATATTTAAACACATTGCCTTCAATGATCATTGAGATATATGTATTACTTTAGGATTTGAGGTGCTGAGCTACATGTTATTTACCATGTTGTTATGGCTACTTGTTATGCTATGGTTGCTGGGATGGGCTGTGCCTTGGGCCGGTCTACTCCGACCGGGCTCCGCCCATTTCCGGGAGCTGCGATGCGCTCCTGGGGCCCTCCCCCTCCCCTCTCTTCCTCCCCTAGGTCGGTCGGGGTCTGGGCGGGCACCCAATTGCGCATCGGCGTCACGCCTCCTACGCCGCCTGCGCAGCGTCGCACACCAGTGACGTTGACGCAGCGACGTTGTGTTTCCACTCTACGTCCTCCACGAGGTGTGTGGCGCCGAACGGAAGCGGCGTTCGCCGCTCGCCGCTTTGGTGCCCTCTCCTCTCATTGGCCGAGCGTGACGCTGGTGGACACTCCCCACCTACCGGGGTATTTATACTCCTCCTAGTGGATCTACACTCCCTCCAGGGTCTGTTACCCCCATGGTCATGGTGTACTTTGGAATTCACCTACTTCGCTATCTATCAGGTAACCTTCGGGTACCCACCCTCTTACCCCCTACCCCTTACCATCACGCTATCTAGTGTTCACATTCTTTACCTTGGATCCTAATTACCCCAGTCTTGGGGTTAAATAGCTATCTACACTGTTTCTTCTTTTTCATTACTCCTACTGGGGGGTTGTATCTACCCCCACACCCTGTATTTAGCCATTCCTGATTACAGCTATTACCAGTCACTTGTTGTACCATACTTATTGTCCCACCTTATTTATTTCACCCAATTATTCTTTTTCTGAGATAGTCACACTCTTATGGCACACTACTTTTTTCTCCTCCCCATCCATGGGGGCCCTTCCCTGGGAAGCAGTATCTCCCTATGGCTATCCATCTACGCCTGGGTTTGTCCACCTCAGCTCCCGGGACCGGTGTCTGCTCCCGGTCGGCCTTCCGGCCCTCCACGCCTTCACCTAGTTTCATTGACATATCTGTAAGTAGTTGTGGTAAATTGAGGTCCTTTCCCTCCCCCCTCCTTTCCCTCTTTACAACAATGATCATACCATTATATTTTATTTTACACATTAATTATGTGTTTTAATATATATAGATATCCTTCTCATATCTGCTCCTGAAGAGTGGCAGTCGCCACGAAACGCGTAGAGCCAATAGATGCCTTTTTGCACATACTGTACTTTACCAATACTACCATATTTACCAGCTGGATCGTGCCAACGAATTATGATACATTTTTTTTATCAGGGAGACACGCTCTTATGAAAATGGCTTTCTATGATGTGCATGATATTTATCTACTATGTTTTTATTGTTGGTGTCACTATCACTATTATACCAATTTATCTAATGTACTTGGTTTTATACAATGTTCTAAAATATGAACTGACCCTGTCATTATTCTATTATGCTACTATTACTACTATTGTTATTTTTTATATACCAATAAAGTATTGACTGCCAATTTTATCATATGTTTGTCATCCATGCCCATAGTGTTGTTACTACCCATTTTCATATATTTCGTGATTTCTCCAAGGGTGCATTCTTCATATAAAGTCCCACCTTCCTCTCTCCTTTTCTTTTTAAAAAATAACAGGGATGGAGGCGCCTGGCGGTGGTAGCCTTGCGTTCTCATATAAAGTCCCAACCGGTTGCTCCTCGCTTTGCATATTCATAATAGGGATGGAAGCATGCAGCCTTACCCTTATACAATTATGTTGGCACTCTCCAGTGTTACGTATAATTAGTTCATATATATTTAAACACATTGCCTTCAATGATCATTGAGATATATGTATTACTTTAGGATTTGAGGTGCTGAGCTACATGTTATTTACCATGTTGTTATGGCTACTTGTTATGCTATGGTTGCTGGGATGGGCTGTGCCTTGGGCCGGTCTACTCCGACCGGGCTCCGCCCATTTCCGGGAGCTGCGATGCGCTCCTGGGGCCCTCCCCCTCCCCTCTCTTCCTCCCCTAGGTCGGTCGGGGTCTGGGCGGGCACCCAATTGCGCATCGGCGTCACGCCTCCTACGCCGCCTGCGCAGCGTCGCACACCAGTGACGTTGACGCAGCGACGTTGTGTTTCCACTCTACGTCCTCCACGAGGTGTGTGGCGCCGAACGGAAGCGGCGTTCGCCGCTCGCCGCTTTGGTGCCCTCTCCTCTCATTGGCCGAGCGTGACGCTGGTGGACACTCCCCACCTACCGGGGTATTTATACTCCTCCTAGTGGATCTACACTCCCTCCAGGGTCTGTTACCCCCATGGTCATGGTGTACTTTGGAATTCACCTACTTCGCTATCTATCAGGTAACCTTCGGGTACCCACCCTCTTACCCCCTACCCCTTACCATCACGCTATCTAGTGTTCACATTCTTTACCTTGGATCCTAATTACCCCAGTCTTGGGGTTAAATAGCTATCTACACTGTTTCTTCTTTTTCATTACTCCTACTGGGGGGTTGTATCTACCCCCACACCCTGTATTTAGCCATTCCTGATTACAGCTATTACCAGTCACTTGTTGTACCATACTTATTGTCCCACCTTATTTATTTCACCCAATTATTCTTTTTCAGAGATAGTCACACTCTTATGGCACACTACTTTTTTCTCCTCCCCATCCATGGGGGCCCTTCCCTGGGAAGCAGTATCTCCCTATGGCTATCCATCTACGCCTGGGTTTGTCCACCTCAGCTCCCGGGACCGGTGTCTGCTCCCGGTCGGCCTTCCGGCCCTCCACGCCTTCACCTAGTTTCATTGACATATCTGTAAGTAGTTGTGGTAAATTGAGGTCCTTTCCCTCCCCCCTCCTTTCCCTCTTTACAACAATGATCATACCATTATATTTTATTTTACACATTAATTATGTGTTTTAATATATATAGATATCCTTCTCATATCTGCTCCTGAAGAGTGGCAGTCGCCACGAAACGCGTAGAGCCAATAGATGCCTTTTTGCACATACTGTACTTTACCAATACTACCATATTTACCAGCTGGATCGTGCCAACGAATTATGATACATTTTTTTTATCAGGGAGACACGCTCTTATGAAAATGGCTTTCTATGATGTGCATGATATTTATCTACTATGTTTTTATTGTTGGTGTCACTATCACTATTATACCAATTTATCTAATGTACTTGGTTTTATACAATGTTCTAAAATATGAACTGACCCTGTCATTATTTTATTATGCTACTATTACTACTATTGTTATTTTTTATATACCAATAAAGTATTGACTGCCAATTTTATCATATGTTTGTCATCCATGCCCATAGTGTTGTTACTACCCATTTTCATATATTTCGTGATTTCTCCAAGGGTGCATTCTTCATATAAAGTCCCACCTTCCTCTCTCCTTTTCTTTTTAAAAAATAACAGGGATGGAGGCGCCTGGCGGTGGTAGCCTTGCGTTCTCATATAAAGTCCCAACCGGTTGCTCCTCGCTTTGCATATTCATAATAGGGATGGAAGCATGCAGCCTTACCCTTATACAATTATGTTGGCACTCTCCAGTGTTACGTATAATTAGTTCATATATATTTAAACACATTGCCTTCAATGATCATTGAGATATATGTATTACTTTAGGATTTGAGGTGCTGAGCTACATGTTATTTACCATGTTGTTATGGCTACTTGTTATGCTATGGTTGCTGGGATGGGCTGTGCCTTGGGCCGGTCTACTCCGACCGGGCTCCGCCCATTTCCGGGAGCTGCGATGCGCTCCTGGGGCCCTCCCCCTCCCCTCTCTTCCTCCCCTAGGTCGGTCGGGTCTGGGCGGGCACCCAATTGCGCATCGGCGTCACGCCTCCTACGCCGCCTGCGCAGCGTCGCACACCAGTGACGTTGACGCAGCGACGTTGTGTTTCCACTCTACGTCCTCCACGAGGTGTGTGGCGCCGAACGGAAGCGGCGTTCGCCGCTCGCCGCTTTGGTGCCCTCTCCTCTCATTGGCCGAGCGTGACGCTGGTGGACACTCCCCACCTACCGGGGTATTTATACTCCTCCTAGTGGATCTACACTCCCTCCAGGGTCTGTTACCCCCATGGTCATGGTGTACTTTGGAATTCACCTACTTCGCTATCTATCAGGTAACCTTCGGGTACCCACCCTCTTACCCCCTACCCCTTACCATCACGCTATCTAGTGTTCACATTCTTTACCTTGGATCCTAATTACCCCAGTCTTGGGGTTAAATAGCTATCTACACTGTTTCTTCTTTTTCATTACTCCTACTGGGGGGTTGTATCTACCCCCACACCCTGTATTTAGCCATTCCTGATTACAGCTATTACCAGTCACTTGTTGTACCATACTTATTGTCCCACCTTATTTATTTCACCCAATTATTCTTTTTCAGAGATAGTCACACTCTTATGGCACACTACTTTTTTCTCCTCCCCATCCATGGGGGCCCTTCCCTGGGAAGCAGTATCTCCCTATGGCTATCCATCTACGCCTGGGTTTGTCCACCTCAGCTCCCGGGACCGGTGTCTGCTCCCGGTCGGCCTTCCGGCCCTCCACGCCTTCACCTAGTTTCATTGACATATCTGTAAGTAGTTGTGGTAAATTGAGGTCCTTTCCCTCCCCCCTCCTTTCCCTCTTTACAACAATGATCATACCATTATATTTTATTTTACACATTAATTATGTGTTTTAATATATATAGATATCCTTCTCATATCTGCTCCTGAAGAGTGGCAGTCGCCACGAAACGCGTAGAGCCAATAGATGCCTTTTTGCACATACTGTACTTTACCAATACTACCATATTTACCAGCTGGATCGTGCCAACGAATTATGATACATTTTTTTTATCAGGGAGACACGCTCTTATGAAAATGGCTTTCTATGATGTGCATGATATTTATCTACTATGTTTTTATTGTTGGTGTCACTATCACTATTATACCAATTTATCTAATGTACTTGGTTTTATACAATGTTCTAAAATATGAACTGACCCTGTCATTATTTTATTATGCTACTATTACTACTATTGTTATTTTTTATATACCAATAAAGTATTGACTGCCAATTTTATCATATGTTTGTCATCCATGCCCATAGTGTTGTTACTACCCATTTTCATATATTTCGTGATTTCTCCAAGGGTGCATTCTTCATATAAAGTCCCACCTTCCTCTCTCCTTTTCTTTTTAAAAAATAACAAGTCTGAAGTCTTTTGCAGACTTTTATGCCCTGTACACGCGATCGCACATTCCGACAACAAAATCCATCTGATTTTTTCCGACGGATGTTGGCTCAAACTTGTCTTGCATACACCAGGTTGCACAAAGTTGTCGGAATTTCCTAGCATCAAGAACGCGGTGATGTACAACACGTGCGACAGGACTAAAAAAAGGGCAGTTCAATACCAAGCGCGTCACCCTTTAGGCTCCTTTTGCTAATCTCGTGTTAGTAAAAGTTTGGTGAGAGACGATTCGCACTTTTCAGACTTGTGGTTTTCAGATCGTTTTTCTGGTGTTCAGTTTGTGCTTGTGAGTTTGTATTTGATTATCAGTGCGTTCTTGTCCACTCGTTGCTGATTTTCAGCTCGCTCTTCACAGGCCTTGCTGTTCTTCAGTGCATTCTGTTACTCTGTTCTGACCAGCCGACCGTGTTGCATGTACGTACTCGTCGTAGAGTTCATGCTGTGCAGGGGCTTGGTATTGGGCTTTAGCTTTGACACAAGCCCAGTCCATGAACAGGTACGTACTCATCGTAGAGATTGTGCTGTGTGGGGGCTTGGTGTTGGGGTTCATTCTTTGACCCAAGCCAGTCCATGAACAGGGGGGGAGGAGTTCATGGACGAAGAATTGATTGCTCCAGCGTGACCAATTCTCTCACATGCCTTTGCTTCATGAGATCCGTGAGAATAATCCTGACGATTTCAGGAACTTTCTCAGGATGGCGGACCCCGTTTTTCACCGTTTGTTGGCTTTGCTGTCCCCTTATATTAGCAGGCAGGACACCTGCATGCAGCAAGCCATCACTCTGGAGCAGAGGCTAGTCGCCACATTGAGGTACTTGGGACTGGGAGAAGCCTGCAGGACCTTAAGTTCTCGACAGGCATCTCCCCCCAGGCTCTGGGGATCATTATTCCAGAGACCTGTTCTGCCATCATTCAGGTCCTGCAGAAAGACTATATTAAGGTAAGATTTATCCTTTAACATCACATTCTATGTATTTAATGTTTGCTAATGTATTGCATTTCTTTCATCATTCCCTAATTACCATGATTGTAATATGCTGTGAATGTCCCCTTTGTCCTCATGCATGCTGAAAGCTTTAAAAGTTCCTTTTTTGTCATTTATGCATATTTTCCTTCACTAACCTCCCCAGCATGCTATCCTGGGCCCATATCCACCTTGTCTAATCACTTAACAATGTATTTTGTCAGCTCCATTGTAGTGCTTTAGCCTAAACACCCTCTAAAATGTGTACAAATGTTATTTGTGTCCTTAAATTCATGCAGAGTGCCAGAGGCTTTTTGTGGGGTCCCAAAATCATTTGGAACCTTCCCTCCCCCCCAACCGCTAAGTCAGCTAATACCAATACTCTGTCTGCTGACTTTGCCAAACCCATACACACTATACCTACCTCTTTTGTGGTCATATTTATGGATGAATTCCCCAAAGCATGTAGTGCAAGGGCCTGCCTGAATACTTTCAAATGGTACTGTTTAAAGTTTTGTTCTCCTATTATTATCTTGATAGGTAATTGCAGAATGTAAAAATGTGCTTCAATTTGTAAAGTGTGTATTTATATTCTGACACTTTTTACCTGTCCAGTGGGCTGCCAGTTGTGTACGTAAGGAGGGGCTGGCCAAAGTAACACACATTATTTATGCATTCAGTTCTCAATGAAGTGGATAGGGTTACCTGTCCAAAACATCAATGGGCCATCAGAGGGGGGGAGGAATCTGATAGGTGGACCTTATATTTTTGTGTTTAACCGCTTCAGCCCCGGAAGATTTTACCCCTTTCCTGACCAGAGCGTTTTTTGCGATTCGGCACAGCGTCGCTTTAACTGACAATTGCATGGTCGTGCGACATGGCTCTCAAACAAAATTGACGTCCTTTTTTTCCCACAAATAGAGCTTTCTTTTGGTGGTATTTGATCGCCTCTGCGATTTTTATTTTTTTTGCGCTATAAACAAAATAAGAGCGACAATTTTGAAAAAAACGCATTATTTTTTACATTTTGCTATAATAAATATCCCCCAAAAATATATAAAAAAAATGTTTTCCTCAGTTTAGGCCGATCGTATTCTTCTACATATTTTTGGTAAAAAAAATCGCAATAAGCGTTTATTAATTGGTTTGCGCAAACGTTATAGCGTTTACTAAATAGGGGATCGTTTTATGGCATTTTTATTAATACATTTTTTTATTAGTAATGGCAGCGATTTTTATTATGACTGTGACATTATGGCGGACATGTCGGACATTTTTGACACATTTTTGGGACCATTGTCATTTATACAGCGATCAGTGCGATTAAAAATGCACTCATTACTGTGTAAATGACACTGGCAGTGAAGGGGTTAACCACTAGGGGGCGGAGAGGGGTTAAGTATGTCCTAGGGGAGTGATTACTAACTGTAGGGGGATGGGCTCTGTGTGTGACGTCACTGATCTCTGCTCCAATGACAGGGAGCAGAGATCGAGTGACACTTGTCACTTGTAAACAGCATCTCCCCGTTCGTCCTCTCTGTGAGGCGATCGCGGGTATCCCCACGGCGATCGAGTCCGCGGGACCCGCGACCCGACTCACAGAGCTCCCGGCCGGTGCGCGCGCACACAATGGCACGGCGGGGAATTCAAATGGACATACAGGTACGCCCATTTGCCCAGCCGTGCCATTCTGCCGACATACATCGGCGTGCGCCGGTTGGGAACCGGTTAAATACTCCTTAAAATAAATGTATACTGATGTTGGCCAAGAATGTTTGTGTCTAATCTGCTTGCAATGTTATTATGTGCAAAATTACTATTTTTTTTCTTGTTTGATGCCACTGTTTCCTTCAACGCCACAGGAATGGCAGACTGTGGCCTCCCACTTTGCCACCCATTGGGACTTTCCCAACTGCGGAGGGGCAATTGATGGGAAACATGTCCACATAGTCCCACCCCCCAACTCTGGGTCATACTATTATAATTACAAGGGGTTTAATAGTATTGTGATGTTGGCGGTGGTGTCGGCTACTAGGGATGAGCCGAACACCCCCCTGTTCGGTTCGCACCAGAACATGCGAACAGGAAGAAGTTTGTTCGAACACGCAAACACCGTTAAAGTCTATGGGACACGAACATGAATAATCAAAAGTGCTAATTTTAAAGGCTAATATGCAAGTTATTGTCATAAAAAGTGTTTGGGGACCTGGGTCCTGCCCCAGGGGACATGGATCAATGCAAAAAAAAGTTTTAAAAACGGCCGTTTTTTCAGGAGCAGTGATTTTAATAATGCTTAAAGTCAAACAATAAAAGTGTAATATCCCTTTAAATTTCGTACCTTGGGGGTGTCTATAGTATGCCTGTAAAGGGGCGCATGTTTCCTGTGTTTAGAACAGTCTGACAGCAAAATGACATTTTGAAGGAAAAAACCCATTTAAAACTACCCGCGGCTATTGCATTGCCGACAATACACATAGAAGTTCATTGATAAAAACGGCATGGGAATTCCCCAAAGGGGAACCCAGAACCAAAATTAAAAAAAAAAAATGACGTCGGAGTCCCCCTAAATTCCATACCAGGCCCTTCAGGTCTGGTATGGATATTAAGGGGAACCCCGGCCAAAATTTTTTTAAAAAAATGACGTGGGGTTCCCCCTAAATTCCATACCAGACCCTTCAGGTCTGGTATGGATTTTAAGGGGAACCCCGCGCCAAAAAAAAAAAAAAAAACGGCATGGGGTCCCCCCAAAAATCCATACCAGACCCTTATCCGAGCACGCAACCTGGTAGGCCGCAGGAAAAGAGGGGGGACGAGATTGCGGCCCCCCCTCCTGAACCGTACCAGGCCACATGCCCTCAACATTGGGAGGGTGCTTTGGGGTAGCCTCCCAAAACACCTTGTCCCCATGTTGATGAGGACAAGGGCCTCATCCCCACAACCCTGGCCGGTGGTTGTGGGGGTCTGCAGGCAGGGGTCTTATCGGAATCTGGAAGCCCCCTTTAACAAGGGGACCCCAGATCCCGGCCCCCCCTGTGTGAAATGGTAAGGGGGTACTTACCCCTACCATTTCACTAAAAAACTGTCAAAAATGTTAAAAATGACAAGAGACAGTTTTTGACAATTCCTTTATTTAAATGCTTCTTCTTTCTTCTATCTTCCTTCATCTTCTGGTTCTTCTGGCTCTTCTGGTTCTTCCTCCGGCGTTCTCGTCCAGCATCTCCTCTGGGGCGTCTTCTTTCTTCTTCTCCTCGGGCTGCTCCGCACCCATGGCATGGGGGGAGGCTCCCGCTCTTCTCTTCTTCTTTTCTTCTCTTCTTCTCTTCTTCATTTTCTTCTCCGGGCCGCTCCGCATGCATGCTGGCATGGAGGAAGGCTCCCGCTGTGTGGCGGCGTCTCCTCATCTGACAGTTCTTAAATAACGGGGGCGGGGCCACCCGGTGACCCCCCCTCTGACGCACGGTGACTTGACGGGACTTCCCTGTGATGTCACGGGGAATGCCACAGGGAAGTCCCGTCATGTCCCGTGCATCAGATGGGGGCGGGGTCACCGGGTGGACGAACCGTCAGACGAGGAGACGCCGTCACACAGCGGGAGCCTCCCTCCATGCCAGCATGGGTGCGGAGCGGCCTGGAGAAGAAAATGAAGAAGAGAAGAAGAGAAAAAGAGAAGAGGGAAGAAGAGAAGAAGATGAAGAAGAAGATGAAGAGAAGAGCGGGAGCCTCCCCCCATGCCATGGGTGCAGAGCGGCCCGAGGAGAAGAAGATAGAAGACGCAGCGGAGGATATGCTGGATGAGAACGCCGGAGGAAGAACCAGAAGAACCAGAAGATGAAGGAAGATGAAGGAAGATAGAAGAAAGAAGAAGCATTTAAATAAAGGAATTGTCAAAAACTGTCTCTTGTCATTTTTAACATTTTTGACAGTTTTTTAGTGAAATGGTAGGGGTAAGTTACTTACCCCCTTACCATTTCACACAGGGGGGGGCAGGATCTGGGGGTCCCCTTGTTAAAGGGGGCTTCCAGATTCCGATAAGCCCCCCGCCCGCAGATCCCCACAACCACCGGCCAGGGTTGTGGGGAGGAGGCCCTTGTCCTCATCAACATGGGGACAAGGTGTTTTGGGGGGCTACCCCAAAGCACCCTCCCAATGTTGAGGGCATGTGGCCTGGTATGGTTCAGGAGGGGGGGGCACACTCTCGTTACCCCCTCTTTTCCTGCGGCCTGCCAGGTTGCGTGCTCGGATAGGGGTCTGGTATGGAATTTTGGGGGGACCCCATGCCGTTTTTTTTTTTTTGGCGCGGGGTTCCCCTTAAAATCCATACCAGACCTGAAGGGTCTGGTATGGAATTTAGGGGGAACCCCACGTCATTTTTTTTTAAATTTTTGGCCGGGGTTCCCCTTAATATCCATACCAGACCTGAAGGGCCTGGTATGGAATTTAAAGGGACTCCCACGTCATTTTTTTTTTTTATTTTGGTTCGGGGTTTACCTGTGGGAAATTCCCATGCCGTTTTTATCAATGAACTTCTATGTGTATTGTCGGCAATGCAATAGCCGCGGGTAGTTTTAAATGGGTTTTTTCCTTCCAAATGTCATTTTGCTGTCAGACTGTTCTAAACACGGGAAACATGCGCCCCTTTACAGGCATACTATAGACACCCCCCAGCTACGAAATTTATAGGGATATTACACTTTTATTGTTTGACTTTAAGCATTATTAAAATCACTGCTCCTGAAAAAACGGCCGTTTTTAAAACTTTTTTTGCATTGATCCATGTCCCCTGGGGCAGGACCCTGGTCCCCAAACATTTTTTATGACAATAACTTGCATATAAGCCTTTAAAATTAGCACTTTTGATTTCTCCCATAGACTTTTAAAGGGTGTTCCGCGGCATTCGAATTTGCCGCGAACACCCCAAATTGTTCGCTGTTCGGCGAACTTGCGAACAGCCAATGTTCGAGTCGAACATGAGTTCGACTCGAACTCGAAGCTCATCCCTATCGGCTACTTACGAGTTGCTCGTAAGGGAACACGTGGGGAAGAATGGCTGGATGTCAGTTGGTGGAGTAATCACCCAGACCAAGTTCTACAGGTGTCTCCAGAATGGCAGCTTGGGCTTGCCACCTCCAGAAGACAATGTGGAAGGACCCATTCATCTTCGTTGCAGATGAAGCACTTGCGCTGGGGGACCATCTTATGCGGCCATTCCCTATGAGGACCCTCACCCCGGCCAGAGCCAGAAGAGTGGTGGAGAATACGTTTGGAATAATGGCCAGCCGGTTCCGCCTATTTCTTACACCCATACACATGGCGGAATATAAACTTAATCACATTATCCTTTCTTGCTGTGTTCTCAACAACTGTTCATGGAGAAATTCTTTGAACTATGTTGCCTCAGTTGGGCCTGAGGCCAGAATTCTCCATGAACAAACCCTGACGACACTTGAAACTGGCCGTCCTGGCTTGCCCCCCCAGAGCCGCCACGAGGTCCGTATAAGATACCTTGAATACTTGGTGGGTAGGGGGGCCATCGATATGCCAGACAATGTCTGAGACATTTTTATAATAAAAATATTTTTGAAACTGAACAAATATTTGCTTGGATTTACTGCTTGGCTTTCTTTTAGCTGTCTCCTCGGTTATCTTTTAATGGTATATTTTTATTGGCCTTTTTCTTCAACAGTGCAAACAAAATTTCTTTGAGACATGAGGTGACAATCTCTTTTTCGGCTAACTATTATTATTGTGTTGTGGGTCTGCTACACATACACCTTGTTTTTGTAGTTAATGTATGTAATGCATTACTGACAAAAATATTCATCTTTTTCTACACCATGACAGAAATTTGGGGAGTCATGAAAATAGCGTGATTGTGGCAAATTATAAAGCACTGTGGGTGTTATTTACTAAAGGCAAATCCACTTTGTACTACAAGTGCACTGCAAAAGTGCACTTGAGACGGAACTGAAACTGAACAGGGTTATTTACTAAAGACAAATCCACTTTGCACTACAAGTGTAGTTTCAGTTCCGTCTCAAGTGCACTTTTGCAGTGCACTTGTAGTGCAAAGTGGATTTGCCTTTAGTAAATAACCCCCATTGTCACTGTAAACACCAACTTTACTCCAAAAACTGCTTTTGAGCATTGAAGCCACACATTGTTCATTATCAAACTTTTCACTCAAAGCACAATCACATGTGCGTTTATAAAAGGGTTTTTTTAACAAACCAACATTTTTGGTGTATAATATTTTTTTTGGTCACATTATTTAGAAATGGCCTTTTATTGGTAAAACAGGCATGTTTAAAACCATAAAACAATACACAACTCATGAACTTACAAAGTTCAACTTTGATAAAGTGAAGGCAATATCAGACATTAGTATGTCCAAACTGTGTTGATATTGCCTTCATCAGATGGGGTGAAGTCACCCCTGTAAAAGCCAAATTTTGAAGATCCCCACAAATTGGGATTCAAAATGGGGATTTCCCTCCTGATCCCATGCCAAATGTCAACATGTGCTATCTCCCATCATGGGGGATCAATAGACATGTTTTGGGTGTGCAACCCCTTCCTCTCAGCTACTTTATTAGTGAGGAAGGGGTTGCACCCACAAAACGCATACATTGATCTTCCGTGATGGCAGATAGCACATGTTGACACACTGGGGCTGATTTACAAAGCATTTGCGCCATGACTTGCGGTGCATGCCGATGCGCAAATTACATTTTCGTATTTACAAAGTATTTGCGCCGGTATGACAGCGCGATCCCCCATTTACTATTCTCTTCCTGGCGCACGGAAAGAGGTGAACGGTACGCCACTATAGACATGGTGCACGGCATCTTTAACTTAAAATTTAAACAAGCTGGAAGTGCCAATATTATGGGGGTGATGTGGGGAAGTGTAGTACTAACTGTCCAAGTAACAATTTTGACCAAAATAGAATGAGAAAGTGTCTTTTTCTGACAAGCCGGCAGCGCCGACAAATACATTTAGAGCTGCGGGAGGTGAATTTATACACTGCGCATGCTCAAACGGCATTTGCGCTTGTTTAAATGCTTTGGTTCAGTGCGCTGGCAAAATCTTAGTAAATGTCAAGCAACGTAAATGCATTTGCATAGGTTGAATGGGCGCACCTCTACCCTTTTTTTTTTGCGCTGGTTCACTTAATATAATGAATATAGATAATGAAATGTCGGTCCGGCAAAACACATAAAAGTTCAATGATAAAAACAGCATTAACAAAAAAAAACAAAATTCAGAAAAAAAAATGCGTGGGGTTCCCCCGAAATTTAATACCAGGCCCTTCAGGTCTGGTATGAATATCAAGGCGAACCCCACACCAAAGAAGAAAAAAATGGCATGAGGTCCCCCTAAAAATCCATACCAGGCCCTTCAGGTCTGGTATGGATTTTAAGGGGAACCCCGTGCCAATTTTTTTTTAAAAAGGGCGTGGGGTCCCCCTAAAAATCCATACCAGACCCTTATCCGAGCATGCAACCTGGAAGGCCGCAGGAAAAGAGGGGGGCGCCCCCCTCCTGAACTGTACCAGGCCACATGCCCTCAACATTGTGAGGGTGCTTTAGGGTCCCACGCAAAGCACCTTGTCCCCATGTTGATGAGGACAAGGGCCTCATCTCCACAACCCTTGCCCGGTGGTTGTGGGGGTCTGCGGGCGGGGGGCTTATCGGGATCCTATTAAAGGGGGCTTCCAGATCCCGATAAGCCCCCCGCCCGCAGACCCCCACAACCACCGGGCAAGGGTTGTGGGGATGAGGCCCTTGTCCTCATCAACATGGGGACTAGGTGCTTTGTGGGGGACCCCAAAGCACCCTCTCAATGTTGAGGGCATGTGGCCTGGTATGGTTCAGGAGGGGGGGCCGCTCCCTCGTCCCTACCTCTTTTCCTGCGGACTGCCAGGTTGCATGCTCGGATAAAGGTCTGGTATGGATTTTTAGGGGGACCCCACGCCATTTTTTTTAAATGTTGGCGCGGGGTTCCCCTTAAAATCCATACCAGACCTGAAGGGCCTGGTATTGATTCTGAGGCGGACCCCCACTACATTCTTTGTTTTTTTTTGGTGCGGGGTTCCCCTTAATATCCATACCAGACCTGAGGGGCCTGGTATGGAATTTCGGGGGAACCCCATACATTTCTTCTTTCTTAATTTTGTTTTTCTTCTTAATGCTGTTTTTATCAATGAACTTTTATGCGTATTGCTGGATCGACATTTCATTATAGCCGCGAGTATTTTTAAATAACTTTTATTCCTTAAGGGCCAGTTCACACCACATGCAGTCCAGTGCATTTTTTTCTGCATCAAAAACGCACGGAAAGTAGGTTATATGGTTTTCAATGGCATAGTTCACACCAGTGCTTGCAGTTCCAGTGTGTTTCCAGTTCCAGAAAAAATGTAGAACATGCTGCATTTTTATGCACTGGACTGTACTAGAACGCTGTAAAATGCATCAAAAATGCACTGGAACACACCTAAATGCACCAAAAATACACTGCAATGCACATGTCCTTATTTAAGCTTAAGAAAAAAGAGGGGGGAAACAAGCACTGGATTGCATCAAAAACGCACCAAAAACTCACTGGAACGCATCAAAAACGTGCATACAGAAAACAATTTTGTGTGTTTCATGGACTGTCCATGTGTTTGCAATTGCCTCATTAGCACACAAACCTATGTTATATAAAGCTTGCAGATAGCATTCTTTACTTTACCCTGAAAAAAAAAGCCAAGAGAGTGTGTGTGTGTGTGTGTTTTACCATGAAATCTTTTTTATGTTGGCAATTTTTGTTGTTTTTACATTGTTCACTTTGATTTAACTGTCTGTGCTGCTTTATTTTTTTTAATTATTTCTCAAGATGTTGTGCCTAATGTTGTTTTAATCCTTAATAGATGTCCATTTGTGGATGCACTCCTTTTAACTCCTGTTAATTTACACTTCAAAACGGTCAAACCTCAAACATATTCTGTTAGTGTCTCAAATTAACATAGTTAGGTGGTGGGTGGTGTGTCCTGCTAGGTACGGCACCTCATCCCGATTGAAAAGATCTCAAGATGGGGGAAAGGGGATGATGGGATTATTACGGTGCCACCAAAAAATAGAGCAATTTATTATAAAATCGTTTTGTTTATTTTATTTGATATCAAAAACATCTAAAAATGTTTACATGAAAGAGTACAAAAACACAGAACAAAAACACAAGTACAGTTCAAATGAGTGACCGTCACCAGTGGTGTTGAAGGGTGATCGTAGTCTTTTGTTCCCAACGAGTTTCGCCAAAACATTGGCTTCATCAGGGGAATGTATAAATGTACTGCAGAGAGTAAAACCACTAAAACAAAGAAAAGATGCATTATTAGATCAACATAGTCTTGTAACGCTGAAGGCAGACCATCGCATCGCAGAGCGGTCAAATTGCCGCCCACCCATATCCCTCAGTCTTCCCACCCCCCACACCCAGAACATACCATGCAGGCTCCAAAACACAAGGGAGACACCACCAAAACACTGGGAATGGAAGTCACACTCAGCCCAGTATTTGGCTACAGGGGAATTAGAGGGCGCCTGAAAAGAGAAGTTTAGCATATAAGTGTTGAAAAATTATTTTAATCATGTTTAACAAAAAGGGACCTCAGCCTCAATTACATACCCTAATTATATGCAAAACCAAGGCGCTCGATGTTGCATCGAAGGGATTCACAGCGCAGTCAGTGCATGTGAAAAAAATCGCATGAATGCAGTCAGAAAGACTGTAAACCAGATTTAAGGAGAATAGTGTAAAGGGAATGATATTAACACACTATAAATATATCAACTGATATCTGTTGGTGTCAAATTGAGGGACACAATAGATATGTTAAATATACTGGGAGAGGCTTACCGGAAAGGCATAAAGTTGAAAAATAAAAATGCATCCTATAAATTAGGTTCCGCCAGTATATTGGCTAAACGTGGGAACCTCCACACTGAGTCCTTCTGATAACACCAGCTATTGTGGATGATCTAAAAGTCAATACATATGACAAAAAAAGCTATCAGCGAGAAAGTTCAGCCAATATAGCCATATGTGGCAATATAATGACAGATTACTTGCTGTGATAAAAAGATTTGTAAGATCTATTACCTTTCACATATGTAGCCAACTCCCCATGATGGTCCCGCAGCAAACGAATAAAAGTTGTGAAAGTAAGACTGCCTTTTAAAACCCCCACCTGATCAGCATGATGAAAATCAGCTGGTCAGGAGTGCACGAAAGGCGGACGGGGCGCATGCGTCCGCCTTTCGTCCGCTCCTGACCAGCTGATTTGGCGAAACTAGTTTGGAACAAAAGACTACGATCACCCTTCAACACCACTGGTGACGGTCACTCATTTGAACTGTACTTGTGTTTTTGTTCTGTGTTTTTGTACTCTTTCATGTAAACATTTTTAGATGTTTTTGATATCAAATAAAATAAACAAAACGATTTTATAATAAATTGCTCTATCAAATTAACATACATGTGTGTATTTTGCTTTCCTTGCTTCTTTTCCAAGTCCTGTTTTTTTTTTTTTTTGGACCAATAAAATAGTTTCAAATTTTTTATGTTTTATGTGTGTTCTTTTCATGCAACGGATTTCCCAGCTGCAGCTTAACTAGATTGGCATGTCTTAGACAAATCCCTTTTTCTTTTTTTTTTTTTAGTTTAAAGTTACTTTCCTGGTGCCTTCATGGTAGCACACGCATGTATTGTGCGTATGCTGCCATGGATAGTGACCAGGTAACCAAGTAACATTTCAGAGTGGTAAGTATTTAATTTTCTTTTTGAGCAGTGATTTGAGCCTTATGCCGCGTACACACGAGCGGACATTACGGCGGACTTTGCCCGGCGGACTGGATTTCGTCGGACAATTCGATGTGTGTGGGCTCCAGCGGACTTTGTTTTCTCAAAAGTTGGACGGAATTAGATTTAAAACTTGTTTTAAATTTATCCGTTGAAATCGAGTCCGGTCGAAAAGTCCGCCGTCTGTATGCTAGTTCGACGGACAAAAAGCCACGCTAGGGCAGCTATTGGCTACTGGCTATGAACTTCCTTGTTTTAGTCCGGTCGTACGTCATCACGTACAAATTCGACGGACTTTGGTGGATTGTGTGTAGGCAAGTCCGTTCATTCACAAAGTCCGTCGGAAAGTACGTAGAAAAGTCCGCCGGGCAAAGTCCGCCGTAATGTCCGCTCGTGTGTACGCGGCATTAGTCCTCAAGTCTCCCCCGACAGGACATGTTTAGGAAATTGTATCTTATCTAAAATAGCTGTCCAAAATACGAAAACCATTGATTTTGATTTAAAACACCTGTGCAAGATGAAGGAAAACCTGCAAACATGGCCTGTTGGGGGGTACTTGAGGACAGGGTTGAGAAGCACTGATTTAGAGCACTGAACTAAAATCAAGCTGAAGACAATCCTATTCGAATGGTGGACATTTGAGGGAAATCAAGATTTTTATTTATTTATTTATTTTGGGGTTGGGCTTTGTGTCCCTTTTCTTAAAATTGGCTTTGCTTCCTGTCACATAGCCAAACAGGAAGTGAGAGTAAAGCCCTAACAATATTTTTCCTTGGGGACACACAGGTCCATCTAACTAGTGCCCCCACTATGCAAATTGCACTCTAGCACTTTGTTGCGTACACCCCAAATTTTTAAGTATTTTGGGGTTTATGAAAGGCAAATCCTTTCTGCAATACAAGTGTAGTTGATAAAAATCTGAGGGGTAGTACTGGTGATTTTATCATACAATCATGTAGAGGCAAAGATGCTGTTTTTTTTTTCCTTTTCCTTGCTTGTCCCCCTCGGATCTCCAGCAACTGCACTTCTAAGTGCACTTGTAGTGCAAATTGGATTTACCTTTTAGTAAATAAACCCCAAGACACATAATAATTTGGGATGTACATGGCAAAATGCTAGAGTGCAATTTCCCGAATGGGGAAACTATTTATATTGATCTGTGTGTCCCCAAGGACATATGTTGGTAGGGTTTTACCCTCACTTCCTGTTTGGCTATTTGACAGGAAGTGAATAATTTTGAATGAGAAATTGGCAAAATTTGGGAGGTGTCTTCACCCTATCAGGGATGTAGACATCTGACAAAACTTCTAATCCTTCTGCAGTCTATCCCCAAGCAAAAATAAGAAAGGATTTTAATTAGTTTAACTTTGCAAAGACACATTCCTAAGTTCAATTGTGCTGCATGTTAATGGCCGATTTAGACCTTTAATAGAAAGTCATCAGTTGCCTTTGACTCTAAACATTATTTTTTTCTCCTCGCGCTGACAGCATGAGGATAAAAATAAAAGCTGATCACCGGCTTAGGTGCAAGGGACATTGGATCCGAAGAGGCAATTCTGCCTCATCTGTGCCCACCAGTACCACCTGCCAGTGCCACCTATCAATGCCCACCAGTGGTCCCAAGCAGTGCTGCCTATCAGTGTAACTAATCAGTGCCCATCAGTGCCGCCTCATCAGCGTACATCAATGAATTACCTGTTTGCAAAATTTAATATCAAAATATCCAAAAATAAACAAAATTACTTTTAAAAATCTGTCTTTTCTTTTTTTTTTTTTTTTGAACAAAAGAAAAAACTACAGAGGTGATCAAATACCACCAAAAGAATGCTCTATTTGTGGGAACTTTAAAAAAAAAAAACATTTGGCTAAGAATGACGCAATTGTCATTCAAAGTGCATCAGCGCTGAAAATTGGTCTGCACAGCAGGGGGGTTTAAGTGCCCAGTAAGCAAGTGGTTAATTTCCATGCCAAATATCGATTTCTGTAATAAAGATGTGTGCCCGCTGTGTATACGGCATGGGCGTAAGCAAGTCGCACACATATGAACGGTACTCATTGTAAATCATGGGGTAGAACTTGTGATGCAACTTTTCAGTCCCAAGTGGCCTTAGGTTGTCTTTCCACTACTGCAAGTTGTTGTGCGACTTGACACATGTGAAGTCGCAGGACAAGTCAAAACACATGTATTTCAATGTTCATTCTAATTCGTTCCCGTTCTAATTGGTGCAACTCCAAAAAAAGTTCTTGCACTACTTTGTTCCAACTTCAGTGCGACTTTTTCTCCAATGTTTTGAACTAGTCGCATGACATGGCATTAAGGCTCGGTTTCCACTATTGCAAGCCCAAAGTAGCGTGTTTTTTGCCGCAAGTTTCCCGCAACTTTTTGCCGAAACTTGAAGCAATGCCTGTGTATTTTTTAGGTCTATGGACCTCAAGTCGCATCAAAGTGGGACCAAAGTAGTGCAGGGACCACTTTGAAGTTGCTGCGACTTGAAGTCGCAGACATATGAACGGTACTCATTGTAAATCATGGGGTATAACTTGTGATGCAACTTTTCAGTCCCTAGTGGCATGACAAGTTGCAATAGTGGAAAACAAGCTGAAAAAGCACATTGTAAATCGCGCAACTTTGGGGTTGAAATAGTGGAAAGAGAGCATTAGGCTAAAGCGGTAATAGGAAGATGCACTGTAAGAATTACTTCTAATTGTAGAAAACCAAACAGGCTCTTGCACTGAATCTAATTTATGGAAGATCTAACTGAATGGCCAGTGTATGGTGACCTTTAAAGATATGAAAAGTTGAATTTCTGGTGTTTAAGCCTCATACACACGATGGGACTTTATACAAACTTTCCCGTGGATTTTTGTACAAAGGGCGTTGGCCTTAGGGTTCTTTGACACGGACGTGTCCGTGTACGCAGCCTGCTCTGCTCAGCAGGGGATCGCTCTGTGGATCCCCACTGAGCAGGCAGATGACAGGTCTGTCTCTGCACACTGTGCAGGGATGGACCTGTCAGAGTGCCGCTCTCCTCTATGGGGGATCGGGTGATGAACCGTAGAGTCCGTCGTCACCCGATCCGATCCGCAGATGGATGGAAAAATTCCTCCGTTACACTTTTTCAGATTGGAGTGGGTCGGATGTCAGCGGACATGTCACCACTGACATCCGACCCTCCATAGAGGTCTATGGAGTGTCCGTTCAGGTCCGCAGGTACGAGGCGGACCCTTTCACACTGGGGCGGTGCGGGTGACAGCGGTAAAACGGCGCTTTTTTTAGTGCCGCTTTACCGGTGGTATTCGGCCGCTAGCGGTTTTAACCCCCGCTAGCGGGCCCGAAAAGGGGTTTATATAGATCCACCCGCAAAACGCCACCGCAGCAGCGTTTTGCCGGCGGTATAGCCACGCTGTCCCATTGATTTCAATGGGCAGGAGTGGTTTATACACCGATCCAAAGGTGCTGCTAGCAGGCCTTTTTTTAGGCCCCTTTCACACTGGGGTGTTTTTAGGCGCTACAGCGCTAAAAATAGCATCTGAAAAATGCCCTAAAGAAGTGGCTCCATTCACTCAAGTAAGGGCTTTCACACTGGAGCGGTGCGCTGGCAGGGCATCACAAAAAGTCCTGCCAGCAGATTCTTTGGAGCGGTGAACTCACCGGTCCTCCCCATTGAAATCAATGGGGCAGCGCTGTGATACTGCCGGCAAAATGCAGCTCCAGCAGCGTTTTGCGGGTGTATTTAACCCCTTTTCGGCCACTAGCAGGGGGGTTAAAACCACCCCGCTAGCAGCCGAATAATGCCGCTAAAACAACAGTAAAGTGGTGCTAAAAATAGCGCCGCTTTACCGCAGATGCCCCCACCGCCCCAGTGTGAAAGGGGCCTTACTGTCCGGCTAGTGCACGGCTCCAGTGTGAAAGACCGATTCACACTGGAGTGAATGGAGCCACTTCTTTAGGGGGTTTGTCAGGCGCTATTTTTAGTGCCTGAAAAACGCATCAGTGTGAAAGGGGCCTTATCCTTTCACACGGACAGATAGAATTGTGCTTTTAGCTGCCTTTTCTACCGCAGCTAAATGCACACAATGCTTTCCTGTGGCCCCATTCACACACTGCATTTTTATTACACGCGGTTTGGTGCGGATAGAAAAAATATAATTGACTGCGTCCAGGAGCTCCACGCCAAATTTTAAATAAAAAACCGACATGGGTTCCCCCTCCAAGACCAGGCCGCATGCCCTCAACATGGGGGATGGGTACTTTGGGGAAGGGGGCACGCTGCGGGGCCCCCCACCGCAAAGCACCATGTTCCCATGTTGATGAGGACAAGGGCCTCTTTCTGACAACCCTGGTCGTTGGTTGTCAGGATCTGCGGGCGGGGGGCTTATCAGAATCCGGGAGCCCCTTTGATAAGGGGGCCCCCAGATCCCGGCCCCTCACCCTATGTGAATGAGTATGGAGTACATGGTACTCCTACCCATTCACCTGGGGGAGAAAAGTGTCAAGAAAAAACTACACTACACAGGTTTTTAAAGAAATTTATTAGGCAGCTCCGGGGGTCTTCTTCCGACTTCGGGGGGACCTCTTCCGCGCTCTCTGCATCTTCTCCCGGTGTCCGGTTCTTCTCCGCACTGTCCGGCCTCTTGTTCCGGTGTCCGGTATCTTCTGCTGGCCTCCCCCGCTATCTTCCTTTAGCTCTTTTGCTAGCGGGGGCCCGGTCTTCTGCCGCTGTCCGGTTCTTCTCCGATATCTTCTGCCGGCCTCCCCCGCTATCTTCTTCCAGCTCTTTTGCTAGCGGGGGCCCGGTCTTCTGCCACTGTTCGGATCTTCTGCCACTGTCCGGTTCTTCTCTGATATCTTCTGCTGGCTTCCCCCGCTATCTTCTTCCAGCTCTTTTGCTAGCGGGGGCCCGATCTTCTTCTTCTAAGTCGTCGTCTTCTCCCCTCTTCTCTTCTTCCGATGTTGACACAACGCTCTCTCCAGCTGTAATGCCGTCTGCGAGGTGTGCGACGACTTATATAGGCATGGGGCGTGGTCACCGTGTCATGTCACCGGGAGACCCCGCCTCTTATGACGGCATAGTCCCGGGGCATGATGGAACTATGCCGTCATAAGAGGCGGGGTCACCCGGTGACATCACACAGTGACAACGCCCCATGCCTATATAAGTCATCGCACACCTCGCAGACGGCATTACAGCTGGAGAGAGTGTCGTGTCAACATCGAAAGAAGAGAAGAGGAGAGAAGATGACAAAGTAGAAGAAGATCAGGCCCCCACTAGCAAAAGAGCTAGAAGAGGATAGCAGGGGAAGCCGGCAGAAGATACCGGAGAAGAACCGGACAGCGGCAAAAGATCCGGACAGCGGCAGAAGACCGGGCCCCCGCTAACAAAAGAGCTGGAAGAAGATAGCGGGGGAGGCCGGCAGAAGATACCAGAGAAGAACCGGACAGCGGCAGAAGATCCAGACAGCGGCAGAAGACCGGGCCCCTGCTAGAAAAAGAGCTGCAAGAAGATAGCGGGGGAGGCCGGCAGAAGATACTGGAGAAGAACCGGACAGCAGCAGAAGACCGGGCCCCCGCTAGCAAAAGAGCTGAAAGAAGATAGCGGACACCGGGAGAAGAGGCCGGACAGCGCAGAGAAGAACCAGACACCGGGAGAAGATGCGGAGAGTGCAGAAGAAGACCCCTGAAGTTGGAAGAAGACCCCCGGAGCTGCCTAATAAATTACTTTAAAAACCTGTAGTAGTGTGTAGTGTGTTTTTTTCTTGACACTTTTCTCCCCCAGGTGAATGGGTAGGGGTACCATGTACCCCATACTCATTCACGTAGGGTGGGGGGCCGGGATCTGGGGCCCCCTTATTAAAGGGGGCTCCTGGATTCTGATAAGCCCCCCGCCCGCAGACCCCAACAACCAACGGCCAGGGTTGACGGGAAGAGGCCCTTGTCCTCATCAACATGGGGACAAGGTGCTTTGTGGTGGGGGGCCCGCAGCATGCCCCCCCTCCCCAAAATACCCATCCCCCATGTTGAGGGCATGCCTGGTACAGTTCAGGAGGGGGGCCGCTTGCTCATCCCCACCCCCTTTCCTGACCGGCCAGGCTACATGCTTGGATAAGGGTCCTCTTATGGATTTTGGGGGACCCCCCACGCCATTTTTTTGGCATAGGGGGTTCCCCTTACAATCCGTACCAGATTGAAGGGGGAACCCATGTCGGTTTTTCTTGCGCTGCTTTAATAAGAAGATGTGTTTTTCCTATTGCAGCGAGTGCGAGATGTACCTCGCCGAGAACCAGCGCGATCACATCGCGCTGGAAACATTCTCGCGTGTAGGTACTCCTGTGTGTGCGCCGGTTCACACGCTGAATTAAGGATCTATCCAGCACACCAATTAAGGTCTGAACCAGCGCAGTGCATTCATCTTAGTAAATGACCCCCACTGTGTGCATCTTCAAAATTTGGCATTTAAAATACGTAAAAAATTATTTGTAAAAATAAAAATAGAAGGTATTTTGGGTGTTTTAGATTCTCCCTAAAACATCAATGATGTTCTTCATTTTTTTTGAACATCATTGATGTTTTCCTTTTGATGTTCTAAATTGCGATTGCACCCCATTATCTCCCCGTTGAGGATCTGGGCACTTTCACTGGTGAAATGATATTCTTCTACCACAACATCCCCATCACCTAAAAATAAATAAAAAAAAAAACACCATGTATTATAAATATGCAGGCATCCATCTATTACCTGAAGCTGTGTTCCCCCCTCCTCCTCTGCTTGGGTTTGGGGGATTTCACCTTCTACCGGAGGTGAGGAGTCCCTGGTCTCCTCTCATTTCCCGAGTCTTTTCTCCCCTATGTGAAAAAAAAGGTATACTTAGCACACAGATATTTGATGGCAGAAATAGGAATATGAAACATTGCTTGGAAGTGGGGTACAATTGTCTGTTTTAGCAAAGTTCCAAGCTAAAAACATTATCTTTTTGCCTTTCTAAAGCTGGAAAAAGGGTGTTCTGGAGTCCCACACTAGTGCTCCTGTGTCCAGATATGTAAACAGCTGCTGAGTGTCCTCTCCTTACACTGAATCAAGTTTGCATCTCATTCTAGTTACAAACCCATCTAGACAACAAAGTTTTTTTAAAAGAACTAGGCCTGAAAAAATGTTTTGAACTGCATCTGCCCAAAAGATCGTATTTTAGTGGCCGAACGAACAATGTTTCCTACGAACGATTAATGTGCCCATGAACATGAAAGTTGCCATTTTAAACTGTACAACAGTAAGTAAAAGCACATGGAGCAGCACGAATGTAATAATAAGAATAGGAGCACAGGACAAATACTTACTTTTTTGCAGCACTCTCCTGATCCTTCTATACTGATCGTGCTCCCTCAATTTCAGGTCCGACCAGCGTTTCCTCAGTTGATCGCTGTACCCCAAAATTCCTGTGTAGACTCTTCACAACTTTAGCCATGATCTTGGCCTTTCTCACATTTGGATTTTGGTAAGATCCATGCTTCCCATCATAGTCGGCCCTCTTCAAGATGTCCACCATCTCCACCATCTCTACAAAAGCCATATTTGATGCCTTAAATCTCCTGCGAGATCGGGACGTTTCTGGCTCTGGGCTTTCCTCCTCCTCGTTGCTGCTATTATCACGCACCTGCTGTGTCTCTGCCATGTGCTCTCCCACTGCGCTGAAAGAGAAGGGGCGGGGAATAGATTAGAAAGAACATCAGGGGCAGGTGGAGTTTCACGCATGCACAGTGTATATAAAGCATAACACGCGTGCGTCGTACGTACGATCTGTGAGTGGAGGAAGGAGTCGCGGAAGAGCCGATCTTGATAACAAAGGTACAATTTTTACTTGGGCCTATACTGCTTATAGATTGAGGCCTATATTGGGACAAGATTAGGAGAGTTTAGCCTGATATTAGGGTTTGTCTTGTGTTGTGTCTTGCAGATAAAATGGATGGCTTCAAAGACCATGGTTTCCTCCCAATATTCATTGATAAATACAGGGAGCTGCCCTGTCTGTGGCAGGTGAAACATCCACAATATAATAACAAATTAAAGAGGCAGGCAGCGCTGGAGAAACTGCTGGAGTTGGTGAAGCCGCAGGTCCCCACGGCAAACATCCCCTATTTAAAAGCCAAAATTGGTGGCCTGAGGAGCACTTATCTTAGGGAGCGCAAGAAGGTCCAGGATTCCATGAGATCCGGAGCTGCAGCAGATGACGTTTATGTCCCCAGGCTGTGGTACTATGAGAGACTACATTTTCTGTCAGACCAGACTGAAGTCAGGGAATCCCTCTCAACCCTACTTTCCACCCTACCTTCCATTCTTCCTTCCACCCCAGCTGAGGCTTCCGGTGTCCAACCTGGGACTTCCAGCCAGGAAGAAGTGGAGGAGCCCAGCTTGAGCCAGGTATAACATTGTTCTAAGGATTTCTTGTGCAAAAAGAAATAATGTTTACTAGATGTTATTATTGATCACTAATTGCTGATTTAATAAAGTGTTTTACATATCATTAGACAGTAGTGGCCACAAATGATTGGGACAAAAATGAAAAATGCTGGGCTCAGAATGATAGTCTTTTCTATTTATTAACATTCAATTTGCAATAGTCATGAGCTGAAAATTCTGTGTGATTGATGAACCAAAAAACTAAAACTATGTCCCTTTTTCATACACAGGAAGAAGACCTCAGCCAGGAGGAGGCTGTGGAATGTGGCAGCCAGGAGGTGGACGACCCAGTAGGAGCCTCACAGAATCCCAGGTCCCTCCCCTCCGCCTTCCAACCAAAAGACCCAGGAAGGGGAGTAACATGGAGGACTCAGCGCTCAGGCTGATTGGGGAGGCTTCTGCAGCCCTACTCGTCAAGAGGCCTTTGCCTCCATGGCTGCCACCAAAATGCAGGACATGGAGGAGGGCCAATGCCTCATGTGTGAGGAAATCATTTATATCACATTAAATAAGGGGTTGAGGGGCCAAATCACACCCAATACCCACCTGTGTGAGTTGCATTATCCTCCTCCTCCTCTTCCTGCCACACCTCCAACACCACAGCCACAGCCTGGAAGGAAGAGTGGAAGGTATACAAGAAAGTGATGGCCTGGGTTCAGTCTGGTCTGACAAAAGATGCAGGTCTTGTATGACCACAGCCTGGGGACATATATGTTATCTGCTGCTGTTCCTGATCTCTTGGACTTCTGGACCAGATTGTACTCCCTTATATATGGACTCCTCAGGCCACCAATTTTGCCTTAAAATGGTTGATGTCTGCCCTGGGGGCCAAAGGCTTCACCAATTTCAGCTGTTTCTCCAGCGTTTCTTTTCCTCTTTATTTGGTTATGACCCATAATAAAGGGTTTTTTTTTAACCACTTCAATACAGTGCACTTACACCCCCTTCCTGCCCAGACCAATTTTCAGCTTTCAGCGCTCTCACACTTTGAATGACAATTACTCAGTCATGCAAAACTGTACCCATATGAAATTTGTGTCCTTTTTTTCACACAAATAGAGCTTTCGTTTGGTGGTATTTAATAACTAGTGGGTTTTTTATTTTTTGTGAAATAAATAAAAAAGTCCGTACATTTTGTGAAAAAAATGCCTTTTTCTTTGTTTCTGTCATAAAATTTTGCAAATTAGTAATTTTTCTTCATAAATTTTGGCCAAAATTTATACTGCTACATATCTTTGGTAAACATAACCCAAATTAGTGTAAATTATTTGGTCTTTGTGAAAGTTATAGAGTCTACAAACTATGGTGCCAATCACTGAAAATTGATCACATCTGATCACACCTGATGTACTGATGGTCTATCTCATTTCTTGGGACACTAACAAGTCAGGAAAGTACAAATACCCCCTAAATGACCCCTTTTTAGAAAGTAGACATTTCAAGGTATTAAGTAAGTAGCATGGTGAATTTTTTCCCACAATTCTTTGCAAAATTAAGATTTTTTTTTTTTTTTTTTACAAAATTGTCATATTAACAGGTTATTTCTCTCTCAGAGCATATGCATACAAAAAATTACACCCCACAATACATTCTGCTACTCTTCCCGAGTATGGCGATACAACATGTGTGAGACTTTTACACAGCCTGGCCACATACAAAGGCCCAACATTGAAGTAGCATCTTCATGCGTTCTACGAGCATAAATGACACATCTCATTTCTCAACCACCATTTACACTTTTGAAGGCCCTGGAGCACCAGGACAAAAGAATTGCCCCCAAAATGACCCCATTTTGGAAAGAAAATACCCCAACGTATAATCTATGAGGCATAATGAGTCTTTTAAATGGTTCATTTTTTTCCAGAAGTTTTTGGAAAATGTGGAAAAAAATGAAAACGCATTTTTTTTACACAAAGTTGTCCATTTATCAGATATTTCCAACACATAGCATGTACGTAGCAAAGATGACACCCCAAAATACATTCTGCTACTCCTCCTGAGTATGGCGATACCACATGTGTGAGACTTTTACACAGCCTGGCCACATACAAAGGCCCAACATTGAAGTAGCATCTCCATGCGTTCTACGAGCATAAATGACACATCTCATTTCTCAACCACCTATTACACTTTTGAAGGCCCTGGAGCACCAGGACAATGGAATTGCCCCCAAAATGACCCCATTTTGGAAAGCAAACACCCCAACGTTTAATCTATGAGGCATAATGAGTCTTTTCAATGGTTCATTTTCTTCCAGAAGTTTTTGGAAAATGTGGAAAAACATGAAAACGCATTTTTTTTTACACAAAGTTGTCCATTTATCCGATATTTCCAACACATAGCATGTATGTAGCAAAGATGACACCCCTAAATACAATCTGCTACTCCTCCTGAGTATAGCGATACCACATGTGTGAGACTTTTACACAGCGTGGCCACATACAAAGGCCCAACATTGAAGTAGCACCATCAGGCGATCTACGAGCATAAATGACACATCTAATTTCTTAACCACCTATTGCATTTTTGAAGGCCCTGGAGCACCAGGACAATGTAATTGCCCCCAAAATAACCCCATTTTGGAAAGCAAATACACCAACGTATAATATATGAGGCATACTGAGTCTTTTGAACGATTCATTTTTTTTCCAGAAGTTTTTGGAAAATGTGGGAAAAAAATTAAAACGCATTTTTTTACACCAAGTTGTTCATTTATCAGATATTTACAACATATAGCATGTACATAGCAAAGATGACACCCCAAAATACATTCTGCTACTCCTCCTGAGTATGGCAATACCACATGTGTGAGACTTTTACACAGCCTGGCCACATACAGAGGCCCAACATCCAAGTAGCACCATCAGGCGTTCTAGGAGCATAAATGACATATATAATTTCCTGGCAACCTATCATTTTTGAAAACCCTTCATATTTCTAACACATAGCATGCACATACCAAGAATTACAATCCAAAATAAATTATATTGCAGAAAGGGTAAAAAAAGAGCATTACCTGTGCTTTTAGTAGTATCCACAGAGGAGAGCACTGGTCCAGGCAGCAGGCAGAGATGTGCTTAGCGACAGCAATAGTAACTATCCAGGCAGCAGGCAGGAATATTGTCTATAGTCAGCACAGCACAGTCCATAGAAATTGTCCAGGCAGAGACAGCCAGCACAGCCATAATATTGCTCCTGGTACACTGTTACCTGCAGACACCCATTATTGTACCGCTCTCCAGCCCTTCATAAACATACTGCCTCTTTCTACAGCTAATTATTTGCATAGTCCAGGTAGCGGTGTTGTCCATTTATGCGACAGGCAGAGGCATGGTGGCAGTAAGTCAGCAGCAGGCTGAGGGCCACAATCAGGTAAGACCTGTGCACGGCGGCACAGGGGTAGAGGCTTCGACCCACCCAAATCTCTATGAAGCCTCCAGACTCCAGACCTTAATCCAGAAATTCCGAAACCCGGAGAAAACAAAAAGAAATTGTTTTCTCCATCCGGAAAAACAATTCTGGAGCCCCTCACATATGTGAGACCCCTGTGTACTACAGTAGCAGGGCAACAGATCAGTCCAAGCGGTAGGCAATAGCATAGTCCATAAAACAGGCCAGGGTCAGTTCACGTGCAAGCAGTCCGAGCGGTAGGCAGTAGCGTAGTTAATAAAACAGGCCAGGGTCAGTTCACGTGGAAGCAGTCCAAACGGTAGGCAGAGGCATAGTCACAAAACAAGCCAGGGTCAGTTCACGTGGAAGCAGTCCAAACGGTAGGCAGAGGCATAGTCCAAAAACAGGCCAGGGTCAGTTCACATGGAATCAGTGGCATGGTTATTTGGGAAAAAATGGAAAATGGTCAGCACAGATGATGAAAATGGGGAAATGGTTAAAAATATGGGCTAATATTTTAGGGATGTATGATAAAGTTGGAAGCATTCACCAATGCAAAGGCCAGGTTGGGAGGGACACTGGGGACAATGGTAGCTGGTATCTTTTCTAAATCCTTTTTTGGTGCACAAGCAACATTTTTTTTGCTGTCTTCGGCCTGCTTCAGATGGTGGAAAGCTGAAGGGGAAGTGGCGCTCATGAAGTCGGCAAACAGCCTCAGAGCGCAAGTCTTCTGGGGGGGGTCTTTGGTGATAGATGAGGGACGTGACAACTTTTTCTATGAATTTTAGGAAGGGGGCAGGGCTTTCAATGGATTTGGTGTAGACTACGTAGGAATTGTAAATGGCCAAATAGATGAGATAAATTGCTACCTTCTTATACCAGAATCGGGACCTCCTTATTGACAAATAGGGCTGAATCATTTGATCATTAAAATCTACCCCCCCCCATGTAGAGATTATAATCTTGGACACGTGTTGGCTTTTCAATGGGACCTCGTCTTCTTTGTACCTCAATTGTAGTGTCGTCATGGATGGTGGACATCATGTGCACGTCCCTCTTATCCTTCCACCTCAAGGCCAGCACTTCGTTGCATCTCAATGATGCTCTTTCCCCCCTTCGCAGCTTTTTGTTCGCTAAAGATTGTGGGAAGCCCTTTCTATTTTTTCTGGAGGTTCCACAGGCCAGGGTTTTTGCAATGTATAAGTGTTTGAAAAGGGGCAGGCTCCTGTAAAAGTTGTCAACGTATATGTGATATCCTTTCTTCAGAAGTGGGTATGCCAGGTCCCATACAATCTTTCCAGTTGTGCCCATGTAGGCCGGGCACTCAGGGGACTGGAGCTGGGAATCTTTTCCTTCATATATGCGGAACGCATACAAATATCCCGTGGCTCTCTCACATAGCTTGTATAACTTTACTCCGTATCTGGCCCTTTTGCTAGGAATATATTGCTTTATTCCTAGCCGGCATGAAAAGGGTACTAGGGACTCATCGACACATATATTTTGATCGGGGACATAGAGTTCTGCAAATTGTTTGGAAAAGAAATTTATCAGTGGGCGAATCTTGTATAACTTGTCGTAATTTGGATGATTGTGGGCAGGGCACTGGGTGTTGTCGTTGAAGTGAAGAAAGCGCATTATCATCTTGTATCGGGACCTGGACTTTACGGCAGAATAAATGGGCATGTTGTGGATAGGGTTGGTGGACCAATAGGCATGTCCTTCATTTTTTTTTGTAATCCCCATGTTTATGGTGAGGCCCATAAACACTTTGAACTCCTCCAAATTCAGATCTCTCCACTCAAAAGGACAGGCATAGGATGATTGGGGGTTGTTGGCAATATATTGCTGGGCATATAAATTTGTCTGGTCCACAATAAATTGCAGCATAGTGTCGGGCAAAAACATATGAAAGAAATCAATCTCTGAGAAATTTTGGGTGTTGGTCTGCACACCTGGCAGTGCTGTGAACGGGGGAATAATTGGTGATACCGAGTTGGAAGGCAGCCATGTTGGGTTGGCAAGACCATCTGGCATGTATGTAGAGGCCCTGGCTCTTGGGGGGTGTCACACTCCAGTAGTTGGATTGGAATTTCCTGTGCTGGTACTCAGGCGTGATGTGGCAGGACTGGTACTGGGTCTGGGCATTTGTTCCTGGGGCCTATCGCCGGCGGCAGCGCTGGTACTGGGCATTTGTTCCTGGGGCCTAACGCTCGTGGCAGCGCTGGTACTGGGCCTAAGAATTTGTTCCTGGGGCCTATTGGTGGTGGCAGCGCTGGTACTGGGCCTGGGAATATAATCCTGGTTTCCAGAGTGCCGTGCCCTTTTGGGAGGTACCCATTCTTCCTCCAAATCATTTGCCGAGTCACTATTTGGTACAAATGCTGAATTTGATTCAGAATCAGAATTGGAATCTGATGAGAACTCCCCGTTGCTCTCATCGGTCATGGAGAGGATCTGGAACGCCTCCTCACTGCTGTATACTCTTTTGGACATGACCCGGTGTGACAGGTGGCAGGTGACGGTCACTGATGGGCTGTGCGATGGGTGGCAGCTGACGTTCACTGATCGGTGATGACAGTGTGACAGGCGATGGTCACTGATGGGTGACAGGCCACGGACAGTGACGGGTGATGGGTGACGGGTGATGGCTGGCGGTCACTAAAGGGTGACAGGTGATCAGTGATGGCTGATGGTTACTGATGGGTGACAGGTGATGGATAATGGGTGATGGCTGGCGGTCACTGATGGGTGACGGGTGATGGCTGGCGGTCACTGATGGGTGACGGGTGATGGCTGGCGGTCACTGATGGGTGAAGGCTGGCAGTCACTGATGGGTGACGGGTGATGGCTGGCGGTCACTGATGGGTGACGGGTGATGGCTGGCGGTCACTGATGGGTAACAGCTGGCAGTCACTGATGGGTGACGGGTGATGGCTGGTGGTCACTGATGGGTGATGGGTGATGGCTGGTGGTCACTGATGGGTGACGGGTGATGGCTAATGGTCACTGATGGGTGACAGGTGATGGCTGGCGATCACTGATGAGTGACGGGTGATGGCTGGTGGTCACTGATGGGTGATGGGTGATGGCTGGCGGTCACTGATGGGTGACGGGTGATGACTGGCGGTCACTGATGGGTGACGGGTGATGGCTGATGGGTGACGGGTGACAGGTGCACCGCTGACGGTCACTGATTTGTGACAGGTGACAGGTGCACCGCTGACGGTCACTGATGGGTGACAGGTGCACCGCAGACGGTCACTGATGGCAGTCCCTTATGTGACAGGTGCACTTTATTGGGTGACTGTGGTGACTGTTGGGTGACATGACAATTGGGGGGGCGATGGGACAGGTGTGGTGTTGGTGCAGACACTACAGAACACAGATCGGTAACTCACTGCTTCTGGCTCTTCTCTCCTCACACTGGAAACGGTGTGTGAGGAGAGAAGAGCTGGTAACAGCTAGTTACCACTCTGTGTTTACATTTATGATCGGCTGTGAATGGATCACAGCCGATCACGTGGGTAAACAGCCGGCCAATGGCTGTTTACCGGCGTCGGTGACGAGTAGTGTTCCCGGGAACACTTCGCCACCGACGTGCACGCTTGCGATCCCGCGCATGCGCAATGCACAATGGGGTGGACCTATCTGTGATCGGCCGTGACTTCATCACGGCCGATCACGTGGTAAACAGCCATGTCCAATGGCTGTTCACCCCCCTCGGTGGCGAGCGGTGTCTCCATGACACGCCGCCACTGAAGGAACAGGGATGCGTGCACACGATCACACGCATTCCCTGTTTAAATGGGAGGCCGTCATATGATGCCCTCCCTCAACGAGAGCCGAGCCGCCTGGCCGTCAATTGACAGCCGGCGGTCGGCAAGCAGTTAAATAATACTTGCCTATGTGTTTTCCTTCAAAAAGGACAGTTTATTTGTGAGCAGGCAGGTACATTTCCAAAATACAATGTGAAATGAACAAGGGACACCAAAACCAACCAATCTCCTTGAGATTCAAAAAGACAAGATAATAATGGTGTTGTGGTAACTTGACACACAAAACCCACCAAAAAAATTATAGAGATCACCAAAAAAAAAAAATTCAATAAAAAAACAGGAGATCTTGATTAAAAAAACAAACAAAAAATAATAAAAAATATAAAAACATAAAACTAAAAAAATTATTCGGTTGATCTGACGAATAAAAATATTATATTCATGAAATCACGATAAATAATAAAGAAAGAAGTTTGTGAGAACTCTGTGTGAATATGAGCAGCAAAACAACATCATTCTTCTAGCATTATAAAGAAGAAGAGAGTGCGCTGCATTAAACAATTTAAAACATTGCAACGTGACGAAAGTGCTATATCCATTACGAATGCTAGTTTTACCAGACCAAGCAATTCTGTCTCGTAATTTCTTCTGTGCATGCACGGCACTTTGTGCGTCGGAATTGGCTACACACGGTCGGAATTTACGCAAACGGATTTTGTTGTCGGAAAATTTTAGATCCAGCTCTCAAACTTTGTGTGTTGGAAATTCCGATGGAAAAAGTCAGATGGAGCCTACACAAGGTCGGACTTTTCGACAACAAGCTCCGATCGCACATTTTCCTTCGGAAAGTCCGACCATGTGTACAGGGCATAACAAGTTTTCTTCTAAGATTACCCTGTATTTGGCTCCATGCATCTTCCCATCAACTTTGACCAGCTTCCCTGTCCCTGCTGAAGAAAAGCATCCCCACAACATGATGCTGCCGCCACCATGTTACACGGTGGGGATGGTGTATTCAGGGTGATGTGCAGTGTTAGTTTTTCACCACACATAGCATTTTGCTTTTAGGCCAAAATGTTCAATTTTGTTCTCATCTGACCAGAGCACCTTCTTCCACATATTTGCTGTGTCCCCCCACATGGCTTCTCACAAACGGAAAGCAGCACTTATAATGGCTTTCTTTCAACAATGGCTTTCTTCTTGCCACTCTTTCATAAAGGCCATATTTGTGGCGTGCACAACTAATAGTTGTCCTATGGACAGATTCTCCCACCTGAGCTGTGGATCTCTGCAGCTCCTCCAGAGTTACAATGGGCCTCTTTGCTGCTTCTCTGATTAATGCTCTCCTTGCCCGGGCCTGTCAGTTTAGGTGGATGGCCATGTCTTGGTAGATTTGCAGTCGTGCCATACACTTTCCATTTTCAGATGATGGATTGAACAGTGCTCCATGAGATGTTCAAAGCTTGGGGTATTGTTTTATAACCTAACCCTTCTTTAAACTTCTCTACAACTTTATCCCTGACCTGTCTGGTGTGTTCCTTGGCCTTCATGATGTTGATTGTTTACTAAGGTTCTCTAACAAACATCAGAGGGCTTCACACAACAGCTGTATTTATACTAAGATTAAATTACACACAGGTGGGCTCTATTTACTAATTAGGTGACTTCTAAAGGCAATTGGTTGCACTAGATGTTAGGGTTGTCAGAGTAAAGGGGGCTGAATACAAATGCATGCCACACTTTTCACATATTTATTTGTAAAAAAAAAACAATGGAAAACCATTTATCATTTTCCTCCCACTACACAATTATGTGGCACTTTGTATTGATCTATTACATAAAAGCCCAATAAAATAAGTTTCAGTTTCTAGTTGTAACATGACAAAATGTGGAAAATGTTAAGGGGTGTGAATACTTTTTCAAGGGACAGTATTTCTGCTGTCTTTCCCTTTCTACACTCTTTGTAAAATGCAGATTGTGTTAGAAATGTTTCTTCCTCTTCCAGCAGTGGATGGGGAGTCTGAGCTTACACTGTGTGAGAGCTGATTAGAGGAAAGGCACACACGACCCCCCACCCCCCTCCACATAGGCAGAGGAACGAAGGAACTTGCAGAGCTGTACTGTGAATAGACAAGCTCTCTGCTTATCTACCTCCAAACTCCCTCCCTGACACAAATTTACAGCTGTTGTTATCTCGACTGTTATGTCGCATACGCACGACCGGACTCTCCGGCAGACTAGGTCCGACGGTCTTCCCGATGGACTATCGGCGGACTTCCAACAGACTTTCCGAACTAACGGACTTACCCACACACGACCGGACTTTCCGGCAGACTAGGACCGACGGTTTTCCCGAGGACTTTCGGCGGAGTTACAGCGGACTTCCGAACGAGCGGACTTGCCCACACATGGACTAAAGTCTGTTCATTTTGAACATGATGAGGTACAACGGGACTAGAAGAGGAAGTCAATCTCGCTACTTTTATCTGCGAAATTGACACCTTGCGAGCCCCATTGCAAGAGCCAGCGCAGAGCATACCAGGCCTTTAGGTCTGGTATGGATTTTAAGGGGAACCTCCTACGCCGAAAAAATGGCGTGGGGGTCCCCCCAAAATCCATACCAGACCCTTATCCGAGCACGCAGCCCAGCCGGTCAGGAAAGGGGGTGGGGATGAGCGAGCGCCCCCCCTCCTGAACCGTACCAGGCCGCATGCCCTCAACAGGGGGGGGTGGGTGCTTTGGGGAAGGGGGCACCCTGCGGCCCCCCACCCCAAAGCACCTTGTCCCCATGTTGATGAGGACAGGGGCCTCTTCCCAACAACCCTGGCCATTGGTTGTCGGGGTCTGCAGGCGGGGGGCTTATCGGAATCCGGGAGCCCCCTTTAATAAGGGGGCCCCCAGTTCCTGGCCCCCTACACTATGTGAATGAGTATGGAGTACATCGTACCCCTACCCATTCACCTGGAGGAAAAAAGTGTCAATAAAAAAACACTAGACAGGGGTCTTCTTCCGACTTCGGGGGTCTCATCCAACTTCTTCACTCTCTCCAGCCTCTTCTCCCACTCTCCGGTTCTTCTGCCGGGCTCCTCCACTATCTTCTGCTCTTTTGACGCTCTCTTGCTAGCGTTGGCCCAGTCTTCTCCGTCGTCCTGTTCCCTCTTCTCTTCTTTCAATGTTGACACGACGCTCTCTCCCACTGTAATGATGTGAGCACGGTGCGCAACGACTTATATAAGCATGGGGCATGGTCACCGGGTGATGTCACCCAGTAACCCCGCCCCTTATGATGTCACAGTCCCGGGGCATGCTGGAGAGCGTGAGTAGAACCGGAGAGCGGGAGAAGAACCGGACACCGGGAGAAGAGGTCGGAGAGAGCGGAGAAGTCAGGAGAGACCCCCGAAGTCGGAAGAAGACCCCCGGAGCTGCCTAATAAATTACTTTAAAAACCTGTCTAGTGTTTTTTTTTATTAACACTTTTTTCCCCAGGTGAATGGGTAGGGGTACGATGTACCTCATACTCATTCACATAGGGTAAGGGGCCAGGATCTGGGACCCCCCCTTATTAAAGGGGGCTCCCGGATTCCAATAAACCCCCCGCCTGCAGACCCCGACAACCAACGACCAGGGTTGTCGGGAAGAGGCCCTTGTCCTCATCAACATGGGGTCAAGGTGCTTTGGGGTGGGGAGCCACAGGGCTCCCCCCTTTCCCAAAGCACCCACCCCCGATGTTGAGGGCATGTGGCCTGGTACGGTTCAGGAGGGGGGGCGCTCACTCATCCCCATCCCCTTTCCTGACCGGCCGGGCTGCATGCTCAGATAAGGGTCTGGTATGGATTTTGGGAGGACCCCCATGCTGTTTTTTCAGTGTAGGGGGTTCCCCTTAAAATCCATACCAGACCTAAGGGACATTCTCGCCTCTTTCTCGCGCCCGCTGCAAAAGGAAAATGTGTTTTTGCTATTGCAGCGAGCGCGAGATGTACAGTACCCTGTCGCCGAGAACCAGATAGGATCGCACTGGAAACATTCTCGCGGGCAGGTGCTGTAGATGCCCTTGCGTCGTATTTGGTCCGTCGGACCAGCATACAGACGAACGGATTTTCCTATAGGAACTGGTTCCGGCGGGAAGATGTGAAACATGTTTCAAATCTAAAGTCCGTCTGATTTTGGACCGAAAAGGTCCGTCGGAAGTCAGATGAAGCCCACACATGGTCGGATTGTCCGACAGATTTGTTCCAACGCACAAGTTCGGTCAAAAAGTCCGCCCGTGTGTACAGGACATTAGAGTATATTAGACTGGCAGGAGAGGTTTATTCATGTCATTATACATTAGTGGCCATCCTTACTTTGTTTTGGGATGTGAGCCTTCAGGTCTGGTATGGATTTTAAGGGGAACCCCGCGCCAAAATTATTGGCGTGGGGTCCCTCCAAAAATACATACCAGACCCTTATCCGAGCACGCAACCTGGCAGGCTGCAGGAAAAGAGGGGGGACGAGAGAGCGCTCCCCTCTTCTGAACCGTACCAGGCCACATGCCCTCAACATTGGGAGGGTGATTTGGGGTAGCCCCCAAAACACCTTGTCCCCATGTTGATGGGGACAAGGGCCTCATTCCCACAACCCTTGCCCGATGGTTGTGGGGGTCTGCGGGCGGGGGGCTTATCGGAGTCTGGAAGCCCCCTTTAACAAGGGGACCCCCAGATCCCGGCCCTCCCCCCTGTGTGAAATGGTAAGGGGGTACGAAAGTACCCCTACCATTTCACAAAAAAAGTGTCAAAAATGTTAAAAATGACAAGAGACAGTTTTTGACAATTCCTTTATTTAAATGCTTCTTCTTTCTTCTTTCTTCTATCTTCTATCTTCTATCTTCCTTTGATTTCTTCCTCCATCTTCTTCCTCTTCTGGTTCTTCTGGTTCTTCCTCCGGTGTTCTCGTCTGGCACCTTCCTCTGCGGTGCCGGCGCCGGCGTCTTCTTCCCTTCCTCTTCTGGGCCGCTCCGCATCCAGAATGATGGGAGGCTCCCGCAGTGTGACACTTTTCATCTTCTGATGGTTCTTAAATAACGGAGGGTGGGGCCACCCAGTGACCCCGCACCCCTCTGACGCATGGGGACTTTCCTGTGGCATTCCCAGTGACGTCAGAGGGGGGCGGACAGGGAAGCCACCGTGCGTCAGAGGGGGCGGGGTCACTGGGTGGCCCCACCCTCCATTATTTAAGAACCGTCAGAAGAGGAGAAGCGTCACACAGCGGGAGCCTCCCATCATGCTGGATGCGGAGCGGCCCAGAAGACAAAGGGAAGAAGACGCCGGCGCCGTGGAGGAAGATGCCGGACGAGAACACCGGAGGAAGAACCAGAAGAACCAGAAGAAGATTAAGGAAGAAACCGAAGGAAGATAGAAGATAGAAGAAAGAAGAATCATTTAAATAAAGGAATTGTCAAAAACTGTCTCTTGTCATTTTTAACATTTTTGACACTTTTTTTGTGAAATGGTAGGGGTACTTACCATTTCACACAGGGGGGAGGGCCGGGATCTGGAAGTCCCCTGTCAGAGACGTTACCTGGTTGGGCGCCGGTGCGCGCAGGGGCGCGTTGGTGCCCGTGTTCCTGTGCGTGCTGGGGCGCGTGTTCCTGGGGGCACCGGCGTGTCTGGTCTGGCCGGCCATGGCGTGCGGGGTGGCGTCCGGGCATGCGCGCGTACGCGCGTTCACGCTAGCGCGTGTTCGCCTATGGGCATTACCGCAGTCGTGACTGGTAGTTCTGGCGTGCACGCCGGTGTTCGGGGGCGCGCTCGGGCGCGTGCGGGTGCACGGGCGCTTTGGCGAATCGGCGCGTGCACGAGCGCGGCGTTTGGCGCCAATTGCCCTATTTAAGTCTGCCTCTATTCCTGTTCGGTGCTGCCTGATCAACAGCTCTGTGCCTAAATTCCGTGATCCCCGCTATGTTCTGTATCTCTGAAGTTTTGACCTGTTGTGACCCGGCTTGCCTTTTGGACTTCCTTGACTGCTGCCTGAACCTGACCCCGGCTTGTTTGACCCTGCTTCTGCCTGCTCCCTTTGTACCTTTGCTGCCAGCCCATTGCCGACCTCTGCCTGTGTGTGACCAGCCTAATAAGCTCCTGCTCAGCATCAGTTCCAGTATTCCTGAGTGCTACCTGCTGCTTGAAAGATCACCTTTCTCCAGGATCCATACACCAGGCCCTCATACCACTCCGTACTCGTGGGCTTCCTGTCTGCTCTATCAGGGGCCCCGAGTCGGATACATAAGGGAGCCTACCCTCTGCCCAAGCGGACTCACCTGTCTGGTAAGTGAGGGACCTGACATCCCCTTGTTAAAGGAGGCTTCCAGATTCCGATAAGCCCCCCACCCGCAGACCCCCACAAACACCGGGCAAGGGTTGTGGGGATGAGGCCCTTGTCCCCATCAACATGGGGACAAGGTGTTTTGGGGGACTACCCCAAAGCACCCTCCCAATGTTGAGGGCATGTGGCCTGGTACGGTTCAGGAGGGGGAGGGACGCTCTCTCGTCCCCCCCTCTTTTCCTGCGGCCTGCCAGGTTGCGTGCTCGGATAAGGGTCTGGTATGAATTTTTGGGGAGACCCCACGCCATTTTTTAAAAAATTTTGGTGCGGGGTTCCCATGCCGTTTTTATCAATGAACTTTTATGTGTATTGTCGGACCGGCAATTCATTAATAGCCGCGAGTAGTTTTAAATGACTTTTTTTCCTTTGAAATGTCATTTTGCTGTCAGACTGTTCTAAACACGGGAAACATGCGCCCCTTTACAGGCATACTATAGACACCCCCCAGGTACAAAATTTAAAGGAATATTACACTTTTATTGTTTCACTTTAAGCATTATTAAAATCACTGCTCCCGAAAAAACGGCCGTTTTTAAAACTTTTTTTGCATTGATTCATGTCCCCTGGGGCAGGACCCGGATCCCCAAACACTTTTTATAACAATAACTTGCATATAAGCCTTTAAAATTAGCACTTTTGATTATTCATGTTCGCGCCCCATAGACTTTAACGGTGTTCGCGTGTTCGAACAAATTTTTTGCCTGGTCGCATGTTCTGGTGCGAACTGAACAGGGGGGTGTTCGGCTCATCCCTACTCCTAGGCATACCTTTTAACCTTTACCCTTAAAAACCCTTTAACCCCAGAGCATTTTAGTCCACTCTAGCATATAACTTTGAATGCCAATACACACAGACTTTAATTTTGCAGCAGCTTTTCGTGTAGGAGAGTTTTCCTCACTTTCTGATATTACATTGCAACACGCATAGTGAAAATAATGTATTTGTTCTTGAGTAGATTTTATAATATAGCACTAAGGCATTTCAGAATTGTGGGCAAAATCATGATATACTGCCCACAATTCTAAAAGGAGCTAAAAACACACCAAAACACACAATGCGTGTTTGGGTAACATCCATCGTTAATTGCACCCCAAAAACGTTAAAGAAACTAGAATTTTGTCACCCAAACAAAACTCCCAAAAAGCAAGCAAAAATGTGCTATCCAACAATGCACAAAGGTCGACTCCAAAAAAGGGTACAGGAGCTATTTTGGTGCATTTTTGGAGCATACCCTGTTTCCCTGAATATAAGACCTAGCGTGATTGTCAGTGATGGCTGCAATATAAGCCCAACCCCCATATAAACCCTAGTTAAAGTCCTTGTAGGTCTTATTTTCAGGGTAGGGCTTATTTTCGGGGAAACAGGGTAGGGCTTATTTGGGGGGTAGGGCTTATATTGCAGCCATCACCGACAATCACGCTAGGTCTTATTTTCGGGGAAACAGAGTAGGACTGTCCTACATGTGGAGCAAAAAACACGTACAAAATGGGCTCCTGCATCACTCAGATGTGAAGGCAGCCTATTAGAAGAATGAATCCCTCCTGAGCAGAGAGGATATAAAGCTACTGCACTTATTGTTTTGTGATTGCAAAAAATGCTCAATGACATTGAATTAGTGATGGACATTTAACGCTTGTGCAATAAATGTAAATGTAATTATGAGTGTCTAATGCTTTTAGTGGGTCCTGAAGGTTAACAGAGGGAGCTGCAATTTTTGTTTGTATCATTTAATTTTTTTGTCTGATATTTTTCACAACTCCCTGACAAATTTGCAGCAAATCTATTAATAAATATTCCTCATCTGAAAAAGTTCCATCAGCCCTGAAACTGGCAGAGGCAATGATTCTCAAAACTTATTTCCTTGACAGTTGCCATTCGAAAACCTGAACAGAAAAGCATATTGCGTAATTGAAAAATGAATTGTAGAATAATTGAAATTGACAACGATAACAGGATATCATTGCTTTGTAGAATTCCTATTTTTAGAAACTAAGAATATTTGCTTTGAATTGAAAGCCCCGGCAGTGATTTTTTATTTTAAATTGTAGATGTTAAGCTAGTGCTCTGTGTTTATATGTTTACCTATGCTCAGTAGGCAGCTTTCAATTCATATTATTCATATACTTTACTGAGTTTGGCTGCTGCTTCCAGCATTCTCTTGCCTGGAACTGGCTGCCTAGTACACTTATGTGGAAAATGTGTTTCAAACCATTAAATGTACTCTATGGATTTTCCACTTGATATAGCTCATTATGAGGTTTTATTTGGTTTGCCAGTTTCGCATTTAGATTTTATATATATCATTCAGACATTAACTCCGAAAGTGGCCCATTGTATTAAGTGACTGATTCTTGCACTATGATCATTTTATACATGAATGATTGCATAAGTTGCATTCGATTAAATTCATTTACAAAGGAGTTGCATAGCTCATATTCTGTACATTCACTGTAAAATACAAAAGCTGTTGTGCTTTATAAATGGAAACTAGACAAGCAAAGTGTATTTAAACAGTCCATCTTGTAAACAATAAAAATAAAATGAAAGCAGATTTTTTGTATGTACAGTGTGTTTCTAAGTGAGTTTGTAATGATAGTATACTGTATATTTGTTTAACAAACATTATATTTTAATAATATATATGTATGTTCAAAGTAATAGCCTCAAAATGTTAATTTCCTCATCTTTAGCCTGCACAACAGAAAGCAAATATTGTATAATATTTAGAGGAACTCCAGGCAAACAGCCTAAAGCTGAACTCAAGGTGTGATCTTAATTGTATACTTATCTTGGTCTAGATTGGACCTATGTAAGATTGCATACTTCATACCCGAGAGACAGCTAGAGAAGCCAAAAATCACTGTAGTAATCTGCACACTAGGGATGAGCTTCGTGTTCGAGTCAAACGCATGTTTGACTCGAACATCGGCTGTTCGGTCGTTCGCCGAATTGCGAACGATATGGGCCGTTCGCGCCAAATTCGTGTGGCGCGTCACGGCCCATAATTCACTGCGGCATCGCAGTGCATTGCTGGCTGATGATTGGCCAAGCATGCACTATGAACGCATGCTTGGCCAATCACAGCGCCGTCAGTAGAGAGAGCTGTAATTGGCCAAAGCCAGGGTGGCTTTGGCCAATTATGGCTCAGGGGATTTAGTACACGCCCCACACTATATAAGGCCGCCTGCACGGCGGCCCTGTGTAGTGTGTGTTCCGGCGTTCATAGATAGAGAGAGAGAGAGACAGTGTCATTTGATTTGAGTTAGATAGATTAGGCAGAACAGTCAGTCAGTTAGCTGCACTTACAGTGTATTGTGTATATATATGCATCCCAGGTGTTGCATATATATATATACACTGTATTCAGTTTAGCTAGATCCGTTCCTGTTATCTTCTATCTAGACTATTTACATTTAGTGCAGTGCGTCCTGCTCACAGTGTTCAGCTAGATCCGTTCCTGCTATTTACATTTAGTGCAGTGCGTCCTGCTCACAGTGTTCAGCTAGATCCGTTCCTGCTATTTACATTTAGTGCAGTGCGTCCTGCTCACAGTGTTCAGCTAGATCCGTTCCTGCTATTTACATTTAGTGCAGTGCGTCCTGCTCACAGTGTTCAGCTAGATCCGTTCCTGTTATTTACATTTAGTGCAGTGCGTCCTGCTCACAGTGTTCAGCTAGATCCGTTCCTGCTATTTACATTTAGTGCAGTGCGTCCTGCTCACAGTGTTCAGCTAGATCCGTTCCTGCTATTTACATTTAGTGCAGTGCGTCCTGCTCACAGTGTTCAGCTAGATCCGTTCCTGCTATTTACATTTAGTGCAGTGCGTCCTGCTCACAGTGTTCAGCTAGATCCGTTCCTGTTATTTACATTTAGTGCAGTGCGTCCTGCTCACAGTGTTCAGCTAGATCCGTTCCTGCTATTTACATTTAGTGCAGTGCGTCCTGCTCACAGTGTTCAGCTAGATCCGTTCCTGCTATTTATATTTAGTGCAGTGCGTCCTGCTCACAGTGTTCAGCTAGATCCGTTCCTGTTATTTACATTTAGTGCAGTGCGTCCTGCTCACAGTGTTCAGCTAGATCCGTTCCTGCTATTTACATTTAGTGCAGTGCGTCCTGCTCACAGTGTTCAGCTAGATCCGTTCCTGCTATTTACATTTAGTGCAGTGCGTCCTGCTCACAGTGTTCATCTAGATCCGTTCCTGTTATTGACATTTAGTGCAGTGCGTCCTGCTCACAGTGTTCAGCTAGATCCGTTCCTGCTATTTACATTTAGTGCAGTGCGTCCTGCTCACAGTGTTCAGCTAGATCCATTCCTGCTATTTACATTTAGTGCAGTGCGTCCTGCTCACAGTGTTCAGCTAGATCCGTTCCTGTTATTTACATTTAGTGCAGTGCGTCCTGCTCACAGTGTTCAGCTAGATCCGTTCCTGCTATTTACATTTAGTGCAGTGCGTCCTGCTCACAGTGTTCAGCTAGATCCGTTCCTGCTATTTACATTTAGTGCAGTGCGTCCTGCTCACAGTGTTCAGCTAGATCCGTTCCTGTTATCTTCCTACTGACAGGCAGGCTTGTCTGGTTACAGTATATAAAGCTACCTGAAGAAAATGACAGGTGTTCTATCCCAGCTTAGTGCAGCTACAGGCCATTAGTATGTCTGGAAGGCCAAGAAGGAGAGGCAGACAGTCACAAGCCAATAAGAGAGGGCAAGCAGGCTCTGTGTCTAGTGCTGGTCGTGGAGACGGTGCATCCTCATCAGCACGTGGCCATGGGACACGCTTGGCCTTTTTTTCGGCAGCTGGCCGTGTTGAGCCGCAACATGCGGAAGACTTGGTCGAGTGGATGACCAAGCCGTCCTCATCCTCCTCATCCTCTCTCACCCATGCCCAGGGTGCTTTGTCTGGCAAAGCAGTGGCCTCTTCCCTCAGCTCAATGTCATCAGTGACTCCTTCCCTAGCTCCACCATGTCCTCCTGAGGATTCCCTCGAACTGTTTGACCACAGTGTTGGGTACATGCTCCAGGAGGATGCCCAGCGTTTGGAAGGCTCTGATGATGATACTGAGCTCGATGAAGGCAGTAACATGAGCACGGACAGAGGGGGTGCCCAAGAAGGACAGCAATCTGGCAGTCATGCTCCCCCTGCTGCAGCATACTGCCAGGTTTGCTCCAGTGATGAGGAGGGAGGGGATGATTAGGTCACTGACTCAACGTGGGTGCCTGATAGGAGAGAGGAGGAGGAGGAGGAGGAGGAGGAGGAGGAGGCGGCACATCACCAACGAGGCAGGATGCCCTCCAGGGTCCAGCCTAAGGGCAGCACATTGACTGCATCACACCCCAAAGCACCACATGTGCAGGGCGCTGCAGTCTCTGCGCGTTATTCAAAAAGTTCTTTGGTGTGGGCCTTTTTTGAGACAAGTGCATCAGATCGCACCGCTGCTATTTGCAACATATGTCTCAAGCATATCTCGCGTGGCCAAAACATCTCCCCCTTGGGTACCACATGCTTGACCAGACATATGTTGACCTGCCATGCAGTTCGTTGGCAAGCGTATCTAAAAGACCCACACCAAAGAACAAAGAGGATCTCTCCTTGCTCCTCATCAGCTGAGATTTCCAACCCCACTAGACCTTCAGTCCTCTCTGAGACCTGCAGTGAGAGGAATGAAGGTGTAGAATTAGGTGTGTCACAGCCAAGTACTTGTGGGCAATCTGCTTTTGGTACACCGACGTCAGATTGTACCAGGCAAATTTCCCTGCCCCAGCTGCTGCACCGCCGAAAGAAGTTTGCTCCCAGCCATCCACATGCCCAGCGGTTGAATGCTAGCTTGGCAAAATTGCTAGCACTTCAACTGCTGCCTTTTCAGTTGGTAGACTCTGCCCCCTTCCGTGAGTTTGTGGAATGTGCGGTTCCTCAGTGGCAGGTACCCAAACGCCACTTTTTCTCACGGAAGGCGATTCCGGCTCTCTACCGGCATGTGGAAGGCAATGTCCATGCCTCGCTGGACAGGGCGGTCAGCGGTAAGGTGCATATTACCGCTGACTCATGGTCCAGCAGGCATGGACAGGGACGTTACCTAAGTTTCACGGCGCATTGGGTGACTCTGCTGGCAGCTGGGAAGGATGCAGGACAAGGTGCAGTAGTGTTGGAGGTTGTTCCGCCACCACGCCTCCAAAATGCTGATTGTGACACACCTCTCTCCTCCACCCCCTCCTCTTCTTCTTCCTCCATGGCCTCTTCCTCGGAACCAGCGGTGCTCCGTAGGCGTTCAAGGGGCTACGCAAGTACGCAGGCCAAAAGATGCCATGCGGTGCTTGAGCTGGTGTGCTTGGGGGACAGGAGCCACACTGGGGCAGAGGTTCTGTCAGCTCTGCAGGGGCAGGTTCAGAGGTGGTTGACGCCACGCCAACTTAAGGCAGGAATGGTGGTTTGCGACAATGGCACCAACCTCCTCTCTGCCCTCCGACAGGGACAAATGACCCATGTGCCCTGTTTGGCTCACGTCCTTAACTTGGTGGTGCAGCAGTTCTTGGGCAGGTACCCGGGCTTACAGGATGTCCTGAGGCAGGCCAGGAAAGTCTGTGTGCATTTCCGCCGGTCATATAATGCCAGTGCTCGGCTGACGGACCTCCAAAAGGAGTTTAACCTGCCCAAGAACCGCCTAATCTGTGACATGCCCACCAGGTGGAACTCAATGTTGGCCATGCTGCAGCGGCTGCACACGCAGCAGAGGGCCATCAATGAGTACCTGTGCGACTATGGCACCAGGACAGGGTCAGGGGAGCTTGGTTTTTTTTCCCCACGCCAGTGGGCCATGATCAGGGATGCATGCACTGTCCTGTCACCATTCGAGGAGGCCACGAGGATGGTGAGCACTGACAGTGCATGCATCAGTGACACTGTCCCCCTTGTCCACCTGTTGGAGCACACGCTGCGTGGAATAATGGACAGGGCACTTGAGGCAGAACAGAGGCAGGAAGAGGAGGACTTCCTTAGCTCTCAAGGCCCCCTTTATCCAGACAGTGTTCCTGCGTGCCCGCCGATCACACAGGAAGAGGACGAGGAGGAGGAGGAGGAGGAGGAAGATTGTGTCAGTATGGAGGTGGAGCCTGGCACTCAGCATCAGCAGCAGTCTTTAAGGGATCAGTCCCAAGGAACACATGGACTTGTACGTGGCTGGGAGGAGGTGGCTGCGGACGTTGTTGTCCTTAGTGACCCAGAGGACTCCGGACCGAATGCCTCAGCAAACCTACGCTGCATGGCCTCCCTGATCCTGCAAAGCCTGCGTAAGGATCCTCGTATTCGTGGTATCAAGGAGAAGGACCAATACTGGCTGGCAACCCTCCTTAATCCACGTTACAAGGGTAAGGTTGCGGACCTTATCTTGCCATCGCAGAGGGAGCAGAGGATGAAACATCTTCGGGAGGCCTTGCAGAAAGGTCTGTGCAACGCGTTCCCAGAGACTGGGAGGTTACAAACTCCTGTTTCTGGACAACGTGTTGCTGAGGCTTCGGTCAGTCAAAGAAGGAGCGGTGGAGAAGGTGGCCGTCTGACCGATGCGTTCAGACAATTTTTTGGTCCGCAGCCCCAAGGTATGATCGGTTCCAGCAACCATCGCCAGCGTCTGTTTTACATGGTGCAGGAATACCTAGGGGCAAGATCAGACTTGGACACCTTTCCCACCGAAAATCCTCTGGGTTACTGGGTCTTGAGGATGGATCACTGGCCAGAGCTTGCACAGTATGCAATTGAGCTACTGGCCTGTCCTGCATCCAGCGTTCTTTCGGAACGCACATTCAGTGCTGCTGGAGGCGTGGTAACCGATCACAGGGTGCGTCTGTCCACCGACTCGGTCGATCGGCTGACCTTCATAAAAATGAATCAGTCTTGGATCACCACCAGCTACCAAGCACCTGATGCTGATGTAACCGAATAATTTTTTTTGAAATCTCAGATCCCTTCAAAGACTGCCTATGCTGATGCTGAGTGACTATCCCTGAGTAATTATCCTCTTCCTCCTCAATCATCACGCTGATAGCTTGTAAGAACATTTTTGGTTCTGGGCGCCACCACCAGTGCCTAAGGCACAATTTTTCAGCCCCTGTTTAACAGGGGCGTGTAATTACAATTTTTGATGTAATACTTTGCAGCAGGGCTCGTTCCTGCATTCCAACTAGAGTGTCTGTGAGGGGTTGCAGTGTTGTGGCACCAGCACCAGTGCCTAAGGCCCAATTTTTCTGCCCCTGTCTAACAGGGGCGTGTAATTACAATTTTTGATGCAATACTTTGCAGCAGGGCTCGTTCCTGCGTTCCAACTAGAGTGTCTGTGAGGGGTTGCAGTGTTGTGGCACCAGCACCAGTGCCTAAGGCCCAATTTTTCTGCCCCTGTCTAACAGGGGCGTGTAATTACAATTTTTTTTTTTTTTTTTTTTTTTTTAAGAATGATTTTTATTGAAATTTAACATGCGTACAAATTAAGAAGATACATCAGGTTTCTTCAACCGAAGTTGATTAGTGATACAAAGAAAAAAAAATGATACAGACATAGTGAATATGAGTCCACATATAATACCACTTGTAATTTCCAGTAAATGTATTGTTGTCAATGTTATTAACAACAGTGTTGGTATACTATGCTGTCTTTGTAAAACATAGGTTAGTAACTTATCTTTAAGGAATATGTGATACTTAATTAAACTTGTTCCTTGTTTTATAGTAACCCGTTGAGGTAAAGACTAAGGTGTTAAAACAAAACACCATTAGTGCAAAAACGGTTAAGAAATAAAGGAAGAAGAAAAGCAAAACTAAATAAAAAAAGAAAAGAAAGGAAGTAAAGGGTTATCTTACGTGGATGTCCCACTACATGTAACAGATTATACATAGCTTTGGTACAGTATGTTCCATATATTCCAATTGGACGTGTACTTTGCTTGAGTGCCATCTTTGATTGCCATTATTTTTTCATACTCAGAAATTATATTGATTTTTGTTTTCAGTTCTCTTACGCTTGGGATTTCATTGGACTTCCATCTGCTCACCAATAAGGACCTGGCAGCAAATAGAATATGCATCGCTATTGATCTGACTAGTATTGGGTAGTCTACCATGTTTATACTTAAAATTGCTTTCTCAGCTGAAGGTGTGGTGAAAACACCTGTGGTTTTCGCTATTAATTTGAATATTTCTGACCAAAAGCTTCTAATATGCTGGCATGACCAGAGCATGTGGACCAGGGTTCCCACCTGCCCGCACCCTCTCCAGCACAGGTTAGAATTTTCACTGGAGAATTTTGCCATCATGTATGGCGTGTAATGCCATCTTGCTAATAATTTTGCCGCCAGTTCCTCATAGTTGGAGCACCTCGAGAATCTGCGGTTACACTGGAATGCTAGTGACCATTGTTTATCAGTGAATTTTTGGCCCAGTTCTGTCTCCCATCTATTTAGAGTGTTGAATTTTGTGAATGTTCTTTTATCATGGATTAGGGCATACATCTGGGATATGCCTTTTGCTTTAAGGTTGGAGGATTGAAGAAATTTCCATGCTTGTGTTGGGATTTGAGAGTCAGATACTTTCCATGTCTTAAACCATGAAACTATCTGTAGGTGTGTCAAGAATTCTGAAGGGTTTAGGTTGAATCTTTCCTGCAGTACATCAAAAGGAGCTACACTGCCTGTACATGTTATGTCTTCCAGTAATAGAATGTTTACTTTGTGCCATTGTGTCAAGGAGATATTCGGGATCAGCCAGTAAAGTGCTTCAAGTGGGATAGGAATTTCCGTGTGGCTTACTTTGGGATTGGTGAACTTTTTTAGATGGGACCATGCCTGTAGAGTGGCCTGTATAGTGGGATGGTTAATTTGAGCTACGATTGGATGTATGTTGTGTGCTAGTATAAGTGATTGAAGGGATCTGGGGTAAATCCAGTTTTGTTCTAGTTGGCACCAATGTTTTGTCTCTTTTTGGCTAAACCAGTTTCTCAGTTGATCTAGAATTGCTGCAGCGTGATAGTCTTTTAAATTTGGAATTCCTAGTCCTCCCACCTCTTTGTGTTTCCCTTGCATTTGGGCTGGGAATCTAGTTCTTTTGCCTTCCCAGATAAAGTTTGTCATTTGTGTTTGCATAGCCTTGAAGAAGGGGGTTGGGATAGGTATTGGGAGGGCCCTGAAGAGGTACATTAGTTTTGGTAAAAGTAGCATTTTATATGCTGCTAGGCGGCCATGCCATGAAAGGTGAAGTTTCTGATATTTAAGAATATCTTTTTTGAAGTCATTCAATAAAGGTTGGTAGTTGAGTTGGAATAGTTTGGCTACGGGTGTTGTTAGTTGTAATCCTAGGTAGGAGATAGAATCTGTGGACCATGGGTATGGGAAGTCTTTTTGCATGGTTGATTTAGTGGTTTTGTCAATTGCAAATCCTAAAATACTGGATTTGGAGGCATTAACTTTATAATATGCTACTTTGCTGAATTGTGTTAGTGTCGCGTGTGCTGCTTTTAATGATTTGTACGGGTCAGATAGTGTTAAGATAATGTCATCTGCGAATAATGATATTTTGTGTTCATTATCTTGGGATGGGATGCCTCTGATCATTGTGTTATTTCTAATTGTTTCTGCCAGTGGTTCCATAATCAATGCGAAGATTAAGGGTGACAATGGGCACCCCTGTCTTGTCCCATTTGTTATTTGAAAATTTCTGGAGAACAAACCTTCAGTGAAAACATATGCTGATGGGGATGAGTACAGGGCTAGAATTGCCTGCTGGATTGGGCCTATCAGACCGAATTTCTCTAGTACCCTGGCCAAATATCTCCATTGAACTCTATCAAAGGCCTTCTCCGCATCCAAAGTAAGGAGCAGAGAAGGCCTTCGAGATTCCTCCGCAAGATGAATTATATTTACCATTCTCCTAGTAGCGTCATTCGTTTGCCTGCCTGATACAAAACCCACTTGGTCTTGGTTGACGAGAACTGGTAATAACAATGACAATCTATTGGCTATAATCTTAGCGTATAATTTCACATCCACATTCAACAAAGAGATGGGTCTGAAATTTTGTGGAGCAGAGAAGTCCTTACCGGGTTTTGGCAGCGTTATAATAGTAGCAGTTAACATATCTTTTGGGAACGAGGCATTGGACATTGCGGCATCAAAGACCTGCTTTAGGTAAGGGGATAATTCCGTTTGAAACAGTTGATAATATTCAGATGAATAGCCATCTGGTCCTGGTGACTTACCATGAGGCATGTTTTTAATTGTTTTCTCAATTTCATGGGTAGTAAAGGGTAAGTTTAGTTTAATAAGTGCTGGTTGTGGGACTTTTGGAAGGTTTATGGCTTCCAGAAAATCTGAGATCAGATTGTCTGAAGGTTGGGGTGTGTTAGGGTCGTCCTTGAGATTGTATAATGCCTCATAGTAGTCACAGAAAGCGTCTGCTATTTCTTTGGGGTTAAAGACTTTTTTTTTAGATTTAGGGTTCTCTATGTACGGAATTCTTTGTTTTGCCATTTTTTCTTTTAATTGGTTTGCCAGCAGTTTCCCCGCCTTGTTGCTGCAGTGGTAGTTTTGTGCTTTTAAGGTGCGAAGGCGGTTCTCCTGCTGAGAGACCAGGGTGGTTCTTAGTTCTTGTCTGGCATAAAATAGTAAGTCTCTTGTCTTTTGGGTAGAGTTTTGTTTGTTGGATGATTCTAGGGACTTTATTTTATTTAGCAGGTCATTGACCCTCGCCGCCCTCTGCCTCTTGGCCCTAGCGCTTAGTTGTATTAAAAGTCCTCTCATGACCACCTTATGAGTGTTCCACAGCGTGAAAGGGTCAGATACCGAAGGAGCATTAATTTCAAAAAATTCTTTTAGTGAACTTCTAAGTGATTTAAGATTTTCTGGTTTGGACATAGTAAAAATGTCGTTCCGCCATCTATTCGCTCCTGTCTCGGCATTTCTCCCTCCCACGTTAATGGAAACTGGAGCATGATCAGACCAGGATATAATATCAATGTCTGATTTTACAATTTTCTGCAATAAAAATTTGTCTACCAAAAATAAATCTATGCGCGAGTAGGTGTTATGCACATTAGAAAAAAAAGTAAAATCCTTCTCTGAAGAATGTTGGCATCTCCATACGTCGAATAGTTCCGATGTGTTGATAAATTTTTCCAGTGTTGTTCTTCGGTAAGTCACTTGTTTAGGGTTTGTGCAGTCAATGGTTTTGTCAGGTACTGCGTTGAAATCTCCGCACAAGATTACATGACCCTGTTTCAGGGATTCTACTTTTTTCCAAATTTTTTTAAGGAATCGCAATTGGTTGTTGTTTGGCAGGTATATGTTAACCAGAGTGTACTTTACTGCAGAGATTTCGCATACTAGTATGATATACCTGCCTGAAGTGTCCAGATGAGTTGTGATTTCTGAGAATGAGATATTGTCTCCTATGGCAATTGCTACTCCTCCTTTTTTCTTTGGGCCGTTTGCTGTAAAAACTTTGGGAAATCTGTGATTACTGAATGCTGGGCGTTTGTCTGCTATAAAGTGTGTCTCTTGAAAACATATGATGTCACTTTTTAGCCTTGACGCTTCCTTCCAGGCCATTTGTCGTTTATGAGGGCTATTTAAACCTTTAACGTTTAAAAATGTGATAGTAAAAGACATTCTGCTGTTTTTGTGCGTCGTACCTTTTAGTGGAGTGGGTGATGTAGGAAGACAGTGGGTTGATTTGATGTTGTTGGTTATCCTCGTGGTGGAGACGGTGCGGCAAGGGTCCCTGGAGTTCTGGTATATCTGTTCTATGTGTCCGACCGTTTGTTCCTGTAGATAAGAGAAAATAGAAAAAAAACAAAAAGAGAGAGAGAAGAAAAAAAAATGCAAGAAGGATAGAGTAACCAAACCAAGCAATAAAAAGAGCGATCCCGTAAGGAATCTGTACGGATATTATTCCGTTTTTAATTCGGGGGGTAAAGCAACAATGGCTAAGTGGCTGTTCCTGGGCCAATTGGGGTTCCTCGTTGTTAATTTAGTTGGATTTCAGCCCGTTTCTGTGTCAGAACTGGCTCGGGTGGATGAGGGTGAGTGTTGTTTGTCATATCCGTTGTTGCTTGGATCAATGAGTTGCCATTCTCTCAGGAGATAGATTCCTTCTTTAATATTTGTGATCACTTGTGATTTGCCTTCTTTTGTGATTAGAAGCTTTGCTGGATACAGCCATCTGTACTGGATGTGATGGTTGTTTAGTGGTTTAGTTATAGTTGCAAGCTGTCTTCGCTGTTGCATGGTGAATGCAGACAAGTCAGCATAGAAGGAGAGATCCTGTAGCTCTTGTGGAAGGTTTTCTCTTCTTCTGACTAACATCATAAACTGATCTTTTATATGATAAAAGTGGATTCTCACTATTGTATCTCTGGGGAGATGTTCCGGGATATTTCTGGGTCTTGGAAGGCGGTGAATCCGATCGATGATCAGATCCTCCAGGGGCGTTTCTGGGAGCGCGGTTTTCATTATGTTTGTGAAGTATTCTTTTAGGTCTGGGGGCTTGATCGATTCGGGTATCCCCCGGATTTTGACATTGTTACGTCTTGATCTGTCTTCCAAATCCGCTAATTTTGTTTTAATGGCGTGGATTTCATCATCCCTGTCATTATGTGCATCTACTAGGTCATTGAAGGTAGATGTAAATTCTCCCATCTTTGACTCTATGTGAGTTACTCTGGAATCTACTGCTGCCACCTCTGTTTTGAATTGCTGTGTGAATGCTAGCATGTCAGCATGTAGTGTAGAGCGCAGGGACACCAGCATGTCCTTGAGCGTTGTGTCCATAACTGGCTGGTTTTGTGTGGGAAAGTCAATAATGGAGTCCTGTAGTTCTCTTGTATCATCAAGGGAGGACTCAAAGCCACTGATGTCCGCTGTCTCCGCAGAAACTGAGGACATTTTCAACTTGCTTTTTGCAGGGCTAGATGATGCCGATGGGGGTGGTGGGTACTGACCTTGTCCCTTGGGAGGGTTAGTGGATGTGTGGCTGGTTCCCTGTCTCCCGTGCTGGCTCCTCTGTGTGCCGGAGCTGAGGCCGCGCATATCGTCTGCATGTCTGCCGGCTCCATCTTGGACAGGGAGACGGCGCGGCTGTATGAGGAAATCAGTCATCTTCCCTGGTCTTGTCGTGCCTTTTCTTTTGCGGGAAGGCATCCGGAAATGTTGCCGGTTTGTACCCGGTATCTTGTGAAGTTAGATGGGGCTTTTAGTCGCTGTATTCTCCCGTTATAGCCCAGGATAGTGCGGAGCTAGTCTACCATGCGTCTATCGCTTCCGCCGGCTAGCCACGCCCCCGTAATTACAATTTTTGATGCAATACTTTGCAGCAGGGCTCATTCCTGCGTTCCAACTAGAGTGTCTGTGAGGGGTTGCAGTGTTGTGGCACCAGCACCAGTGCCTAAGGCCCAATTTTTCTGCCCCTGTCTAACAGGGGCGTGTAATTACAATTTTTGAAGCAATACTTTGCAGCAGGGCTCATTCCTGCGTTCCAACTAGAGTGTCTGTGAGGGGTTGCAGTGTTGTGGCACCAGCACCAGTGCCTAAGGCCTAATTTTTCAGCTCCTGTTCAACAGGGGCATGTAATTACAATTCTTGATCTAATATTTCACAGCAGGGCCCTGTGAGGGCTTACAGTGTTGTGGCCACAGCAACACCTAAGGCCCAAATTTCTGCTGAGTATATAGGGCAGGACCCTACTTTCAAACATCTAACTTACAAACGACTCCTACTTGCAAACGGAAGGAGACAATAGGAAGTGAGATGAAATCTACCCCTAGGAAGGGAAATTCTCTCCCGTAAGAGTTAATATGGGAAAACAATTTCTCCTTTCCACTGATGCTTTCCAATCCTTGTTCCACAAAAAAACCCAACTTTTCAAAAAACATTTTTCATTGGGACAAAAAAGTGAGGTGAAATCTTCTGAAAAGGAGGAAAGACAGCAAAACAAATGTCACAGGGGTGATAACCCTTCCCTATGTTTTCCAAAAAGCTTAGAAAAGATTTTTTGGCTGGAGCTAAACACGTTAAAAATGTTCAAAATTAGAAACAGATACTACTTATCAACAAACCTACAGTCCCTGTCTTGTTTGCACCGCCTGTATACTGCTGTTCAGAGTATATAGGGCCTGGTGGCCCCACACCTTTCCTTATTTTAATTTGGGTGCGGGGTTCCCCTTAATATCCATACAAGACCCAAAGGGCCTGGTAATGGACTGGGGGGTACCCATGCCGTTTGTCTCACTGATTTTCATCCATATTGGCATGACCCGACATGACATTAAACCCGCAAGCAGTTTTAAATGAGATTTTTTCCTTTAAAAATGACATTTGGTGCAGGGACTGTTCTAAACATGGGAAACACGCGTCACTTTACAGGCATACTATAGACACCCCCCAGGTACGATATTTAAAGGAATATTTCACTTTTTTTTTTTTTACTTTAAGCATCATTAAAATCACTGCTCCCGAAAAAACGGCCGTTTTTAAAAGTTTTTTTTGCATTGATACATGTCCCCTGGGGTAGGACCCGGGTCCCCAAACCCTTTTTAGGACAATACCATGCAAATTAGCCTTTAAAATGAGCACTTTTGATTTCGAACGTTCGAGTCCCATAGACGTCAGTGGGGTTCTAACGTTCGTGCGAACTTTCGGTCCGTTCGCGGGTTCTGGTGCCGTGTTCGGCTCATCCCTACTGCACACTGACCACAGGGTTGCTTGCTTGGCACTGTCGCCAGTTTATATTTTAAAAAATTGAACAAAAGTGATCCTAGTATAATAAGAAAACCCACTGTATTCATTGAAAAAAATACAAGGTATTCTGTGAATGGCAGCAGTACTGAGCAAGCAAAGCCCCTGTTGTCAGTGTGCAGAGAGTAATCTGCTCGGCACGAGAGCTTGAAGATTGTGGCTATCACTGTAGTAGTGCCGACTACTATAGAGATTGTAAGCTTCCTACGTGATTCCTGAGGTTTGGACTATGCATATGTCTCTTGGTCCAAGCTATACCAATAAAAGTATGCAATACAGATCATACCTGGAGTTCATCTTTAATAGACGGTTGAAATAGGATTTGTAATTCTTCATAGGTCATCTTATGATTTACACCCCTCTTTCATCTGCACAGCCACACAGGTAACACATCTATTGCCCTGATCCAGAAATTCACCTTCTTATCATGGCAAAGAATTTGTATTTTCAGTAAACACTTAACTCTAGAAAGTAGTAGAGCTAAACCAGGAAACAGAGGAATGATAATACTGACTAGCAGACACAAGTCATTAATCGGGTATATATTTATTTCAACTGCATATTTACCTGCTTCTAATTGTATTGAAACGTATGTATTATATTTTCCTACACTGCAAAAACGGCTGGCAACAGTAAGCCAAACACATGAGCTATAAATGTAATTTTCAGGGGAGTTCATATTGTACTTGGAATTTATTTTAGTGTAATGTTTAGAAACATGAAAGCATTGAGGCATTCTCAGGACTTGACAAGACATACAAGCAACCATAAAACAATTAAATGTGTGTCCAAAATTTTGGAGAACACAGACCCTTTTTTCACAGCAAGAAAGGTGTGCTGCACCCATTGAAATGTCAAATACATATTAACATGTTCAATTGTACCTTGTGCCTTTTTTTAAGCCCCGTGAATGCTTCTATGCTTAAGCTTTCATTTGTATTATCTTAGCTGTACATATTTATATACCTATAAATATTGTAAAGGGGACATGCTCAACTGGTATTTTCAGTAGTGAACCATGCATAAGAGAAGAACACCAAGGGACAGTCCAAGCAGATTTGTTCTGTAGTTTTATTAAGGAAGGGTTTTGTACAATCCATAGCATAAAAGAAACAAAACATCTGCTTAACTGGGCTACTACCTAAACTCAGGTCTATTCTTGACTAACAGGATGTCCTCTACTGGGGTTCCCAAAACAAACATCTAGCACTATATAGTTTTTTAGTGTTATTTCAATACTCAGCCTTTTCACACAGCAGCGAGCTTCCATAGCAGAGAGAGCGAGAGAGCCCTGAGCATTAGTCAGCATATATATATAAAGATCTGTGGACAGCTGAGACTAATAAGTAGGGGTAAGATTAAGGTTTGATCTGAACACAAGTTCGCAAATTCGGACAGAGCCTTTGTTTTTCCGGTGTTTGGATTAATGCCCAAAAATTTACCCATTCAGTGGGAACTTGTCAGAAATCATGATTCAGACCGAGACAGAAGTTGAGTTAAATCACACTTGTTTAATAATATTCTCTGCTATGCTGGTGGGTGAAGGCACCCCCGAGTCCTTAACAACCAGTGACATCACCAGTGATACCATATGTGCAAAGGAGCTTGGGATAGTTTAAAGAAAATGTCATGAGGGTTACCCCCCTCAATTCATACAAGGCACGTCACATCTGGCAAGAATTTTAAGGGGGAACCCATGCAAAAAATAATGGCATGAGGTCCTGCCAAGTTCTATATCAGGACCTTCAGATCTTATATTGGTTTTAGGTTTTAATGTCACACAAATATCAATAAAAAAGCACTGAGTCCCCCCCCAAAAAAATCCATACCAGATCCTTATCTGAGAATTCAGGCTGGAAGTTCAGTACAGATGGGGATAAACATTCCCCCCTCCCCTAAACCTTACCAAGCCACTTGTCCTCAAAATGGGAGATACCTTGTCGGGAGGGACATTTATGGCAAAGCACCTTGCCTCCATGTTTATGAGGACAAGGGCCCCTTCTCTGGCCCAGTGGTTGTGAGGCTTTGGGCTCCGGCTTATAGGAATCTGGGTTCCAAATACCCCCCAATGTGAATGGGTACATAGTACCCCTACTCATTCACAAAAAAGTAAAGTATAAAAAAATACACAGACACAATTTTCAGTCCTTTCATAAAAAAGTTTCACAATGTACATCCATCATCCATTACATTATCCAATGATGCAGATCCACATTATTAATGATGCCTGGTACCTGCCTACATGCTGAAAGAGGAAAAAAAATCAGCCGACCACCAACACACCTCCTGTTCTAATGCCGCGTACACACGGGTGGAATTTCCGACAGAAAAAGTCAGATGGGAGCTTTTCATCGTATATTCCGACCGTGTGTATGCCCCATCACTTTTTCCATTGAAAATTCAATTTTGTTCCGACGCACCAAAAACGATGCATGCTCTGAAGCAAGTACGAGACGGAAGCACTCGGTCTGGTAAAACTAGCGTTCGTAATGGAGATAGTACATTTCCCCAGGCTGTGGTACTACACCAGCCTACATTTTCTGTCAGGCCATCACTTTCTTCTCTTCACTGCAGCCTTCCCTCCACGCTTCCCTGCAGATTTCCCTGCAGCCTTCCTTGGAGGCTGTGGCTCTGGTGGTGGACTTGTGGCAGGAGGAGGAGGAGGAGGATGGGCGAGCTCACATATGTGGCTGTTCTCACTCAACTGGGCCCTCAACCCCTTCTGAAGGGCCTGAGCAAAAATTCCCTCACTGAGGAAGCGTTGGCCCTCCTCCAATTTCTGCAATCTAGTGGCTAGATAGCAGCCATAGGCCTCTTCAGCATCAGGGGTGCTTCTGCGGACTTCACTTGCTTCCCTAATGAGGCCCAGTGCTAGCTCCTCCATGATCATCCCCTTCCAGGGCCTTTTTGTTGTAAGGCGGAGGGGAGGCACCTGTGATTGGGTGAGGCCACTGGTGAGGCCATCTCCTGGCTGACACTAGGCCCCCCACCTCCTGGCTGACACTGGGCCCGCCCACCTCCTGCCTGAAACTGGGCACGGCCTCCTCCTGGCTGACACTGGGCATGGCCTCCTCCTGGCTGACACTGGGCACGGCCACCTCCTGCCTGCCACTTTACAGACCCTCCTCCTGGCTGAGCTCATCCTGTGTATAAAAAAGGGACATAGTTTAAGTTTTTGGTTCATCAATCACACCCAATTTTCAGCTCATGACTTGCAAATTGAATGTTAATAAATAGAAAAGACTCTGAGCCCAGCATTTTTCATTCTTGTCCCAAACATTTTTGGCCACTACTGTCAATTGATATGTAAATCTCTTTTTTTTTAATCATTAATTTTTTAGCAATTATAACATCTAGTTAACATCATTAATATTAGGACAATAAATATGTATAAAAATAATATACCTGACTCCAGCTGGGCGCATTCACTTCTTCCAGGATGGAAGGCCCAGGTTGTTCCACATCAGCCTCTGCTGGAGTTGAGGGAAGGGTGGAGGGAAGGCTGCAGGGAAGGGTAGAAAGTGATTCCCTGGATTCAGTCTGGTCGTCCAGAAACCGCAGTTTGTTGAAGTACCACAGCCTGGGTACATACACTTGCGCTGCTGCTGTTCCTGATCTGAGTGATTTCTGGATCTTATTATGCTCCTTCTTATACATGTTCCTCATGATCCCAATTTTCTTTTCCAAGAACACGATGGTTGCATTAGGGACCCGAGTCTTCACAAATTCCAGAAGTTTCTCCAGCATTGACTTCCTAGCTTGTTTATTATAATATAAGCTGTGTTTCACCTCCCACAAATTCCTCCTCTCCCTGTACAGTACCTGTCTATTAAACTGGCCAGGAATTCTGGGTCCTTAAAGTGATTCATATATGCTGTAAGACAATACACCAGACAAAAACACTAATGTCAGCCTAAACTCTCCTAATCTTATCTCAATATAGGACTCAATCTTGAAGCAGTATAGACCACCGATGGCCCAAGTTAAAACTTTGCCTTCGTTTAGGATGCTTGCCACTTACGTTCCTCCTTCCTCCTCACACAAATCGTACTTACGACACATGCGTGTTGTCTTGATATACACTGTGCATTCGTGAAATTCCCCCCGCCTCGCCCGCCCCTGATGTTCTTTTGAGAATATTCCCTGCCCCTTCTATTTCAGCATGTAATAGAAGCGACATGGCAGAGATACAGCAGGTGTGTGTTAATTCCAGTAACATGGAGGAGGAAAGCCGGAGCCAGAAACGTCCCGATCCTGGAGGAGAAGATTTAAGACCTCAAATATGGCCTTTATAGAGATGGTGGAGATTGTGGACATCTTGAGGAGGAACGACTATGATGGGAAACATGGACCGTACCTAAACCCAAATGTGAGAAAGACCAAGATCATGACTAAAGTTGTGAAGAGTCTGCACAGACATTTTGGGGTACGACGATCCAAGAAGCAATTGAGGAAACACTGGTCAGACCTGAAACTGAGAGAGCAGGATCAGTATAGAAGAATCAAGAGAGTGCTTCTAAAAAGTAAGTACTTGTCGTGTGTTCCTATCATTATTATTATACTTGCATGCTGCTCCATGTGCTTTTCTTTAATGTTGTACTGTTTAAAATGGCAACTTTCATGTTTGTGGGCACAGTAATCCCATCGTAGGAAACATTATTCGCTCATTAAATATGAGGTTTTGGGCAGATACAGGTTAAATACATTTGGTCATGCCTATTTGTATAAAAATAAGTTTTGTACATTGCTGACTAGATGTGTTTGTAACTAGAATGAAATGCAAGCTTGATTCAGTGTAATGTAAGGAGAGGACACTCAGCAGCTGTTTACACATCTGGACTCAGGAGCACTAGTGTGGGACACAAGAACAAACTTTTTAAGGTGTCCCACACAGGTGCTCCAGTGGATACTTGGGGTGTCTCCATGTGTGAAAATTGTCACAAAAAGGTAAGTATCCTAGCTTTGGTAAGGTAAAAAATCATGTCTTCAGCTTGGAACTCTGCCCAAAACAGACAATTGTACCCCACTTCCCAGCAATGTTTCATATTCCTATTTATGGACTCAAATATCTGTGTGTTAAGTATACCTTTTGTTTCATTCTTATAGGAGAGAAAAGACTCTGAGGACACCACTCAGAGGACACCAGGAACCCCACACCTCACAAAGAAGGGGAACTCAGCACAAGACCACACCCCGAGGATCTGGAGGAAGGAGAGGTGGAGGAAGTTGGCAAACTTGTCATCACAACAGGTGAGTGTCATACACTCAGGTAATATAGGTATGCCTGCATATTAATAATACATGTTTTTACTCAAATTTTTAGGTGATGTGCTGGTTGTGGAAGACCAAGCTGAACATTTCACAAGTGACAGTGCACAAAGGCTAATCCCCCCCCCCCTCCAGGCAGTCAAAAAAAAATATTTAATACTGGCCCTTTAAATATAAAAAATGACAAAGAAAAAGTCCTTAAGTGCACTGTGTTCGGATGCCGGATACAGTGCGACGCCAGACACAGTGCACTTATGGGAAGCGCCACGTCTGTGCAATCACGAGATTGCAGACGTGGCGCTGCATTTGCAGACGTTTAGCCCGCCTTGGGGCGCTTCCCGAATCGCCAATTAGCATCCGCCCGGCGCTTGTACTACGGCCAGGCGGTTTGATTGACATCTCTGTTTGATGTCACTTCCTGTTTTCTCTGTCTCATTGCGCCCAAGAGACAGAGGAAACAGGAAGTATGAGGACTGCAGATTGACTCTCCGGACACTGGAATCTGGCTGGTGATCCCTCCATCCACACCAACAGCATGACAGAGGAGAGGACACAGAGAATGATGAGGATGGCCGGCCGGGGAAGGTAAGAAGTTTTTTTCAGCTGCTCTAATGACCTCCTTCCCTCCCCCACCCACCCCACTCAAATTAAAGCCTCCATTCAGTGACTGATCACCTAGTGAGAATCCATCCCCATCCCATAATGACAGCAACAAGTGCTTACAATCCGAGGTGTTGTCTCTGGCCAGGAGTGGGTGTCTGCAGCATGATGTCCTACACATGACTACACATATGTTTGGGCTGCTTTATGTGTATGTCATGTGTATGTCATGTGGAGGACATGTTATGTGTATGTCATGTGGAGGACATGTTATGTGTATGTCATGTGGAGGACATGTTATGTGTATGTCATGTGGAGGACATGTTATGTGTATGTCATGTGTATGTCATGTGGAGGACATGTTATGTGTATGTCATGTGGAGGACATGTTATGTGTATGTCATGTGTATGTCATGTGGAGGACATGTTATGTGTATGTCATGTGGAGGACATGTTATGTGTATGTTATGTGTATGTGGAGGACATGTTATGTGTATGTTATGTTATGTGGAGGACATGTGTATGTCATGTTATGTGTATGTCATGTTATGTGGAGGACATTTTATGTGGAGGACATGTTATGTGTATGTCATGTGCAGGACATGTTATGTGTATGTCATGTGCAGGACATGTTATGTGTATGTCATGTGCAGGACATGGTATGTGTATGTCATGTGCAGGACATGTTATGTGTATGTCATGTGGAGGACATGTTATGTGTATGTCATGTGGAGGACATGTTATGTGTATGTTATGTTATGTGGAGGACATGTGTATGTCATGTTATGTGGAGGACATGTTATGTTGAGGACATGTTATGTGGAGGACATGTTATGTGTATGTCATGTCGAGGACATGTTATGTGTATGTCATGTGGAGGACATGTTATGTGTATGTCATGTGGAGGACATGTTATGTGTATGTCATGTTATGTGTAGAAGAACATGCTATGTACAACATGTAATTCATGGCATGTCCTACATAAGATGTTCTACACACAGCTGGTTGCTTTTTATGTGACACAGGCTGCATGTAAGCAGCGACTCCGCTGGGGACACCTGATGGCATCTGGTGGCAGGTGACACACTCGGGTCTCCCATTGATTCTGCATTTTGGTGAGTTGAATGATTTCATTTTATATTACAATGTAATAATAGTAATAATGCGCTTCAATCATCCTGACACCATAACAATCATGGTGCCGGGATGATTGAAGTGCTAACACCAGGTGGAGTATCTTTATCTGCTGATTGTTAAACTTTCTAGAATACACATTTCTATTGTTGTGTAGGATCTGGGGCTGCTGTCCCTTCATTCCTCTCTCCCACTCCCTACATCCCTCGTCCATCTCAGACGCTAACTATACCACCTTAGAGCCACGCCCACTACTTCGCTGAAACCACGCCCATTTTCACCAAGTGGGAGGGGTCAAAAAGGAAGGGCGGGGTCCAGCGCCCCCCCATCCTAAAACTTCACCAGCCGCCACTGGATAGCACATGTTGACATTAGGCATGGGATCAGGAGGGAAATACCCATTTTGACTCCCAAATTGTGTGCATCTTCAAAATTTGGCTTTTATAGGGTTGACATCCCCCATCTGATGAAGGCAATATTAACACATTTTGGACATACTATAATGTCTGATATTGCCTTCATTTTTTCTACGTTGAACTTTGTAAGTTCCAGAGTTGTGTATGTTATGTTTTGAAACATCCCTGTTTATACCAAAAAAACAAACTACTGTAAAAATCTTGAGGAAAAAAAAATATTTTCCCAAAAAATTTCATAACACACATGTGAGTAAAAAGTTTGATAATCAACAATGTGTGGCTTCTTCTTTCAATGCTCAATACCACTTTTGTAAGTAATTTTGTGTTTACAGTGACAATGGGGCTTATTTACTAAAGGAAAATACACTTGGCACTACAACTGCACTAGGAGAACCTAGGAGACAGCTAAAAAGAAACATAAGCAATAAAGAAATTTCAAGGTTTTATCAGATAAAAACATTTTTAATTAAAAATTTATTTAGACATTGTCTGGCATAGCAATGGCCCCCCTACCAGTAAAATAATTTACATATTTCTGCCAAACTTCACGGGCGCTTTGGGGTGCCAAGCCAGGACGGCCAGTATCCAGGCCCGTCAGGGGATTCGCAGGAAGTCCAGCCTCAGGCCCAACTGAGGCAACATAATTTTGGGCATTTTTCCTTAAAAAAAATGTGCAATATGCAGCAGAATAAGATGATGTGGTTAATTTTGTATTTTAACATATGCATTGCTGTCAGAAACAGGCGGAACTGGCTGGCCATTATCCCAAAGGCATTCTCAATGACTCTTCGTGCTCTGGCCAGCAGGTAGTTAAAAACCCCTCCTCTCCGGGTTGAGGGTCCTCTGGGGGAATGGCCTCATCAGGTGCTTGCCCAGACCGAATGCTTCATCAGCAATAAATATGAGTCCTTCAATGTTGTCCACAGCAGGTGGCAATGCAAGTCTGGGGACGTTGGTAGAACTCGGTCTGGGCGAAGACTCCTCCATCCGACATCCGGTCATTCTTTCCCACGTCTGCATAGAAGAACTAATATTGTGCCGACACTACCGCCATCAACACTATACTATTAAAACCCTTGTAATTGTAATAGTAAGACCCCGATTGGGGTGGTGGCACGATGTGGACATGCTTCCCATCTATAGCCCCTCCACAGTTGGGAAAGTCCCAAGGGACATTCACAGCATATTACAATCATGGTAATTAGGGAACGATGAAAGAAATACAATACATTAGCAAACATTAAATACATATAATGTGATGTTAAAGGAGAAATCTTATCTTAATATAGTCCTTCTGCAGGACCTGAATAATGGCAGAACAAGTCTCTGGGATAATGATCCCCCGAGCCTGGGGGGAGATGCCTGTCAAGAACTTGAGGTCCTGCAGACTTCTCCCAGTCGCCAAGTACCGCAACGTGGCGGCTAGCCTCTGCTCCAGAGTGATGGCTTGCCGCATGACCAGGTGTCCTGCCTGCTAATATAAGGGGTCAGCAAAGCCAACAGATGGTGAAAAACGGGGTCCGTCATCCTGAGAAAGTTCCTGAAATCATCAGGATTATTCTTCTGAATATCATGAAGCAAAGGCATATGAGAGAATTGGTCACGCTGGAGTAACCAATTCTTGGTCCATGAACTCCTCCCTGCCCTGTTCATGGACTGGGCTTGGGTCCAAGTATGAATCCCAACACCAAGCCCCCACACAGCACAAACTCTATGACGATTATTATGGCTTCAAAACGGTCGGCTGGTCAGAACGAACTAACAGAACGCACTGAAGAACAGCAAGGCCTGTGAAGAGCAAGCTGAAAATCAGAAACGAGCGGACAAGAAAACACTGAAAAACAGATGCGAACTGACTACATGCACTGAAAAGCAGATACAAACCCACAAGAACAAACTGAAGAGCAGTAATGGACTGAAAAGCACGAAAGCTGAAAAGCGCGAATCGTCTCTCATCAAACTTCTACTAACACGAGATAAACACGAGATTAGCAGAAGGAGCCTAAAGGGTGGCACACTGGCTATTGAACCCTTTTGTAGACCCGTTGTACGTGTTGTACGTCACCGCGTTCTTGCCGATCAGACTTTTGTGTGACCATGTGTATGCAAGACAGCTTGAGCGGAATTCCGTCGGAAAAACCTTCAGAGTTTATTCCGATGGCAAAACCGGTTGTGTGTACAGGGCATAACACTTCACTCCCACCAAATAACAGCTGATATAAACAACTGGATGACGCATACATCATATATAGATTTTACCATATCTGCTGTTTGTTTTTTCTTGCATGGAGTCCCTTTTAAAATTTATACCTGATCTGAATTAAGGGGGAGCCCTATGCAGTTTTTTGCTGGTGTTCCCAATTAACAACTTCAGGCCCAGAAGATTTTACCCCCTTCCTGACCAGAGCACTTTTTACAATTTGGCACTGTGTCGCTTTAACTGGTAATTGCGCAGCCATGCAATGCTGTACCCAAACAAAATTTGCGTCTTTTTTGGTTTGCGCAAAAAGTAGAGTAGACACCCCAAGGAATTTGCTGAGAAGCATGTTGAGCACATTGAATCTTACACTTTTTTGTCACAAGTGATTGAAAAATTACAAAACAAATTACACAAAGTTGTCAATGAAATGATATATTGCTCACACATGCCAAGGGCATATGTGAAATTACACCCCAAAATACATTCTGCTGCTTCTCCTAAGTACAGGGATATCGCATGTGTGGCACTTTTTGGCAGTCTAATTACATACAGGACCCAGAAAACCAATCACTGCCTTCAGGCTTTCTAAGGGTGTAAAATGGTGATTTCACTCCTCACTACCTATGACAGTTTTGGAGGCCATGAAATGCCAAGATAGCACAAAACCCCATCAAATGACCCCATTTTGGAAAGTAGACACCCCAAGCTACATATAAGTTATGATATTGAATATTTTATTTTTATTTATTTTTTATGTAGATATGCCATGTAAATATTAATTGTTATAAAGAGAAAAAATGTTTAATAAAGGATGGATTATAAAAAAAAGATTTGTTTTTTTCTAAAGTATTTATTAGTTTCAAAGAGAAAATGAGTTTTAACAAAACATCGTCAATTGGGCATACCCTGGCTCAGTGTACATACCAGAGAAATAGAAGAAAAAAAAACAAAAAAAAAAAAAACATAAAGAACAAGAATAATCACATTATACATCTTCAGAATACTTCAAGGTTTGAGAAGTTACTAGACATGTGCACACTGAAATATTTCGTTTCGGAATTTCGTTTTCGTCCGAAAAATAAATTTATTTAGTTACTCCCGAAATTCGTTTTTATTTATTTTGTTTTTCGTTAAAAATTGCATTCGTCCGAAAATCCAAATTAAGGTTGAATCTGTCATTGAAGGCTTATGGTGTCTGTCGAATGTTAAAAGAAGATTCGACGGAGCAGCTAAACTGTATGATGCCGTATAGTTTACCTGCTCCGTTGAATCTTCTTAGAACTTTCAACAGACACCATAAGCCAAAGTATGTGTGTACTTAATTCTAGCTATTTTACTGCTCCTCCTCTTTGGTTACAATCAGCCAATAACATTCATCATCATCATTATTTTTATTTATCTTTTCTCCCCTACGTCGAAACTTTTCTCCCCACGTCGAATCTTTTCTCCCCTACGTCGAATCTTTTCTCCCCTGCGTCAAATCTTTCTCCCCTACGTCGAATCTTGGACAAATAGAGTTAAGGTTAGGCACATTCGACCACAGGTTTGATGGGCACAGATTGTTATTGTCATCATCATGTCGAATCTCCTATCTATATCGAACTGTTTTAGCAACGAAAACGAAAATAAAGCATTTGTTTATGTCGGATCTTTCGTTTTTCGGATTCTGCACTTTCATTATCGTTTGTTAAAATGATAACGAAAATACCTGAAATTCGGACGAAAATGCATTCGGACGAAAACGAATGCACATGTCTAGAAGTTACAATGATTTGGATCAAGTATGTATGTAGTGAGAGAATAGTACTGCGAAGAGTGTGTTAAACAATAGGAGACTGTTATAAAAAAGATGACAATCTGTGAGTTATACCAAGTGCTTACTCATAGCTCATAGCTGGTTGGAAAGGTTGGTAGAAGTCCAGTGTTTTGTCTAATGGTAATAGTTGGGATGGATGAGTCCACATTGAAGATTCTAACACAAGGGTACGCTTCTGCGGTCTTTGATCCATTTTTCCCAGGATTTGGTAAAATGATTTGCAGACATGTTGGTTTTGGCAAACGAGGATTCCATCAGGAAATGCGAGTTGAGTAACCGGATGACGTCCTTTAGGAGGGGAGGGTGGGTTGATTTCCACTTTTTTGCAATTGCCAAACGGGCTGCTATTAGGATGTGTGTCACCAGTGTTTGCAAATGTCTAGTAAAAGAGGGAATTGATAGATCCAGGAGAAGATCTAGTGGGGACATTGAAATAGTTATATCACACAAAAGAATAGATTAATTTCCTCACTTTTTCCCAAAATTTTTTGATGGGTGGGCAGTCCCACCAAATGTGAGATAGGGATCCAATGTTGTCGCAGCCTCTCCAACATTTAGGTGAAGTGGATGGGTATATCCTTGCCAGTCTTTCCGGGGTGAAGTACCATTTGTGGAACAGTTTCTGTACAGATTCCCAATGAGTGATGCAGTGAGATAAACGTAAGGGGGTTATGAGAGCTTTCAACCAGAGTTCATTTGGAGGTGGTTGGTCCACATAGGAGGACCAGTATTGGATGGATGAAGAGAGTATATCCAAAGTTGGCGTAGTGATCAACTTGTATGAAAGGGAGATTCCTTTAGTTTTAGAGTCTTTGGAGTTATAAAATTTGAGCAGGGCATGTGAGAATGAGTCTGATTTTGACCAGCAAAGTTTGGATAGAAGGGATCCTATCCGAAGGTAGAGAAATAATGTTTTGGGGAATATTTCAAAATGATGTTGTAGGTGAGAGAAGGGATGCAGTCCTGTAGGCGAAAAAGACACCGGCATTTATCCAGTCTGAGAGGGGTAGATCCAGCGCAAGAAGGGCTATTGCTTCCATGGGAAGTACTGAAAGGGTATCCATTGATATGCCTGAGTTGATTTGTGAGATTGCTGCCCATACCCTTAGGGAAGCGGTGATGGTGCTTAGTAGGTGGTGCGTTGGTTTGAGAGTAAGCTAGGTGGCAGCTAGAACATGTTTTGGTTTTGCAAGGAGCGCGGTAGCTTCTATTTGTTTCCATGTTGTTTGGTGCTGATCTGACCACCATATTTTTAGTTGGTCTAGGATTGTTGCACGATAATATGCTTGGATATCCGGAGCACCTAATCCTCCCTGTTGGACCGAGGTCAAGAGTATAGCTTTTTTCACCCTGGGACGTTTTTGTTGCCATATAAAGCTATTGATAATTCCTTGAAGTTTTCTTATTTGAGCTTGTACCAATGGGAGAGGGATTGTATGAAACAGGTATAGGATATGTGGAAGTAGATACATTTTGGCTTGAGCAATGCTTCCCGCCCATGAGGCAGGAGTATGGCTCGGTTCTTTTGGTAGCCGCATGAGCTTGCCCACGAGGTCTACCAAGTTAGACCTAAGTAAAATATGGCTGGGGAATGTTAATTGGATTCCTAGATAAGGTAGAAAAGAATTGGGGGTCCATGCGAAGGGAGAATTGCTGGAAATAAATTGGGTAGTTAGATGGTCTAGGCCCAGTTTGAGCATAAGAGATTTACTGTGATTTAGTTTGTAGAGGGATATTGAACTGAATGCGTCTAACATGCGTTGGACTGCAGGAAGGGAAATCTTGGGATTTGTCAGAGCAATAATAACATCATCGGCGTAAAGGCCAATTTTGTGGTCAACATCTCCAATTTTTATTCCTGATATCATCGGGTCAGATCTAATGGCCTGGGCTAAGGGTTCCATTACCATGGCAAATATTAGGGGGGACAGCGGGCAGCCCTGTCTGGTGCCATTGGTGATTTTAAATGGGCTGGACACAACACCAGAAGTCCACACGCGAGCCGTTGGTTGAGTGTATAGGCCAGGCCGAGTATGGCTGATAGGAAAGATCCTGATATTCCAAATTTACGGAGAACTTCCTCTATGTAGGGCCAATAAACTTTATTGAACGCCTTCTCTGCATCCAAAGATAGGAAGAGAGAAGGCGTTTGACCATGTTCTACCCATTGTATTAGGTCGATAAACCGTCTGGTGCCGCCTGAGGCCTGCCTACCTGGCACAAAGCCAACTTGGTCTGGGTGTATAATTAGTGGGATGACAGTTGCAAAGCGCTGTGCTAAGAGTTTGGCATAAATTTTAGTGTCTGTATTTAGGAGAGATATTGGTCGGTAATTGGCAGGGTTATCTGTTGCTTTCCCTGGTTTAGGAATGGTGACCACTAAGGCATCAAGGGATTCCTTGTGGATGTTGCCTGTGCTTGCGAATTGGTTATAAGTGTTGCAGAGATGGGGGACTAACATTACATCAAAGCGTTTGTAGTATTCATTAGGGAGCCCATCAGGACCCGGGGCTTTGTGTAGGGGTAGTTGTTTGACGAGCTTATGAATTTCAGTGTGAGTGAAGGGTACTGCAAGAATATCAAGTTGCTCTGGGGAAATAGAGGGTAGGGAGATGGAAGATAAAAATTTTAAGATGACTGTTTGGTTAGAGGGGGAGGGGGATGGTTCTGATTCTGTGAGGTTGTAGAGTTTGGCATAGAAGTTGCTAAACTCATTGGCGATATCTAACGGGTTAGTTATTCATTTGCCCTGGGAGCTAGTGAGGAATGCAATTTTTTTATTGGAGAGTTGTCTTTAAATTGTTTAGCCATGAAAGCACCTGGTTTATTGGCTGCGGTGTAGGTTTGTAGTCTGAGCCGTTTGATGTAGTAATAAATTTTTTTTCTAAGATGATCACTAAGTTGGTATCTAAGGAGATTTAGTTCTGAGTAGACATTCTCAGAGGGGGATTGTTTGTTTGTTGTTTCCAGGGAGCGGATTCACTAGGAGGGACTCTGTGGTGGAAGAATGAATTTTTTTGGAGCGGGCTCCAAGTTTTATAAACAGACCCCGTAGGCAAGCTTTGTGGGCATTACAGGTAATAGCATGATCGTTTACAGAGTGTACATAAAAATGGAAATAAGTCTCAATCTCTGATTTTATTTGAGTCTCAAATGTGGGGTTGTTAAGAAGGGAAGTGTTTAGTCTCCAAATTGTGTGTCTGGGAGTTTGGGAGAGGGAGGCTAATTTGATTGTGACCGGCGTGTGGTCTGACCAGGATATTGTTCCTATGCTGGATTCAGTAATGGATTGAAGTAGGTGTTTATCTGTAATGAATTGGTCAATCCGAGAGTAAGACTGATGTGGGGGAGAGAAAAAGGTGTAGTCTCTTTCCATATCATGCAAACACCTCCATGAATCATATAAGTCTTCTCTTTTGAGTAAAGCATATAATGAGGAGGGCCTACATCTCGTGGTGTTAGAGGTATCCAGAGCTGGGTCAATAACATCATTGAAGTCTCCACATATTATTAAAGTTGCGGATCTGTAAGGCTCCAGTTTGGCAAAGAGGGTAGAGTAGATTTTTTTCTGGGCTGTATTGGGGGCGTATGTATTGACTATGGTGAGGGGGCGGTTATCAATGGTAGTGGAGAGGATTAGATATCTGCCTTCCTCGTCAAATTCACTGTGATGTAGTAAAAAGTTTACTGCCGCACTTACAGCAATCATCACGCCTCTTTTTTTTTTGGACCATTTGCAAAGAAAGAATGAGGGTACCGTTTATGGGTGCATAAGAGTTGTTTGAGTTTTGAGAAGTGGGTCTCTTGTACGCAGAGAACATCTGCATGATGAGCTAAAGCTTCTTTCCAGAGTAGGTTTCGTTTAAAAGGAGAATTTAGGCCTTTAACATTTAAGGAGGTGAGCGTGAGGGTCATGGTGGCAAGAAGACTGAGGCGGCGCTTGGGAAGAGAAAGAGACTACACCTTTTGGCGGTATCTATCAGATATAAATGAAAATAAAGGTTGGTGTAGTACTTGCAAAGGAAAAATGGATGCAGTACACAGTAAATTTTCCAAAATACAGAAAATGCAGTAGTAACAGATAATAAACAAGGCTTAAGTGAATTGTATAATCAACAAGTAATACAAACGTGTGTGCCTAGCACACTTTAACCTGAGGGGTGGAGAAGAGAAGAGTAATAGGTATCACCCAGGCTGGATTCAGGTAGATAGATGACCTGGGCTTAACCATAATTCAGTGTTTTCCGGCTGTTTTGGATGCTGAATTTCTGCAATCAGGTGATGTGCGAGGAGGACTTCTTTGTCCTGTGTCGCCAGAGGTGATGGGGAGGAGACCCCAATTTGTTAGCTTCTTGTATCCATCCTTTGGAGTAAGGATAGGGACGATTTGGTGTTGATGTGAAACCAGCAATTTAGTTGGGAAGCCCCATCTGTAAATAATTTTCTTCTGTTGGAGGATAGATGTAATGGGGGGGGAGCTCTGCGCATTTCCATCGTGGCAGGAGACAGGTCAGTGAAGAGCTTGAGATTGGTGTATGGATCCGGTAGGGGCTTTGAAGCTCTAGCGGCAGAGAGGATTTGTTCCTTGACATGAAAATAGTGAATCCGAGCCAAGACATCCCTGGGGATGTCGTCTGAGAGGTGTGATGGCTTTGCGATTCTATGGGCTTGGTCAATCAATGCTTCACGAACATTAATGAGGGGGGAGCAAAGAGGTAATGAGTTGCTGCAGATAGGGAATTATTTTGTTCGGTTTGATTGACTCCGGGATGCCTCTAAATTTAATATTATTCCGCCTGGAGTGGTCTTCTAAATCTGCCAACTTCATTTTAATATGGTGGATTTATTCTGTGTGATGTTCGTGCACATCTAACATCTCATTGTGTGCTTTAGAGAAATCTTACAGGTTATCTTCCAATGCATCTGTTCTTTCTTCCAGGCAATCAATTCTATCATGCAATTGGGACATAGAGATTTGCAGTTCTCTATGGAGATCCTGTTGCAGGGTGAGAAGCATCGATTTAAGCATTGCTTCTGTGACAGTGTTATCTGTGACAGGAATAGCTGCTAGGGAGGGAGATTGCTGACTGCCATGTGTGCCTGCCACTACAGAAGACCATAGCTGCTTTTTAGCTTGGGGCTCCTTGTTAGGGGAGCTAACAGGGGAGGTAGCTAGTCTCTTACCTCTGTCTGGCTTTTGCTCTCCTGCAGCGTCCTCTGGGGGTGGGAGAGTGTCCATGTTGTCCCTCAGGGTGTTAGTTAGAGGGTCCCCGGGCTGGTGCATCGGCAGTGTGGCGGTAGCAGGCAGATTGCCTGTGTTCGTTTGTCTCATGCTGCTGGAGCAGGCACCATCTTGGGCTCTCTGCATGATCGCGGCTGGTGGGTAATAGTCCATGAGACGGCGTGGTACAGGTGGATTGTACCGCCGCCTAGACATGCCCTGGGGTGTCCCGAATCTTCCCCGCTCTGTTAGGGTGAGAGGCAGGGATAATTAGTCGCCGAGAGTTGCTTAAATCCAGTCCGTGGAACGGAGCTCAGACTTCAGGCGTCCATCCCGGTCCGCAGCAGGCCACGCCCCCAGATATGGAATTTTATAGATAGGCAACTCCTATCCTCATATTGATTAGTGGTTCCAAATTAATAATAACTTCTGCAGTAGGGAACAGGCACAAAAAATACAGTCTGCATCTTTCCAAATACTGTAACTATTCTGCTTTATTATGACACAATTGAAGGTTTTTATACACATGATTACACAGGTATCAAATTCATATTACAATTGTACGTTTATGGTAACAAGGAGAGTAACATAGGCAGACTAATTCTAATCAGGACTTGAAAGATTGAAAACATGTAATGAAAACATTATTAGTGCCGTGTGCACAGTGAGGACAGTGTGCAATACAGACAAAATAAAATACAATTATATACAGAACTTACAAATTTCCTTTACAATCCCCTCTCTTTCTCCTCAATATTTTGATCACTAACCATACCTGCTATCACTTTAACCACTTTCAGACCACCACATGCCGATTTATGTTGGCGGAATGGCACGGGCAGGCAAAAGGGCATACCTGTACGTCCCTGTGAATTTGTCACCTAACTCGATGTTCTCCGGTGGCCCGCGATTGTGGTGAGGAGAAGCAGAATGGGGAGATGCCTATGTAAACAAGGCATTTCCCTGTTCTGCCTAGCAACATGACAGGGATCTACTGCTTGCTGTCATTGGGAGCAGTGATCTCTGTCATGTTATAGTGAGCCCATCCCCCTACAGTTAGAACACATCCAGGGAACACACTTAACCCCTTGATCACCCCCTAGTGTTTAACCCCTTCCCTGCCAGTGTAATTTATACAGTAATCAGTGGCTATTTGTAGCTCTGATCGCTGTATAAATGTCAATGGTCCCAAAATAGTGCCAAAAGTGTCCGATGCCGCAGTCCCGATAAAAATCACAGATCGCCGCCATTACTAGTAAAAAAAAAATAATAATAAAAATGCCATAAATCTATCCACTATTTTGTAGACGCTATAACTTTTGCGCAAACCAATCAATATACTCTTATTGCGATTTTTTTTACCAAAAATATGTAGAAGAATACATATCAGACTAAACTGTGGAAGAAATGTGTTTTTTTGTATATTTTGGGGGTTTTTTTTATACCAAAAATTTAAAAATATTGCTTTTTTTCAAAATTGACAGTCTTTTATGATTATAGCGCAAAAAATTAAAACTGAGCAGAGGTGATCAAATACCACCAAAAGAAAGCTCTATTTGTTGGAAAAAAATGACGCCAATTTTGTTTGGGTACAACGTCGCAATTGTCAGCTAAAGCGACGCAGTGCGAAATCGCAAAAAATGCTCTGGTCAGGAAGGGGGTAAATCCTTCCGGGGCTGAAGTGGTTAGCCTGGAACCTCCACACGCTTAGGTGTATTTTCTTTACTGTAAGAGCAGCAAGGATGTGCAATTCCCTTCCACAGGCAGTGGTCTCAGCGGGGAGCATCGATAGTTTCAAGAAACTATTAGATAAGCACCTGAATTGACCGCAACATACAGGGATATACAATGTAATACTGACATATAATCACACACATAGGTTGGACTCGATGGACTTGTGTCTTTTTTCAACCTCACCTACTATGTAACTATGTAACTATGGTAGTCCTGGCCAAAGAGGCACAACTCCATTGTGGAGAATATAATAGCTGAGCAGCTTTTTCATTACAAAATGATTTTTCACTGTGAAAAACAAATGATTGATATGACATATTTACAGAGCACTGGCTGCCAGAATGGCTGCCATAAATCAGTGCAACCAGAAATGTGTGGACTGAAATAGGGAAGACCAAAATGCGTGTAAAGTAATAATAGTAAGATTTATTAAAGGGATAAGTCATAAACAATAAAGCAAACCAGCAAACACCCACAGTGACACACAATAATAACGCTCTAAACCAAATATGTATACAGGAGTAAGATATAATCATAAACGTAATCAAGCCAGGGTCATACATGAGAGATCAATCAGATAGAACAGGGAGCAGGACGGGACAGGGAGAGGACAACAGGAGGATAGGATAAGTCTGCAAGACAAGGGTCCAGGGATGGATGCAGGGTTCAGGAACACAGGACATAAGGTACAGGATTCAGGAATACAGGTTAGGGCTCAAGGAAAATGCCAAGGCAAATGTGGTATATATACACACCTCCTGCAATCAGTCTCAGGTGATGTCTTGCCGAGAAAGTTCCCTCGGCGGATAAGTTCCCCCCCTGTACTGCGCAGGCGCTGCGCCTGCACAGTACGAACTACTAGCAGCCGCCGGAGATATCCGAACGACAAAATCTACAATCAGCTGTACTCAGCACCTGCGCTCTGGGTCCAGGTTCCTTCCCCACCATCCAAGTGGACCTAGAGGGGGAATCTAAAAGAGAGGAGCGCCGTGTACAGCTGATTTTCCCCTATTTATCTTCGGCTATTTCCGCCAGATCCTACTGCACAGGCGCAGCGCCTGCGCAGTAGAGGGGGGTCCTTATCCGCCGAGCGGAACTTTCTCGGCAGAACACTGGCTCAGCAAGCTGGGTGACGGGCACCGGCCCAGCAGGCTGGGTCACAAACTCTGGCTCAACAGGCCGGGTGATGGGTACCGGCTCAACAGGCTGACTAACGGGCACCGGCTCAGCAGGTTGGGTAATGGGCACTGGCTCAACAGGCTGGGCAATGGGCACCGGAACTTCAGGCTTGACCGTGGGCACCGGAACTTCAGGCTGGACCGTGGGCACTGGAACTTCAGGCTGGACCGTTGGCACCGGAAAATCAGGCTGGAACATGGGCACTAACATCTGGAGGGGCCGTGGGCACTGGAACATCAGGCTGGACCGTGGGCACTGGAACATCAGGCTGGAACATGGGCACTGGAACATCAGATGGGACCGTGGGCACTGGAACATCAGGCTGGACCTTAGGCACTGGAACATTAGGCTTTACAGCAAATACTGGAGCATCAGGCTGGACAGCAGGCAGAAGGTTGGCAGTGTTAGGTGGGTCATCAGGTTCAGGACCATCAGAGGCTAGCATGGAGGCAGGATTGGATAATGGCAGGATAGGTGCAGCAAGTGGAAACAGGATACTGATATTTAGTTAGTGGCAGAGTATAATGGGCTGTGACTGTGGTTGCCGTGGGTGATGGAGAAAGAGACCACTGAGCAGGCGGGTCTCTGGCAGCAGGAATGGGCTGTTGCAATCTGACTGAGGCTGAGTGTAATGGGGCGTACACACGGTCGGACTTTTCAGCTACAAAAGTCCAACGGACGCTGACGGACTAAAGCTGGCTGGTAATCCGATCGTGTGTGGGCTTCTCCGGACTTTCAACTGACTTTTTCAGCCTCAAATCCGACGGACTTTAGATTTGAAACATGCTTAAAATCTTTCCGACGGACTCGAGTCCGGTCGAAAAATCCGCTCGTCTGTATGCTAGTCCGACGGACAAAAACCCACGCTAGGGCAGCTATTGGCTACTGGCTATGAACTTCCTTATTTTAGTCCGGTGTACGTCATCACGTAAGAATTCGACGGACTTTTGTGTGATCGTGTGTAGGCAAGTCTGTTCATTAGAAAGTCCGCCGCAAGTCCGTCGAAAGTCCGCCAAAAGTCAGTCGAAAGTCTGTCGGACAGGCTGTCGGACTTTTGTAGCTGAAAAGTCCGACCGTGTGTACGCCCCATAATAGATCTAACCATGCCTGTAGTAGAGGTTGAACAAAATTCGGCTTACATACTGCCTGTCTAACTAGGGACTGCACTGCATTAATACACTCTGATAACACCTGCTGAGAACATGAGAAATAATGCAAAGAAAGAAACCGGGTCATCCTCTAATAACCGCACCAGAGACTCAACCTGATCAAAACTGAAGGGGGTAGAAAAATCATTACTGCCTCTTGGAGTACTGGACAAGGCTAGTTCTGCACACACCTGAATCAGAGGCTGAACATCCCCAAACAGCATACGGCCCTGATCAACTAAGGAATGAGCCAGTGTGACTGGTGTCAGCTCTCCCCACATGCCTCCGTGTCATCTGTTTTTTCCAAAGAGGATTCCAGCACTGCCCCATCAAGACCTCCTCTGTGACCCAGGACCGCAGAGACAGAAAAGGAAAACAAGGAGGGGGACTCGCGGCACCAAATACAAACAAAACAAGTTACCCATGGAAAGCACCGGACAAGTAACACAAGGACAGGTAGATAATGAGACAACTTGCAATGCCACTAATGTTGTTAATTTATCAGACAGTTCACGTACCCCCTCTTGTTTTTCTGCTTTCCAAAGGACTTTCTTTTGCCCCCATTTTTCACTTTGACTCATTTTCTACTATTTTAGACATTAACAGGTTTGTCAGCAATATTTTGTTAAAAAAACACTTTTCTACTTCCATTGATACACCTGTCCCTGCCCCTTTTGAGGTTCATGACTGAATTGACCCTCTGGCTAATTTTGATTTTCAAAATCGCAAGGCTAAACCTATACTAGAGAGCCTGCAGTCTGAATCCTCAGGGGGCATGCACTGCATATCCACAGACACTACCTATACTGGTGATAAACTTTTTTATCCTGTACATTCCAGAGGGAACACAATAGACATCTTTCAACAGGTTGTGGAGAAGTAAATGTCTTTGAAAGAAATGATTGACAATGCTGCATCTTGAACGTTTAACAACATCAGTACGTCCGAAAGACAGGCTCTTGCAGATCTCAAAAATGTCAAAGATATTGTTTTTCGAGAGGCAGATAAGGGGGGCTCTATAGTGGTACTTAATGATAGTGATTACATAATTGAAGCCCTGCGGCAACTTAATGATTCTTCCATGTATCGTCCCCCTTAGATCTGATCCCACTCCAGTTTTCAAGAGTAAATACAAACACCTCTTGGACCTCCCCAAGATACACAAACCTGAGAGACCTGTAAAAGGTGTCCAATAGTAACAGGTATTGGTTCACTCCTTGAGAGATTAGGTGAATGGGTAGAGCAGTATCTGCAACCGTTTGTGACAAGACTGCCGGGCTATATAAAAGACACCACATCAATACCAAAACATATAAATGAAGTACAATGGGCAGAGCATTTTTTGTGGGTTACTTTAGACATTAAGTCTCTCTATTCATGCCTACTACATCATCTTGCTCTAAACGCACTACAATTTGACTTGTCCAAATATAGTTTCTATGATCCCCAGCTCAAAGAATTCATCATCATGGCTGTCACATTTCTATTACAGCACAATTATTTTTTCTTTCACAATTCCTTCTACAGTCTGTACAATGCTGTGGAGCCTCCATGGGAGCTCCATTTTCTCCATCATTAGCTAATTTGTACATAGGATGGTGGGAAGAATGTTTTCTTTTTTCACATCTCAATCTTTATGCACCCCATATCTATTGGTATGGGCGTTACATAGACGACCTGATTTTAATCTGGGACCATACTGATTCCTCTTTAACTTCTTTTGTCTCATACCCCGACAACAACAGCCTTAATCTGGAATTCTCTTATGTGAATAATAAGACCACAATTGACTTTCTAGATATCACACTCAGGGTTGACTCCTGCACTGTCCTTATAAATACTGGAATGTTCCGCAAACCCACAACCGGAAATCCCTTACTTCTGGCCTCTAGCTTCCATCCACCCCATACTATTCATTCTATCCTGGTGGGTTAGTTCATTAGAGCCAAACGCAACTGCTCTACCCCAGCAAGTTTTCAGCTAGAATGTTCCAATATCTCAAAATGATTAAGTGATAGAGGCTATCAGAAGTGGCTTATCAATTGAGCCGTTTCTATAGCCTCAGGGAAGGACAGGAGCAATCTAATATATACCGTAACAAAGACAAATCCCCTTATTCTTTAAAACATACAAAACATATAAATCAAAAGAACAAGGACAAAAGTTCCCTTAGCTTTGTCACCACTTTTTCCAGAGAGTTTAATCAGATAAAAACAGATTGTTAACAAACATCTTCCCATCCTCTATGGTGACAAGGACCTAATAGATGTGCTTTCCAAAGGCTGCAATTTTTCTTGTTGTTGTGCCCCAACTTTAGGTAACTCCTTGTCGCCCAGTCTACATCAAACCACCACTATTCCCATAATGTGGCTCTGTGTTAATGTGAATAATAAGACCACAATTGACTTTCTAGATATCACACTCAGGGTTGACTCCTGCACTGTCCTTATAAATACTGGAATGTTCCGCAAACCCACAACCGGAAATCCCTTACTTCTGGCCTCTAGCTTCCATCCACCCCATACTATTCATTCTATCCTGGTGGGTTAGTTCATTAGAGCCAAACGCAACTGCTCTACCCCAGCAAGTTTTCAGCTAGAATGTTCCAATATCTCAAAATGATTAAGTGATAGAGGCTATCAGAAGTGGCTTATCAATTGAGCCGTTTCTATAGCCTCAGGGAAGGACAGGAGCAATCTAATATATACCGTAACAAAGACAAATCCCCTTATTCTTTAAAACATACAAAACATATAAATCAAAAGAACAAGGACAAAAGTTCCCTTAGCTTTGTCACCACTTTTTCCAGAGAGTTTAATCAGATAAAAACAGATTGTTAACAAACATCTTCCCATCCTCTATGGTGACAAGGACCTAATAGATGTGCTTTCCAAAGGCTGCAATTTTTCTTGTTGTTGTGCCCCAACTTTAGGTAACTCCTTGTCGCCCAGTCTACATCAAACCACCACTATTCCCATAATGTGGCTCTGTGTTAATGACTCATATAGTTGTGGTTTGAATACTTGTAGGTATTGTAACAAACATAACAAGAATCACAAGTACCATAACAATAAGGCATTCCCTATCAAGGACTTTATAAATTGTAGTACTCAATATGTAGTCTATGTGATAAAATGTGATGTTTGTAAATTACAATAGTAAGGGTGCACCACCAGGCCCCTTCGCAAGAGGATTAGCGAACATTATAACGGAGCAGCATATAGTAATGAGAGATTGTCCAATGTATCAAAACACTTCAACTTTATACATGAAGGTAACATGGATTCCTTCTCTTTCTCTGCAGTTCAAAAAAACAGAATGTCGATACGTGGAGGAGACAAGCACAGAAGACTATTAGAACAGGAAGTTAAGGGGCGCATGCGCGGCGCTCTGTGAAATGGACGCTTGATCACAGAGCTCCGTCCCGCTCCGAGCACTCGGCACCCCCCGCAGCGGATGTACTCTCCCCTCACACTCATAATCGGGAGCGGAACACGGCGGCAACCCACAGGACCGGGTTTGGGCAATTTAATACACCCAAACGGACCCCAGAGGACAGTTTCCTTGCCCAGCCGGACACTACACAGACACCTAAGATGGCGGCGGAGCGGCACACAGGCGATGCTGCACATTCAGTCACAACAGATCCCTCTCCATGGCGCACTGCTCTTCTTAAAGAGGTATGTGGAGAGACTCATATGCCCCATCTTATCATGGATCCAGCATCTCCTGCCTCCACAGTGTCTCTGCTAGATCAGGCCCTGGATGGGCTGCACACACCACACACTGCCTTATCCTCACAGAGGCCTAGCTCTCAGCAACAGGATGTGAATCAGCTCTCCTCATTCCCCACTGATATCTCTATGCTCTTTACCAAATTTGCAGAAATGCTTGATAAAGGACTTGCACAAACTGCTGCCAAAATAACTTCAGACATCACCTCTGATATCAAATCAGACCTTCACCTCCTGGGATCCCGCATTGAGCATATTGAAACTAAAATGGATGCCACGATCGATCGGGTCAATCAAAATACGGATCGCTTTCAGGAACTCCATGATCAGCTGGAGGGAGCCATCGCCAAAATCGATGACCTTGAAAATAGGTCCAGACGGCTGAACTTCAGGATAAGGGGTCTTCCTAAAACTTTCACGGACATTCCGGAAGCAGTTCATTCTCTCATCAAACACCTGATACCTGACATCAGAGCCCACAGACTGGAGCTCGATAGGGCCCACAGAGCCCTAGGTCCCCCTCGTTCGGATGGTCTTCCCAGGGACATTGTGGTGAAACCTCACTACTACAACGTTAAGGAGGAAGTCATGAGGAGGGCTCGCACCATGCCCCAAATTCAACTTATGGGTCACACAGTTCAGGTGTACGCTGATATCTCTCCTTATACTATTCAACGACGATGAGCACTTAAACCACTTCTAAATGTCCTGACACAGAAAAATGTGAAATACTGGTGGCTTTTCCCGCTGAGCCTAAAATTTGAATTTAACGGTAAACCTTTCAGATTCTCTACACTGGCGGAGGGAGAACTTTTGCTGAAAAAACTGGGACTCTTGACCACTGATCCAACATCACCGATGCAGTCCTCTCCATCACTCCTTCCCAAACGGCCACCTCCACCCAGTCCGCTGACATCTACGTGGCAAAAACCCAAGTACAAGAAAGCCAAGGAGGGCCCTGCTACCTGAACCACCAGACTTTTTTTTTGTTTTTTTTCTTTTTCCTCCCTTTTTGGGAAGTAGACACACCTCACCTCTTCACCATACAGGTCTCCCTCTTTTTTTTTTGAAGAGGCACCTGTCTGGTCTTGGGGGACGTGGATCGTTTTTGCTCCTTTGTTATTGGGGCTATACCCTTTACATGGTATTTTTATTTGAAACAAAAGATTGTTTTTTTTTCTTTTCTTTTTTTTTTTTTTTTTATATATAATTTTTGTTTTTTTTGTCATATGGGACAATTTTACGTTGAGATCCTCTCTGTTCCCACTTCTTACAGGTTTAATTCTCAGTTATCACTGGGAAAGGGAGTGTGTCCTAATATGTTACACATTACTTTTTGAAATAATTTTTGGGGGTGCCGTGCACGGGGCGGTATCTTTGCGCCTCATCCTTCCCGCGGAGTCGGATTGCTTTCATTCCTACTTCGGGTTGGGATTCCCTCCACTAGTTTGGAGGCTACACATTTATATCTCGGGATATGGTGAAAGCATTTTTCACATATCCCTGGATCCTCTTCTCTTTTTCTTCTATTCTATTCTGCTTTCTCTCTCTCTTAATATCTTTACTAAATTTGTATTCTTTTCAGTGACGTGTGCGGTGTCGCTTGCCCACAGGACCCGGGATCGTGATCTGGGGATCTTACGGTTTGAACATGACCACATACCACCTGTCCATCGGAAGGTAAGTGGTTGGGGTTTGCTGGCATCTCGACCTATCCTGCTCCATGGCTGACCACACCACCTCCACACAGGCCCTAAAGGAAACAATGACAGAGAACCTCGTCTACTGCCTCATCCAGCAATGTCTCCTCTCTACTAAGTAGAGAGGAGACATTGCTGGATGAGGCAGTAGACGAGGTTCTCTGTCGTTGTTTCCTTTATGGTCCATGTATGCTGATGTATGCCGATGAAAACAACGATCGTATAGACCTACAGGACAAGCTCCAGGCTTCCTATCCAAGGAGGACGTCTCCAGGTGTACCATCCACTTCCCTACTGTCACCTATCACGGGACAGTGCAAGCTCGTATGACTCACCGCCCACGGCTTGTGAGTCCACCGAAGTTAGTAAGAGTATTCTACCTTACATTCTCTTGAGTCTTTGTGTTGCAAGGATACCTGCTTTGACCCCCTCTGAGTCGGAGTAGCTTTATTACAAGGATATTTTGCCTTGGGCCCTCTTGTGTCAACTACATCAGGCAACATATGGACTGTATGATTGAGTTTTCATTACCTATATGGGATTAACACTTCCTCATTAATATGTTGGACAGTTTCGTTGCATTTTATTACCAGCAAAATATGGACTTTTGAGTTTATTTGTTTATTCTCCTACTCCATATATTTTTAAGCACATTTGCACATTCCTTTTGCACATTTGCACTTTTTATAGAGTATTGTACTCTGTTATTACTTCAGAGTTATTATCACACTATTTGTGTATACATTTATCTGGTTTTTGACCAAGCCGAGGTCATAGGCCATTTGTAAATTTGAGCTTTACCTCCCCTTGTTTCTAAAAACCCTTTATTCATTTATTCACTTTAGCGCTACACTTTTTTCTTATATTGTTTATATGTTTTCAGTCGTTTGTTAGTGTTGGCAGCTGTTTTCATACACTAGTTAGGCGCGGTATTATATTTATTTATTTAGTTGTATATTCATAGGGATCAGGTGGGCTTCATTTCTGGGAGACAGGGTCCAGACCAGATCAGGAGAGCGATAGACATAGTTTCGTTACTAAACTCTGACTGGGACAAAGGACCCCCTCAACTGGGATTATTGCTGTCTCTAGATCTAATGAAAGCTTTTGACTCTGTCTCCTGGGCTTTCATGTTCCCAATACTACAGAAGTGGGGTTTTGGTCCATCCTTTCTGAATATAATAGGAGCTTTATACGATACTCCGGTTGCACAAGTTAAAATGCAGGGTTATTATTCAGACCCTTTTCCGATTCTAAATGGTACTAGACAGGGCTGCCCTTTGTCCCCATTGATCTTTGCCGTGGTCATCGAGACACTAGCTATCGCCATCCGGGATACCCCGGACATACATGGAGTGCGTTGTGGCCCACAAACCCACAAATGCGCTCTTTTTGCAGATGACGTTTTACTTTTCATCACCTCACCACTTACTTCTTTACCTAACTTATACAAAGTGCTCGATGACTTCGGCAAAGTATCGGGCCTCAGGGTTAACTACTCTAAATCTATGGCTCTAAACATTAATCTACCACCCTCCATGATGACCTTGCTCAAAAAAGACTTCCGCTTCAGTTGGGGGGAAAAAATGATCCCCTATCTAGGTATCAACCTTACTGCATCTATTGACGACCTTTACAAAGCTAATTTCCCCCCACTTTTTCGTAAACTAGGAGAGGACCTCTCAAGATGGGACAAAATGGGGCTATCTTGGTTGGGTAGAGTTAATTCTGTGAAACTGACTTTGCTACCACGTTTTCTTTATCTCTTTAGGTCCTTACCTATACAGATCCCCAAAGATCACCTCAGGAAGTTTCAATCCAAAATTATTAAATTTACATGGGGTGGGAAGGGACATAGGATTTCCAAGGAGACTCTGTTCAGGAGCAGGGATCAAGGAGGAGTGGGTTTACCTAATCTTCTCTGGTATCATCAGGCAGCACAACTCTCTCAACTGTCCACTGTATACTCTAAGATTGCCCGCCCAGATTGGGTACATATGGAATGACAGGCGATCCCTCAATTCACTTTAGATTACATTCTCTGGTCTCATCCAAGATCTAGACCTGCCATCATGGTTCCTACACTTTCCCACTCCCTGACAATGTGGGACTCTCTCAAACACAACCCCCGATTAGTTTCTAATTGGCAACCATTGTCCCACATCTTTCGAAATCCTCTTTTTCCTCCAGGTATGGATATACAAGCATTCCACTGGTGGCTAGATAAGGGGATGTACAGAATAGGACACTTTGCTAATCCTACAGGACCCCTCACTTTGACCCAATGCATCAATAAACTTGATATGCCCAACACAGAAAGATTTTGTTTCAGACAGATATTTCACTTCCTGCAGTCTCATAGGTCCCCCAGTCATATTCCACTTTCGATCACGGAGTATGAACGGTGGTGTGGTCAAGCTATGGAGCAGAGGGGCGGGATCTCAGTGATTTACCGATCACTATCTAGGGCTGAGACTAAATCACTCTTCATGCGCGAATGGGAGAATGATCTCCATCACACCTGGAGTATTGAGGAATGGCATAGAGCTTCTATGGCTGCATCCAAGGGCATTTTGAATATAGCATTAGTTGAAGCAAATCTGAAAGTCCTTATGCAGTGGTATATGGTCCCTCTCAAAATATCTAAAATCTACCCTAATGCTTCCCCTGTATGCTTTCGAAATTGTGGGCATATCTGGTTCATGTTACACATCTGGTGGGACTGCCCTAGGATACAGGGCTTATGGAATAGGATCTTTCATACCATTAGGAAAATAACGGGTTTCCCAATCCAAAAATCTCCTCAGCTAGCTCTCCTGAATTTTCCCTGTCCTAACATTCCTAAAGTAGTTCAACGACTTATTATGTTCATTTTCCTAGGGACCAAACTCACGATTGCAAGGGCCTGGAAGAGATCAACTGTTTCCTATCTCTTAGTTAAGAGAAAGATTTCATGGATCATGTCCCAGGAGAAGACGGTTAGTATTCTCCTGGACACTTCCTCTAAACACGACGCTATCTGGGATCCTTGGGTGAAATACATATCCCCACCTCCTTTGTCTGTAGCTTGACCTGGACCGCTGTGGGTGAGCGACTACCGCACCGTCATAGGATGTATTATTTCATGTTCTCTATCCTTTCTTTTCTTTTCTCTCTCCTTTCCTATCTTCTTCTCCTTTTTGCACTATAGATTGCTAGCAAACAGGTTAGACTACCTCGCTAACATATACAGCAGCTACTATAACCTATGCCTTTCTTATGGATGTTAGGCTTCTTCTAATGCTTAACTGAGCTTATTTCATGCAGACTGAACCTATAGTTTTATTTTCCTCTCTTGTTGGACAGCCTCATGCAAATCTTACCATAAGCTCTACTAGTTATTTTGTCCTGCTGAGCATAACACTCATGTTAGACACCTTATACTTGAATTCTCTCACTCCTTTAAAAAAACTTTACTTCATTATTTTTTCATTTTATATCATTATATTAAAAGTTTTGATTCTCCTGAGTGGTGGACCTCCCCTCCTGGCACAGCTAGTTCCCATGTGGGGTGCAGGCGTAGGGGAGTGCCCATCTCTTCGGAGTCGGTCTTTTGGAATTCAACCTAACGCTGACAGCATATATTGCTTAGTCCTACATACGGTTTATGCTCTGTCTGCTACTTTATAGGTATGTGTTGTACTAGTGATTATACCTGTAATTTTGATCATTATTTTTTGTTTTGTTAAACTCTCAATAAAAAACTATTGAAATAGAACAGGAAGTTAAGTGGATTTTCCTGTTGGGGACACGCACCCCCACAGGCATGAACCACAGATGGGATGTGGATCTATTTCTCAAATGAAATCATCCAATCCCATCTTTAGTGTTATTGTTCACCTGCTTTAGATTTTGCCCTTTGCTCTTAGTAGGTTCCTTCTGTGCTTGTCTTCTGCCTTCTAATTTTTCCTCCTGACATCTTTGAACAATCATTTGAGAATCTTTCCCCCAAATTTTTTTTTTGATCCTGCCATACATTTTTGATCCTGCCATAAAGGAAAGGAAAAGGAAAAGAGGTGTAGTCACCAACCACTTGAATGATTCATGGTATCAATTAAATATGCCAATTTTCTGTGACACTATCCTGATAGGTCAATTATGTAGAGGTGGAGCTTGGATATGTGTATGTAAGTATATAGATATCTTGGCATATCTGTTTCAAACTAGATACAACTAAGGCTATTGCCGAAACGTGTCAGCATTATTGTTTTATTGTCACTCTGATGTACCAATAAACGACACTTCAAGGATTACAGTCTTGCCGGCTCTTCTTACTATTATTTCAGTATGGGTATTGCCATTCTCTGTATAAAACAGGGATCAAATCAACAAGAAATTGAATATCTGGGTCTTTAGGGAGTGTTTCCTGCACTGGGCTCACAGCAGCTGATTCCTACATCATCAATTTTAACTAATAGTTTTTCTTTGTCTCCAGCCTCCGCCAATACAGGCAATAAGGTGGCTGGATACAAATGTACGCATTTTTCATTGTTAGATTTGTACATAAACAAACAAAACAAATTCATATTTTGAACCCTTCATTAGACAAACATTTAGTTAGCTGTATATTTGCTGCGCACAATGTGGAACCATTAAAAATTAAATATTTGACCAAAATAATTGCTGTAACTTTGTCTAAATAGCACCTTTGCATAAAGCTACTACTCTGATACATCGGGGTGAAACCCTTCATTACTGGGTCCAACTTGCATAACTATATATTACAATGGTTTGTTTTCTATCATGCTGTTTGTGTAAGAAATTAAGTTTCATGTTTCAAAAATACAACTTTTTCCTGGCAATATTATAATTTCCCATTGCTTGCTCTGTTGTTAGTTTTAGCTAGCTAACACAAGTCCTTAGTTTCCATCTGACATTATTTTCCTGATGTCATAACATAATAAATGATTACAATACCTTGCGGTCATGCAGAGATGTCCAATAAATCCAAAGTATTCTTCTGCTTATACCACTGTACCCACTGCACTTACAAGGAAAAGGGGCACATCATTTCACAATCCACACATTCTGCTTTGGATTTCAAAAATAAAAATACATAAAAACAAAAGGATCAACAATCTGTATATGGCAGAACAGAAAGCTCTCAGCCAGATCAAAAATTATACAACAACTGGCTGCAGGTGGCATCTATCCTAACAGGGTGTGTGGACTTGATGTGATGGGTCTGGTATATTTAAATTTTATTTATTATTGCTCTCACATCATGGACCACACATCAAGCTATTTTCAGACCTTTAGATCTCGTTTTTGTAGAAAAACTTCTTTTGTATCCCATCCATCTTGGCTTTTTTAAATATTATGGCAGCAAATTATTCCAATTAACAACCTCATCTTAATCTTTTTTCTCTCTTAGTAAGGGTTTATTGTATAAATGTAAAATTACAAAATTGTTATCTTAATCTAAACTAATCCCATCTTACAAATTTCTCCAATAACCTGGATTTCATTTCCAACCAAAGGTTGTCTAAACCAGTTATAATATATCTATATTATTAATACAATTGTTAAATTCATATCAGAAATGAATACTCAAGTGATAAGCTCACTATCACACCCTAATTCTAATATACAGTGGGGATGGAAAGTATTCAGACCCCCTTAAATTTTTCACTCTTTGTTATATTGCAGCCATTTGCTAAAATCATTTCACCACGTCAGCCCTGGAAGAATTTACCCCCTTCCTGACCAGAGCACTTTTTGCAATTCGGCACTGTGTCGCTTTAACTGACAATTGCGCGGTCGTGCGACGTGGCTCCCAAACAAAGTTGACGTATTTTTTTCCGACAAATAGAGCTTTCTTTTGATGGTATTTGATCACCCCTGCGCTTTTTATTTTTTGCGCTATAAACAAAAAGAAGAGCGACAATTTTGAAAAAAATGCATTCTTTTTTACTTTTTGCTATAATAAATATCCCCAAAAATATATATAAAAACATTTTTTTCTCAGTTTAGGCCAATACGTATTCTTCTAAATATTTTTGGTAAAAAAAATCGCAATAAGCGATTATTGATCGGTTTGCGCAAAAGTTATAGCGTTTACAAAATAGGAGATAGTTTTATGGCATTTTTATTAATATTTTTTTTTTTTTTAAATGGCAGCGATCAGCGATTTTTATTGTGACTGCGACATTATGGCGGACACATCGGATATTTTTGACACATTTTTGGGACCATTGTCATTTATACAGCAATCAGTGCTATACAAATGCACTGATTCCTGTGTAAATGACACTGGCAGTGAAGGGGTTAACCACTAGGTGGAAGTGTAGGGGTTAAGTGTGTCCTAGGGGCGTGTTTCTAACTGTGAGGGGCATGGCTGTGTGTGACATGTCACTGATCTCTGCTCCGATGACAGGGAGCAGAGATCAGTGACACTATCACTAGGCAGAACGGGGAGATGCTTGTTTACATTAGCATCTCCCTGTTCTTCCTCCCCGTGAGGCAATCGCGGGTATCCCCGCGGCGATCGAGTCCACGGGACCCGTGACCCGACTTACGGAGCTTGCCGCGGGCGCCTCTTAAAGGGGAACGTACAGGTACGTGATTCTGCCTGTTCGAGCCCTTCTGCCACAGTATATCTGCGTGAGGCGGTCAGCAAGCGGTTAAGTTCATTTTTTTCCTAATTAATGTACACACAGCACCCCATATTGACAGAAAAACACAGAATTGTTGACATTTTTGCAGATTTATTAAAAAAGAAAAACTGAAATATCACATGGTCCTAAGTATTCAGACCCTTTGCTCAGTATTTAGTAGAAGCACCCTTTTGATCTAATACAGCCATGAGTCTTTTTGGGAAAGATGCAACAAGTTTTTCACACCTGGATTTAGGGATCCTCTGCCATTCCTCCTTGCAGATCCTCTCCAGTTCTGTCAGGTTGGATGGTAAACGTTGGTGGACAGCCATTTTTAGGTCTCTAAAGAGAAGCTCAATAGGGTTTAAGTCAGGGCTCTGGCTGGGCCATTCAAGAACAGTCACGGAGTTGTTGTGAAGCCACTCCTTCATTATTTTAGCTGTGTGCTTAGGGTCGTTATCTTGTTGGAAGGTAAACCTTCGGCTCAGTCTGAGGTCCTGAGCACTCTGGAGAAGGTTTTCATCCAGGATATCCCTGTACTTGGCCACATTCATCTTTGCCTCGATTGAAACCAGTCATCCTGTCCCTGCAGCTGAAAAACACCCCCACAGCATGATGCTGCCACCACCATGCTTCACTGTTGGGACTGTATTGGACAGGTGATGAGCAGTGCCTGGTTTTCTCCACACACACCGCTTAGAATTAAGGCCAAAAAGTTCTATCTTGGTTTCATCAGACCAAAGAATCTTATTTCTCACCATCTTGGAGTTCTTCAGGTGTTTTTTAGCAAACTCCATGCGAGCTTTCATGTGTCTTGCACTGAGGAGAGGCTTCCGTCGGGCCACTCTGCCATAAAGCCCCTAATGGTGGAGGGCTGCAGTGATGGTTGACTTTCTACAACTTTCTCCCATCTCCCGACTGCATCTCTGGAGCTCAGCCACAGTGATCTTTGGGTTCTTCTTTACCTCTCTCACCAAGGTTCTTCTCGCCCGATAGCTCAGTTTGGCCGGACGGCCAGCTCTAGGAAGGGTTCTGGTCGTCCCAAACATCTTCCATTTAAGGATTATGGAGGCCACTGTGCTCTTAGGAACCTTAAGTGCAGCAGAAATATTTTTGTAACCTTGGCTAGATCTGTGCCTTGCACAATTCTGTCTCTGAGCTCTTCAGGCAGTTCCTTTGACCTCATGATTCTCATTTGCTCTGACATGCACTGTGAGCTGTAAGGTCTTATATAGACAGGTGTGTGGCTTTCCTAATCAAGTCCAATCAGTATAATCAAACACAGCTGGACTCAAATGAAGGTGTAGAACCATCTTAAGGATAATCAGAAGAAATAGACAGCACCTGAGTTAAATATATGAGTGTCACAGCAAAGGGTCTGAATACTTAGGACCATGTGATATTTCAGTTTTTCTTTTTTAATAAATCTGCAAAAATGTCAACAATTCTGTGTTTTTCTGTCAATATAGGGTGTTGTGTGTACATTAATGAAGAAGAAATGAACTTAAATGGTTTTAGCAAATGGCTGCAATATAACAAAGAGTGAATACTTTCTGTCCACAGATATATTTCCTTAAAGGAGGACATTTTACTTAATTTCCCCTTTTTAAATGCACTGTTTCCACTATCAAAGGATATTCAATTTGTTTAATACACGGTTAAATGTAACCTTCATTTTACCATGTTTGGAAAGCAGATTCAAAATAATTGTGATCACATTGTTTATCATTAGATTAAATAACTCGGCACATTTTTGTTATGATATACATGTAGTCATATCATGGGTGTCCTTGTCACTTATGTCTTATGCCAGCACATTCTTTTATGAGACAGTGAAAAGGGAGGGGGTCTTCAGAGAGCTAACATCACACACAAGATGTAGAACTAAAGGTCCAGCATTCACATACATGAATATCTCTCTTAAATCACTAGCATTTTCCCATTTGTACACAACACATGCATATCATTCTCTCTCTTTCTTTTAACTCTTTAATATTTACCTGCTTAAATATGGCTTTCCTTATTTTGTTCTGATATCCTTTGCATCCCATGTATTGTAATCCCATTGAGGAGAAAGCAAAATAGTTCCAAAGAAATAGGTTATTTCCAGCTTTAGCAGCGCTCAAAACAACAACAAAAAAACAAAACAAATAAACATATAAATAAAGTAAAAAAAAAAATGCATATGAGCAACCAGCACTCTAAAAATATAAAAATTGTGACAGTCCAGTTCCGATAATCTCACCACCTCAGAAAGAAACAGATCATTTATGGTGGTTCCCGGGAGAGACTCGGAACTGCTTTGACCAGCAATGTATATTATACCTGAATGCTAATTTAAATACATCTTTGTGTAAGTGCAATAGCTTAAGGGTCGGGTGTTTTTCGGACAATAAAAGTTTGCAGTTTCACACTATGAGGATTCCTTTTCCTTCTATATGCTTGAGTGGAATAAGAGGATTGTGGGTGTGTTCAGTCTGGAATGTTCAGGATCAGGACGCCATATCTCTGTCGATTTGATCGTTACTGAAATCGCACGCTGATGTCCTTTAGTTGCTGAGATAAAGCTAGATTGATCCACTAAGGCGATTCATAATTAGGAGTCCGGTGAGTGCATTTCCTATAGGGAGTGGAATCACAAGGTGTGGTAACGGAACATTTCTGCAATGATATGAACTGTCTTATGAGAAATTACTGAATACCTGGACTGTCACAATTTGTATAGTTTTAGAGTGCTGGTTGCTCGTATGCATTTTTTTTTAACTTTATTTATATGGGGTTTTTTTTGTTGTTGTTTTGAGCGCTGCTTAAACTGGAAAGAACCTATTTCTTTGGCACTTTTTTGCTTTCTCCCTAATGTTATATTTGTTTATAGCAGCTGCTTAATTTTATTTACTTCTTATCTTGAGTGCTGGATAAGTGACCTGTTTGCTTTTACTTATTGTATTGTAATCCCATACTTCCCATACTCTAGTTTCTATGATTCTATGATTAGATGGGCAGCCATAGTGCTCATCCCATCTTCCCTCTCTGACAAAATATAAAGTATCCTGTTTTGACTTTACTAGTTGTAGTGCCTGACCCCAAATTCATCCCACAACTTAACATCAAAAGGTCCTTTTCTGTCTAGTGTTAATTTTCATCTTAATTGAAATATTTTTTATTGTTTTTATATAAAGTACAGTATATATGCATGTGAATGTAGACAAAGCAATCTTACAAAACATATATAGCAGACAAAACCGTAAGAGAAGTTGTGAAGGTGTGTGGAAGTACATGTTCATACTATATCTCATTATAATACTTCATTTAAAGTTTTCACTATAACCAAATAAAGGGAAAAAGTAAAAAAAAAAACCTATGTGGGTGCGTGGGTTATACTTGGAGACCTCCCCTGCTTCCCTAAATCCCGGGGGGGACTAACCAGGGTGTCCCGCACACCCCTTCGCAATGAGAACTTTCTGTAGGTGTGTGCGGGGACCCCCCTCAGTCCGTTTCCCAGACCTTAGAAACTGTCACTGGAGAAATAGCGGAAATAGCGGAAGGCAATACAGGTGGAGGTGGAGCCCTCCTAATTGCAGGTACGTAAGGTTTATCAGTGTTTTTCCCTAAGGGAGAATTGTAAAACCCTGTATGTTACCAGAAAGCTAGGGACAAGAGAGTCCCAAAGAAGAAAGAAAGTAAACGTAGGAAAGGATGAAAGTAAGAGGGGAAGGAGGGAGAGGTATTAGGGTCAGGTTGGGTCAGGAGTACAGGGTGTAAATATTTCCTCCTGCTGTCATTTCCGGCAAGAGGTTAATGTTATTATTATTATTATACAGGATTTATATAGCGCCAACAGTTTACGTAGCGCTTTACAACTTGAGGGTAAACAGTACAAATACAATACAATTTAATACAGTAGGAATCAGAGGGCCCTGCTCCTTAGAGCTTACAATCTAAGAGGTAAGGTCAAGAGATACAAGAGGCAATAACTGTGGGTGATGTGCTGATTGAGAAGATAAATGTACAGTTGTTAGGTGGAGGCCAGATAGGCTTCTCTGAAGAGATGAGTTTTCAGGGATCGTCTGAAAGTGGATAAAGTAGGAGAAAATCGGACAGATTGGGGTAGAGCATTCCAGAGGATGGGGGAGGCTCTGGAGAAGTCCTGAAGGCGAGCATGGGATGAGGTGACAAGGGAGTTTGAGAGCAGGAGGTCTTGGGAGGAGCGAAGAGAACGATTAGGTTGGTATTTTGTGACTAGGTTAGAGATGTAGCTGGGGGCCAGGTTTTGGATGGCTTTGTAAGTTATAGTTAGTATCTTGAATTTAATTCGGTGACTGAGTGGCAGCCAATGAAGGGATTGGCAGAGGGGTGTAGAAGACGCTGAGTGGTTTGTGAGGTGGATGAGCCTGGCAGCAGCGTTCATGATGGACTGAAGTGGGGATAGCCTATTTAGAGGTAAATCAATGAGGAGGGAGTTGTAGTAGTCGAGGCGGGAGATGACCAGGGAGTGGATTAGAAGCTTTGTGGTGACATTGGTTAGGAAGGGGCGTATCTTGGAGATGTTGTGGAGATTGAGGCGGCAAGTTTTGGATAGTGATAGAATGTGGGGTTGAAAGGTAAGTTCAGAGTTCAGGATTACACCTAGGACCTTGGCGTGGGGAGATGGGTTGATAGTTGAGCCGTTGATATTGACAGGGAAATCAGGGGACGTGGCACCTGAGGGAGGAAATATCATGAGCTTGGTTTTGGATAGGTTGAGTTTGAGGAAGTGATGTGACATCCAGGCTGATATGTCTGTAGTAAGTTGGTAATGTGTGAGGAGACAGATGAAGAGAGCTGGGGGGTGGAGAGATAGATTTGGGTGTCATCAACGTAGAGATGATATTTAAAGCCGTGGGAGGCAATCAACTGACCCAAGGAGGTGGTGTAGATTGAGAAAAGGAGAGGTCCAAGAACAGAACCTTGGGGGACCCCAACGGAGAAAGGAAGAGGAGAGGACGAAGTAGAGTTGTAAGTGACACTGAAGGAGCGGTGTGATAGGTAGGATGAGAACCAGCGAAGAGTACAGTCACGGAGACCAAATGAGTGGAGTTTTTTGAGGAGGGGGGGTGGTCCACTGTGTCAAAGGCAGCAGAGAGATCCAGGAGAAGTAGTACAGAATAGTGTCCACTGGTTTTAGCCATTAGTAGGTCATTTGAGAGTTTAAGGAGAGCAGTTTCCGTGGAGTGTTGAGGACGAAAACCAGACTGAAGGGGATCAAGAAGTTTATTCATGGTCAGATGGTCGCTTAGTTGGTTGTAGACCAGTCTTTCAAGAAGTTTGGAGGAGAAGGAGATTAAGGAGATGGGGCATAAGTTGTTGAGATTGGTGGGGTCCAGTGAGGGCTTTTTAAGTATGGGGGTGACTAGTGCATGTTTTAGAGAGTTTGGGAAGATGCCACAAAAGAGGGAAAGGTTGAAAATGTGAGTTAGAGAGTGTAGAATTGAGTCAGAGGGTGAGCGTAGCATTTGCGAGGGAACAGGATCCAGGGGGCAGGTGGTTAGATGAGTGTTAGATAAAAGTTTAGCAACCTCAGTAATAGTAGCAGGGTTGAATGAGGGAAGTAATGATTGTATCTGTGGACATGGGGTGTTGCATGGGGGAGGTTTTTGTGCATTGGCGATCTCCTCATGAATTGTATCAATCTTAGTTTTGAAGTGATTGGCAATCTCCTGGGCAGTGAGTGAGTTGGTGGGTGGAGGCAGTGGAGGACAGAGTAGAGTGTTGAAGGTAGAGAAGAGTTGACGTGGACTGGATGAGAAGGTGTTAATGAGTGTGATAAAGTAGGTCTGTTTGGCAGTGTGAAGGCAGGAATAGTATTTTAGGAGGGCAGATTTATATTGTGTGAAGTCTTCCTGGGTCTTAGTCTTATGCCACAGGCGCTCAAGAGCGCGGCTATGTTTTCTGAGACTTCTGGTGTCATCTGTTTGCCAGGGTTGTAGCAGTCGGGGCCTAATTCTGCGTGTACTGAGGGGGGCAAGCTTGTCTAGGGAGGAAGACAGTGAGCTGTTGTAGATGAAAGTAGCAAGGTTGGGGCAGAACAGAGGTGACATAGAGGTGATCAGTAGCAGAGTAGAGAAGAGAAGGGTTGAGGTGGCGAAGGTTTCTACGTGTAACTGTTAGGCGGTTGGAGGGAGAAGAGGTGGAAGACAGGGAGAGAGCAAAACTAAAAAGGTGGTGATCAGAGAGTGGGAGTGGATTGTTGGAAAAGTTGCATGGAGTGCACAGATAGGAGAAGACAAGGTCAAGGGTGTTGCCGTTGGAGTGGGTAGGAGCCTGTATCCATTGCTTCAGGTCAATCGATGAGGTTAGACTGAGAAGTTTAGAAGTAATAGTAGTGTTAGTGTTAACAGGGATGTTGAAGTCCCCAAGAATAATTGTGGGGATTTCAGAAGAGAGAAAGTAGGGTAGCCAGGCAGAGAAGTCATCAAGGAAGGCTGATACTGGTCCAGGGGGCCGGTAGATGACAGCAATTCTTAGAGAAATGGGAGAGAATAGACAAATGCAATGTGCCTCAAAAGAGGAGAATGTCAGAAAGGGAGGTGGGTGAAGTACCTGATAGGTGCTGCATGGGGCTAGAAGGATCCCCACTCCACCTTCCTTCCGTCCACTTGGTCTGGGGGAGTGAGTCCAGAGAAGGCCCCCATGGGAGAGGGAAGCAGGAGAAATAGTATCTGATTTATGAAGCCAGGTTTCAGTAATGGCAAGTAGGTTAAAGGAATTTGTGATAAAGAGGTCGTGGAGGGCAGCGAGTTTGTTGCAGACAGAACGTGCATTCCAAAGGGCACAGGAAAAGGGGGGGCTGGTTTTGGAAAAAGTAATAGAGACCAAGTTCTGTGGGTTGTGGCTCCTGCCAGATGGTGTAGGGGGATGGAAGCGTTGGGCAAAGACAGATGATGGTGGCCCAGGGTTTGGGGATATGTCACCAGAGATTAGGAGAAGCAGGAGGGTGAGGGAGGTAATGTGGGAATGTGATTTATGTGAAGGGGAATGTCTCAGAGTACTGGAGGTTTTATCAGTATATGGATGTAGAATGAGCAAGAGTTGGTAGGAGCAGTAGTAGGGAGAGGACAGAAAGCAGGTTGATATGTATAAGCAGGCGGGTGGAGAGGGGGGGTGAAGGTAAGAGAGTTTGAGGAGAGAGGATAGGAGTGTCAGAAGCAGTGGTAGAGAGTGCATGTTACAGAGTGGAAGGAGAGCTTGATAGAGAGACAGGGTCACCTGCAGTCTGTTAGGTGCTTTCCAGTGCAGATTGCTATATTTGTTTGCTTCGTGCAATCGCTGAAGTGCAGAGATTGAAGTGCATATCACTTGTAGAAAGAATCACTTATGCCGCGTACACACGGTCGTACTTTTCGTCTACAAAAGTCAGACAGCCTGTCCGACAGACTTCCGGCAGACTTTCGGTGGACTTGCGGCGGACTTGCGGCCTACTTTCTAACGAACGGACTTGCCCACACACGACCACACAAAAGTACGACAGCTTAGTACGCGGTGACGTACACCAAGTCCGACGAGACTATAAAACGGAAGTTCAATAGCCCGTACGACACCCTTTGGGCTCCTTCTGCTAATCTCGTGTTTATCTCGTGTTAGTAGAAGTTTGGTGAGAGACGATTCGCGCTTGTGAGACTCGTATTTTTCAGTTCGTTTTAACTGTTGTTCAGTCTGTGCTTGTGAGGTTTGTATCTGCTTTTCAGTGCGTTTGGTCAGTTGGCATTGAGAAATCTTTGTTTTATTGGCCGCTCGTTCCTGATTTTCAGGTCGTTCTTCATAGGCCTTGCTGTTCTTCAGTGCGTTCTGTTTAGTGCGTTCTGACCAGCCGACCGTTTTGAAGCCATGTTACCTGTACGTACTCGTCGTCGAGCTCGTGCATTGTATGTGTTTGGTGCTGTAGTTTATTCTTCAGACCAAGACCAGTCCATGAACAGGGCGAGGAGGAGTTCATGGACCAAGAATTGGTTGCTTCAGCGTGACCAGTTCTGTCACATGCCTTTGCTCCGTGAGATCCGTGAGAATAATCCTGAGGATTTCAGGAACTTTCTCCGGATGACGGACCCCGTTTTTGACCGTTTGGTGGCTTTGCTGACCCCCTATATCAGCAGGCAGGATACCTGCATGAGGCAAGCCATCACTCCGGAGCAGAGGCTGGTCGCTACCTTGCGGTATTTGGCCACAGGGAGAAGCCTGCAGGACCTTAAGTTCTCGACAGGCATCTCCCCCCAGGCTCTGGGGATCATTATCCCAGAGACCTGTTCTGCCATCATACAGGTCCTGCAGAAGGACTATATTAAGGTAAGATATTTTTCTTTTATTAGCATCACATGTTCTTTTATGTAATCTTTGATAATGTAATGTATTTCTTGCTTCAAACACTACTTACCATCATTGCAATATAGTGTGAATGTCCCCTTTTTATCCTCACACATGCTGCATTTTTTTCCTGTTCTTTTTTGTCATGCATGTATATTTTCCTTCAATAACCTCCCCAACATGCAATGATGGGAACATATCCACCTAGTCTACTCATTTTGAATGTATTTTGTTGGAGTGTATTTAGTGTGCTTATAATTAGCAATTATCTAGATTTCACAACCCCCCCACCCCCCCACCTAAACTCACTCCAAATAGTGTGCTGCTAATGAGCAATTATCTAGATTTCACAACCCCCCCACCTAAACTCACTCCAAATAGTGTGCTGCTAATGAGCAATTATCTAGATTTCACAACCCCCCCACCTAAACTCACTCCAAATAGTGTGCTGCTAATGAGCAATTATCTAGATTTCACAACCCCCCCCCCCCCCCCACCTAAACTCACTCCAAATAGTGTGCTGCTAATGAGCAATTATCTAGATTTCACAACCCCCCCCCCCCACCTAAACTCACTCCAAATAGTGTGCTGCTAATGAGCAATTATCTAGATTTCACAACCCCCCCACCCCCACCCTCGTTAAAATTTGCTTGAATGTTCTGTGGTGTTGATTTGTCTAAAGCAAATATATGTTGCAGTTTGTAAAATGCATGTGCACTCTACAAGTGCATTTGTTCCAGTGCTTTAGTAAATGAGCAGAAGCTCTGCTGATTTCCATCATCAAATCATATGCAAGCCTCAAAGTGTTTTCATTAATTGCCCTTGCCTGTGATTGTGTACTCCTTGCAACATGAATGCCTTTTTACATTACCTCATTTACTGTAAGCTGGTTAGCAACTGCACCTGCAGAGTGCGACAACTGCAGTCTTGTAGCCTTTTTAGTCCCTAAATTCCTGCGTGTCCTAAAAGTAATTTTTTTTAGGGATTTCACAACCCCCTAAAATGTAATCAATGTTCCATCAGAGGGGGTGAGCAATCTGATAAGTGTGCCTTTCCATATTAGTTATTCCAGAGGAATTAAATTATTGAATGTTATACTGATGCTGGGGAATAATGTTTTTAATTGTCTAATTTTCTTGCAATGTTAGCTTCCAAATTAATTGATTTTGGTTTTCTTGTTTGATTCCCCAGTTTCCTTCAACGCCACAGGAATGGCAGACTGTGGCATCCCATTTTGCCAGCCGTTGGGACTTTCCCAATTGTGGAGGGGCTATAGATGGGAAACATGTCCACATTGTGCCACCACCCCATTCGGGGTCATATTATTTTAATTATAAGGGGTTCCACAGTATTGTTTTAATGGCGGTGGTGTCGGCACACTATGATTTTTTATATGTGGACGTGGGGAAGAATGGCCGGATGTCGGATGGAGGAGTATTTGCCCAGACGGAGTTCTGCCAGCGTCTCCAGAGTGGTGGCCTGGGATTGCCACCTGATGAGGATAACGTGGAAGGACTCCCCTTTGTCTTCATTGCGGATGAAGCCTTCGCTCTCAGCAAGAACCTCATGAGGCCATTCCCCCAAAGAACCCTCACCCCGGAGAGGAGGGTTTTTAATTACCGGCTGGCCAGAGCTAGAAGAGTGGTTGAGAATGCGTTTGGAATTCTGGCCAGCCGGTTCCGCCTGTTTCAAACAGCCATTAATTTGGTGGAATACAAACTTAATTTTATCATTTTAACCTGCTGCATTCTGCACAACTTTTTAAACAAGCATTCTACCAATTATATAGGCACAGTTGGGCATGAGGCCGGACAAATAGAAGCCAACCTTACAGGCCTGGATACTGTCCGTACTGGCTTGGCCCCCCAAAGTTCCCGTCAAGTTAGACAGCAATATGTTAATTATTTTATGGGTAGGGGGGCCATTGCAATGGGCCAGGATATATAATTTTTTACAATAAAAAAATTATTGCTGAAATCTGGCATTATATTTATTGCTTGCCTTTCTTTTGGGCTGTCTCCTAGGTTATGGTCGAGCAGTTGTAGTGCCAACTGTATTTGAATTTTAAAAATGTCTAAATAAGCTCCATTGCCACTGTAAACAACTTTTTTACAATTATAACCAAACTGATACTGAGCCTTGAAATAACAAACCACACATTTTTTAAAATACTATAAGGAGATGTTTTTATTAATGGTTGTTATGCATTCAGTTCTGCATTTAGTATAAAATGTGCATAGACAAAAATATAATGATATCTTAATAATGTAGCAAAATATAATTATATTTAAATATTTCTACCTAATCCACAAAAAAATATTTTTGGCTTTTTCATTTTCGCAAACAGGCTTTTTTTTTTTTTTTTTGGAAAATCAAGTTTTGTTTTTTTTTTTTTTTTAAAAGCAAGTTTTTTTTATTTTTTTTTTTTTAATCAAGTTTTTTTTATTTGTTTTTGGTTTTTTAATCAAGTTTTTTTTTTTTTTGGTTTTTTTA